>JAHRHZ010000048.1:12346617-12422641 GCA_024137785.1 Ginglymostoma cirratum | reverse complement strand
ATCAGAAAAAAATTTTTCTGATGAAGGGTCTAGGCCCGAAACGTCAAGTTTTCCTGCTCCTATGATGCTGCTTGACCTGCTGTGTTCATCCAGCCCCATGCTTGCAATCTCAGACATGTTTAGCCTTGGGTCTCTATTCCATAGGGGACGTAACTGCCTAAGAATGTTACATTCTTTCAAATAGCCTTAACTATATATAGAGGAACCAGATATTATAAGGGTCTGGGATTTCTCCCTCCAGAATATATAAGTCCCCATTTAAGGACTATAGAGAGAGTAGGTATGGTTCATTTCAGTTGTAAACAAAAATGTTAAATAAGACAATTTAGTTATTTTAAATTTTATCCACAGAAATTGACAAGCAATACATTTTGTCAAAAAAACACTCAAACATGTAGTACAAAAACTAATAGAATTTAATGTGATGTTATTTCAAATTATTCAAGAATATCTAAAAACATCAAGGCATATCTCGGAATATCTAAGAATAACTAAGAATAGAATATCCAACAATATCCAAGACTAGAACTTCCATTAACATTTAAAGTAAAGTTTTACCATAAAGCCCTGAGTGATTAAGATATCTTCTCCGAGTAGGAGAAAACATCTTTTGAAAAGCATTATCTTGTGTTTCCTAATATTTAGAAATTTTCGTGAAAGGCTTTTATTCCGACCTTGATTGGATTTGTTACTTGGCAACTATGGCTCAGTTGGCTGGAGATGGCTGATTCATAATGCAGAATGATGCCAAAAGTGTTGATTGGCTGAGGTTACCAGGTTCAGAACTTTCCTTCTCAACCTCTCCCCTCACCTGAGGCATAGTGACCCTCAGGTTAAACCTCCAGCAGTCATCCCTCTCTCTTAATGAGAGAGAGTGAGTAACCCAATGGTCTGGTAAGACTATGGTGGCTTTCTCTTTAATTATTCTGTGGATATCCCTTTATGAAGTTTTGGCCTTTTAGCTAGTCAGTATGTTTGTTGTGTTTTATACCCCTGTGGAAATCCATTTCATCCCTCACTAATTGTTAAGCTAGATCTTCATTAAAGATTTATCAGTAAAGAAGATGTCTCATTCCTCTGTCTCTATGAGTGCTGTCTGACTGGTATCTAATGGAATTCAAGTGGTAAGGATTTTTGTTATCTCATTATTGAATTGTTCCAGTATTCCTCCTGTAATTAATATTTTCACATGTGGTGTGATGGTCTCTTTCCAAGCCATCTTTTCAGTGACTAAACTATTGTTTATTTATTTTTGTTGTCTCTGACTAAAAAACTATTAACTTAAGTAACAGAATATATGTGTTGCTTCCATGCCCCTTCTAGTTATATTAGGTATATCCTAATTTCATAGTGGACTTTTCTGGCTTTTCCTGCTAGCTCTGGTGGTGTCTTTAATGGTAAACCCCTACATGAATCCTTATCTTCAAATGTTTTTAGTGTCTATGTGTTTCTTATCTAGTTAGTGTTTCTCAAATAAATCTTTATTTCTATCCACATGTCATTACAACCCCACTTGGTTAACTAATGGGCTTGTAATGGTAAAGTGCAGAATGTGATGTCAACATCATTAGCTCAACAGCTTTGTTTAGATGTAGATTTACTTATTTGTCACATATACTAAGTATAGGAAAACATAAGTACGGAGAAAAGTAACAAAGTCACCATTCACTGGTGCACACTTGGTTTAAAGAAAAACTGAATTAAAAGATTTTAACAGAGCCAACAAGAAAGCAAGAAAAAAAGAAAAAAAGTCTAGATCTCAGAGTCCCAAGAACCATCTCCACAATGGTGCAGGCATCGCTCCAATCGCTAAGACACCCGGGAGGCCACTTCCGCCGCCGCCATCGCCGTCTCACCGGCCCCGCTCTCGCCGCCTCACCGGCCCTGCTCTCGCCACCATCGCCACCTCACCGGCCCCGCTCTCGCCGCCATTGCTGCCTCACCGGCCCCGCTCTCGCTGCCATCGCCGTCTCACCGGCCCCGCTCTCGCTGCCATCGCCGCCTCACCGGCACCCCCTCTCGCCGCCATTGCTGCCTCACCGGCCCTGCTCTCGCCACCATCGCCACCTCACCGGCCCCCCTCTCGCCGCCATCGCCGCCTCACCAGCCCCCCTCTCGCCGCCATCGCCGTCTCACCGGCCCCGCTCTCGCCGCCATCGCTGTCTCACCGGCCCTGCTCTCACCGCCATCACTGTCTCACCAGCCCCGCTCTTGCCACCGAACTAGCCCATTCTTGTTCTGTCGCTGTCGCTCCGGCCTCACTATCGCTGCAGGACACGACCCCCTGTATTCAGCTCCCACCACCTGGTTGCCTGTTGTGACCCAACTCCTTCCCAAATCCTTAGGTAGGTAGTTAAAAGGGCGGGGTTGGGGAGATAGAATTACTGCAGAGAGGAGAGGGAAGAAGAAGTTTATGATTGCCAAGTATTAATGTGTGATGAGGTGATTGGATATGGGCATGTCAAAAGAAATGAACAAAAATTACCATTCAATGGACAAAACCATTCAAAGAGGTTGAGGAGTCATGTGTAACGTGGTAGCCACATCCTTTGTCCACTGAAAACTGTGATTAAAGTTGTTTGCAGAGCTGAAACAAATCATTAGCAGCAAAGGGCAAGCAGTGAGAAAGAGAATATCTGTACTCAAGCAACAGCACTTCACAGAATCATGAAAGAAAACAATTCTTGAAGGACAATGATACCAATTACAGAGAATATTGGAGCAACATATGTAAAGATGCTGCATATGTGTCAGTAAGCAATTGAATAGAAAATTTAACAACGTTAGTTAACACTGGCATTGCATCTACAATTGTTTGACCAATAGCCTGAAGCCAACCTAGAGCTTGTTATGTGATATTTAGTCTGACCTGCTACAGCAAGTGCTGTGTCCCTTTAACAATTTCAGCAACTGAGTAATCAGTGAAAGAGAGAATTATTTTCATGCCGTGCAACTGGCTAAAGACTTTACCATGCTTGCCAAGCTTAGTAGGTGCATAAATAACACACGGGGTTTAGGAAGTTGTAGATTGATAGGATGTTACATGCTAAAGAACATGATCGCAACAGATGATATCCCAAACTGGTGTCAATATTCAAATTTCAATATTGTGCCGATCGAGAGAGCTCCCAGACACTATAGTCCTGATCCTGGTTCCTTTCTGGCTTTACATTATTTGTACGTGGAACTTTGCTCATTTTCAAACTATTAGTAGGAATCCAAACAACACTCTATTTATATTGTATCAGAGATAAAAGGTACTGCAGATGCTGGAGAATCCGAGATAACAAGGTGTGGGGCTGGATGAACACAGCAGGCCAAGCAGCACCCTTCCTCTGAACTTCTGAGAAAGGATCGCTGGACTGGAAATGTTAGTTCTGATTTCTCCTCGCAGGTGCTGGCAGGCCAGCTGAGCTTTCCCAGCAATTGCTGTTTTTGTTTCTGATTTACAGAATCTGCAGTTCTTTCAGTTTTTATAGCTTGAAACTATCTTGTCTCAATAATAAAGAATGTAGCTAGATGTAGCTACTCTGGCTTGTAAGCAGACCTGTTGCAGTTTCAGAAATCTGCCTTTGCTAAAGGAGGAACTGCTATTTCTGAATCATATCACCTTTCATTTCAGACAATCTGTAAGATGAATAGGTTTAGCCATTGTATCTCACTGAGAATTTCAACTGTGGGCTGTATCTATATTCTTTTCCAGTTTCTTTCAGTTGCTTGTAGCAGCTTCACTGTGTGAGTACCTAGGATATATATATTTTTTTAAAAAAACAGCTCTTCAACACTCAATCCCAGCTCCAATTCTGACACCCTGTTATATGCTCTCAAGAGAGCAGTCTGACCTGTTCTGTGACTTTATTGAAACTGGCTGCAAGATGGCAGCCACCAGTTAGTACTTCATGGTAGAGGTCACATGACCAGGACAAGCCAGGGGACAAGTTGACACAGGTCAAATTTTTATCCCAAAATTGTCTCTGACTAAACACTTTGTTTCTCCTGCTGACTCCTGTAAAGTACAATAAGAATTGTGGCTCACCACTCAATTATTTTTAGGTGAATTTCTGGAATAAATGTTGAGATTTTGGTGGAGACATGACTTTAATGCCTTCTTGAATCCTCCATCAGCAGGTGAACAGTAACAGATGAGCATGTCTCTAAATAGCATTCAAAACCTTGACAGATATTTGCTCACTCTCATTCATCTAATCGCTGCCAAAATATTAAATGGATCCCAGTTGGTAAAGAAAGAAAGAAGCTTCTAATTGGCAGTATCTTTATTCAAAGTATACAGTCTTATCAAAATCTACCCCGAAATACTACCCCAATGTCCCAGCGACAATCTTTATATGTGATCCCAGGCCTCAATCAAATAACAGCCAATACCTGCATATCATTAACAACATAATCACAAAGCTATTAATAGACATGAAGGTATTAGGTAAAGCAATATCCATCACAATTAAGGCCTCTTCTAGCACAGTGGTAGCATCCTTGCCTTTGAGCCAGGAGGTCTTGGTTCAAGTCTTACCTGCTCCAGAGATGTATTACAACATCTCTGCACAGGCTGCTTAAAAATATCTACCCCCATTACTCAGAGCAGCCTTATAAATGACAGCAGGCTTTTTCAGTGGAAAATTAGCTTGTTATCAAATTTCTAGATGTAGGTACTTCATGCAAGCTTCAACTTTTGTATGTATGATCCACTGGTAGTATACCTATCTCTGGGATAGAAGGATCAGCTTCAAGTTTATCCGTCCTGGTCAAATGTTGTAAGATATCCAAATAGATCGTTTAAAAAACTTGTTGTCTTCTGCTAAACATGGGTTAAACCTAAAAGGTTCTTTAATACTTAATGTGACTTTTCAGGTGCACAACCGGGTGATGTACCCCTTTGGACTTTGGGCTTTGAAAATTCCAGGGAATACTGGTTAAGACAGAGAATTGAAGTGTGAGAATAGCAGTTCTACTTCATTTAAAAATTCAACCCAAAATTGACTGATTAAGCAATTTGTTTAATTACTTTTTTTTTTGTTCAACGTTTTGTCAGGACAGGTTACTCTGAATGAAAACTCCAATCAATGAATATTTCATGCAAACAGATTTTATGTATTCATTAACTCAGATTATAGCATCTGGCTAATTCTATTCATTAATATGCCTGAAAGTCTAGTTGCAACAACATTTCTCCCTAAAACATGTTTTGATTCAATTTTATTTTCTTTATTTAAAGTCAGTAGCTTCCAAGCCATTTGTATTTGGTTCTGTGTTTTGCCTAAATTAAATGAGTTACATAATGCTTACAGCAGAATGTGGAAACATGGAAATATAAAATATGATCAGGACTGGGCCATTTGATCCTATGAGTCTGCTCTGTCATTCAATGTGATCAAGGCATATCATCCAAATCAGACCATTGTTCCTGCTTTCCCCTCAAACTCTTTGATGCCTTTAGCCCTAAAAACTATATCTCTTTCTGGGAAACATTCAATGTTTTGATCCCAACAACTTGCTATGGCAGTGTAAGTTAAGGTAATATAAGCCATTTATTGCTGCTCTATGAAATAGGATAAATGAAATCACAAAGCCCATTGCAGTGGCTGAACTTATATTTACGTCAAGTATGGGAGGTTGAGGGGTGACCCAATAAAGGTTTACAAAATCATGAGAGGTAAAGATAAGGTGAAAGGCAGGTGTCTTTTCTCTAGGGTGGGGGTTTCGAGACAAGGGGACATATTTTTAAGATGAGAACAGAAAGATTTAAAAAAGACACGAGGGGAAATTCTTTTTTACACAGAGAGTGGTTCGTAGGTGGAATGAACTTCTGACGGAAGTAGTGGATGCGGGCACAGCTACAATGTTTAAAAGACATTTAGTTAAGTGAATAAATAAGAAATGATTTGTGGGATATGAACAAAGTGCAAACTAGTTTAGTTTGGGATTGTGGTCGGCGTAGACGAGTTGGACCAAAGGGACTGTTTCCATGCTGTATGACTCTATGTCTCTGCAAATTGGAGTTGAGGGCTGAAAAAGTTGAAGAAGATAAATAAAGTAAATAGGAAATCAGCTGATGTCTTACATATTCCATTTATTAAAGCTGTGGTATTTGGATCTTGTTCTGTGACCATTCAGTCTATCATCTATTGATAAATCCAAGTGTGTTGGTTGTTCCTTAAGCAGGTAACATTTGTGATGAAGTGTAAAGATGCGCAGTAATTAGCAATCAAATTCCAGGACCATGATGATGGTGCTATAAAAATTGTGGTTAGATAAAATCTTTTGTGGTGCTGAGTAATAAAGTTGTAATGAGCAGTCTTAATATTATTGCTATAAAATGTGCCAAGAAATAAGACATCAATAAAGCATTTATTCATTCAGTGAAGTGTAACATCTATGACAGTAATTTATATATCAGCCAATCATTTTTTAGTAACCCAATTAGGACGCAAAACTGTGGAATGTGTAACCATTTTCTGTTGTGATTCCATCATGGGTTCACCTTAACATTTAACCCATTGCTATGTTTTCAAAGAATTATTTAATCACACTGTCAGTTATTCCATCATGTTTCTATATTTGTCTCATCAGAATCTGCCTGTATTTGTAATTTCATGAATTGGCTTAAAAGCATTCTCTATCTGCAGAGGAATACATGTCCATGTGAAGTATGTGAAATGACAGTGAAACTTTATATCATTGTAGAAAATACTGGCATATAAACAAAGAACAAAGAAAATTACAGCATAGGAACAGGCCTTTCAGCCCTCCAAGCCTGCACCAACATGCTGCCCATTACAACTAAAACCCCAAAGAACAGAGAAACTGGCCATAGCTCTAGGTGAGTCAGATCATGCACTGGTTTATAACAATCAGGGTCTTATCATGGAAGTGACCTGCTGGGGAGAATTTAAGTGCATTAAATGTGGCAGCAAGTCTCAAATAGAAGGAACAAAAATAGAAATTGCTCTAAAAAGCCAGCAGGTTTGGCAGCGTCTGTGGAGAGAAATTAGAGTTAACATTTTAGGTCCAGTGACCCTTCCTCAGAACCATTCTGGAGGAGCAGTTAAATACTCAATAGAGTTTAGAAGGAAGGAAGCTCTTATTGAAACCTATAGGATACCTTGAGGCCTGTATAGAGCGGACATGGAGAAGTTTTTCCACTAGGACCTAAGGGCACAGCCTCAGAGTGAAGGGATAACCCTTTAAAACTGAAATGAGGAGGAATTTTTCATCCAGAGGGTGGTTAATCTGTGGAATACAATGCTGCAGAAGGCTATGGAGGCCAAGTCATTGAACATATTTAAGACAGAGATAGATAAGGCTCTTGATTGGTAAGGGGATCAAAGGTTACAGGGAGAAGGCAGGAGAATGGAGTCGAGAAGCAGATTAACTGTGATCAGAGATAAAAAGGTACTGCAGATGCTGGAGAATCCGAGATAACAAGCATGGGGCTGGATGAACACAGCAGGTCAAGCAGCATCATAGGAGCAGGAAAACTTGACGTTTCGGGCCTAAACCCTTCATCAGAAATGGGGGAGGGGAAGAGGGTTCTGAAATAAATAGGGAGAGAGGGGGAGGCGGATAGAGGATGGATAGAGGAGAGGATAGGTGGAGAGGAGGCAGACAAGTCGAAGAGGCAGGGATGGAGCCAGTAAAGGTGAGTGTAGGTAGGGGGGTAGGGAGGAGATAGGTCAGTCCAGGGAGGACGGACAGGTCAAGGGGGCGGGATGATGTTAGTAGATAGGAGATGGGGGTGTGGCTTGAGGTGAGAGGAAAAACAGGTTAGGGAGGTGGAGATGAGCTGGGCTGGTTTTGTGATGCGGTTGGGGGAGGGGAGATTTTGAAACTTGTGAAATCCACATTGATGCCATTGGGCTGCAGGGTTCCCAGGCTGAATATGATTTGCTGTTCCTGCAGCCTTCGGGTGGCATCACTGTGGCATTGTAGGATCAAATGGATTTGGTGGGCTGAATGGCTTATTCTTCTCCTGTATAATGGATCTTTTGGGGGTGCAGAGCATTTGTAAATCGATTAATGTGTACCGTACATTTTTACACTTCTGAATTCTAGTAAATTTTATCTTGACCGTAAAAGCTATTCACTGTTCTCATTCTACAGCAATGCAACAAATGCTGAACTTTGTCTTAAAATGTATTTTAAGTTAAACATCCGTGTGATTGCAGCAAAATGTGGATTTAAAAATACGTGGAAGGAAAGTTGAAATAAGCAGCTCAACTGAGTGCACAAAAATAGCTAAGTGAAAATCACTGGGACTATAAAAATACACTCACAGAAAACAGCACTGATTACAGTGTGGGAAATTAACTTGGTGAGTAAAATTTTTTAAAGAACTTCCATTGCAGTATATTCTTAGACAGCACCTCGCTTGAAGCTGAACATGGTTGCTACATGAAAGCTGTGATACATATTACCTGTAATAGCTTTGTGCCTTGGCTCTGGACTCCAGGTGGGTTTTGCTGGATCTGCTGACTATAAGTTACAGCTGATGTAGAGAGAATTAGTTGATTATCCATACCTTTGCATGCAGGTAATCTTGTCCAGATATAACAGAGTAAGAGATACTTTGATTCTGTAACGTGTTAACTACAATGCATAACTTTGCTCATAGACTGCCCAAAAGAAGTGACAGAATTAGTTATAAGAGATAACAAGGTGTAGAGCTGGATGAACACAGCAGGCCAAGCAGCATCAGAGGAGCAGGAAGGCTGACGTTTTGAGTCTGGACCCCTCTTCAGAAATGGGGGAGGGGAAGAGGGGTTCTGAAATAAATAGAGAGAGAGGGGGAGGCAGATGGAAGATGGATAAAGGAGCAGCTAGGTGGAGAGGAGACGTACAGGTCAAGGAGGCGGGGATGGAACCAGTAAAGGTGAGTGTAGGTGGGGAGTTTGGGTGGGCGTTGGTTAGTCAAGGGAAGATGGACAGGTCAAGGGGGCGGAAATGAGGCTGGTAGATAGGAGGCAGAATCAGTTGCCTGTTTCACTCTTTGACCAATTTTCTTTCCCATTGACAGGTATTGACTGCTTTAGTGTTCTATATTGTTTTGTTACTTTAAATGTTAGGCATCAATTGTAACAAGCATGAAATCAAATCCTTATCTTAAACCAGGTCAGGTTACACAATCCAATACAAGTATTCTGTCAAATCATGTGAGATGACTCTAGGTACTTGCGGTGCAGACATACTGTCCCTACCTGTAGACCAGAAGGCCTGAGTTCACACCCTACCTGCTTCAGATGTGTTTTAAAAAAATGTGAATGTGTTGTTTAGAAATACCCATAACATGATTCCAGTTTAATTTATAATTCTATGTTCTTGAATTCCTGATTCATTAAAAGATCCTAGACGCTATGTTTCACCACTGTAACATGACTACTGCAAGTAGGGTTTGCTGAGAACCAAGGTATTAATTAAATGTTTTAATGGTCTCATTTAATACACACTGACATTCAATTGCACCACATTAAAAGGCACATAGCACAGATAAAATGTACGTGTATTTCTAGTTTTTGTTATTCATTCATGGATCTTCTTGGCTTCACTTTATGTTCACATCAGTCATTCCCAATGTTCTGTTACCAGGGTTATGTTGTCCATTTATGATCTCTGATCAATTTATTACTGTAAACTGTAATGATTGTAATGAGGTCGGCCAGGTGGACTTCATAGAATATGAGTTCCCTGACTGGGGCTGTTAACCTGGTCTGATCAGGGAGCCCTGGCTGACAGATATAAACTGGAGTATCAGAGGTTCTGTTCACTCTGAGAACTGGCTCTGAGGAAACCAGACCAGTCCCAAGTACTATGCATGTGTAAATAAAGGATGACGTGGTGATGGGATACCAGCCTCTGTGGAGTTATTCCAGTGGTGACAAGAGGGAAACAAACACGCTCCTGAAGAAATTTGCTCACAACAGACATCTTTGAGTTGGGGTAAACATTTCTGACATCATGCCATTATTTGGTAAGCTTGACATGTTTGATCCTGCTGTTGAAGATCAGGCTCAGTATGTTGAAAGAATGTGTTATTTTTTCCAGGCAAATTACATTACAGCTGATGAAAAGCAATGAGTAATTGTCCTGTCAGCATGCAGTCCTGCGGCTTTTTCATTTGTTGGGAGCCTGACATTTCCTGAGGCACAAGATATTGAGACCTTTCAAGAGAAAACGGGTTTAGTAAAGGAATATTATGACTCCAAACCTCCACTAATTCTGAGACGCTATTGGTTTACTTGGCAATTTGAGAACCAGGGGAATCCCTATCAGGACTTTTGACTAGGTTAAGATGACTGGTAGAGGGATGTGACTGGTTTAACCCTTAATGAGATGCTGAGGGACCATTTGGTATGGGGAATTAATGAAGTAGCAATGCAAAAATGCCTACTACCTGAAACTCAACTGGACTTCAAACAGGAACTCCAACTAGCTTTATGGTTGGAAAATGCGGCAAGTGGAGCATATGAGTTACAGAGTATTTCAGTGGACACCTTTGTCAGTCTGACTAAGCTTGGGGGACACCACTTGCATGAAGGCAATTGCATAGCCCCACTCAGGACATATCCTGAATAGAAGGAGTCTAAGTCATCCCAGAGAAAAACCCCAAAACAAAGCCAAGCCTCTGCCAAATGGTCAACATTTTCATCAGGGTCTGGGCCGGTAAACCCCATTGTAATTGCTGCTGATGTATGGGTTAGAGACAGCAAAGGATCCCCACTAGGCCTGAATTGAGTAAGAGAACTTTTAGGCTGGTATCCAGGAGGGTTCACATCCTAGAAAGCCCACCTGCATCTGGCTTTGAACAGTTAAATTATTTAGCAACATCCAAATCAGAACCAATCAAAATAAACGTCTGGTTGAATTGGTCACCAAGTTCTAATGGAGGTTGACACTGGCGCAGCTATTTTCATGGTTGCAGAATCAGTCTGTAACAAAATTCACTCTGGACTCGAACCCTTAAGGTTGCCAAAAATCACACGACACCAGGTTATAGTCCAACAGGTTTATTTGAAGACACGAGCTTTCGGAGACTCGCTCCTTCTTCAGGTGTCAGTGAGATAGGTGGCATCAGACACAGAATTTATAAGCAAAAGATCAAAGGGTCCTGGAACCGATGCGAATGTGTTGAACAAACCGAAGATGGCTGTTAAATCTTGAATCAGTTAGAAAGGATTAATATGCAAATCCCTGAATTTCTTTCAAGTCACTGCCCCAAGATAACTAAAGGTTTTATCAGTTCCCTCAGTATACCAGATGTGACAACCCAGGTCAGACAATGCATTTTAGGTGTAAGGCCTTGTTTAGAATCTGGCTGTGTCTCAACTTGGAGTCAGGCTGGTTTTACTTCCAAAAGTAGGAATTTATAAAATGCCACATTGACTGTTTACAGATTGAATGCTTTTTGAAAAAAATAGAATGTATTAGCAATTACAAATCTGTAAATGCAAATTCACCCCAGTGTTTCTGTACGCACGTGTGTGAGAGAGAGAAACTGTGCGCGTGTGTGTGTGTTTGTGTGTGTGTGTGTGAGAGTGAGTGAGAGCAAGTGAGTGTGTATGTGAGTGAGTGAGAGAGAGTGAGAGAGCGAGTGTGTGTGTGAGTGAGTGAGAGACAGCGAGTGTGTGTGTGTGAGAGAGCGAGTGTGTGTATGAGTGAGTGAGAGAGCGAGTGTGCGTGTGAGTGAGAGAGAGCAAGTGTGTGTGTGCGTGTGTTTGTGTGCGCGCGCGAGTGTGTTTGTGAGAGAGGGTTTGTGTGAATGAAAGCTACAAACTTGTAAATGGGGCAGGAGCAGAATATACCCGGGCCCTCAGGACAGTCAGAAATTCTGTCGGAACCTGTGGGGTCTCCCCGCCTCCATCTAGTGTCGTAGAAGCCCCGGAGTCTGAGATAGACACAGCGGACGTCACAGCCTTGATGCCTTCACCGCCTGAAAAAAAGGATGGATTTCTTCCGAGACCCTTCAGGTGGAAGAGGTGGGCTATGATCCATTACATGTCACCCATATCCAACGTAGAGTCAAAGAAACTAGACCCAGTGTGAGAACACCCCAGAAAAGGCGACAGAAAGAAGAACAGACCTATATTCCTGGACATAGAGTGGGGAGGGATGTACTGATTATAATGAGGTCAGCCAGGTAGACCTCGTAGAATCTGAGTTCCCTGATTGGGGCTGTTAATCTGGCCCAATCAGGGAGCCCTGGCTGTCAGATTAAACACGAGTATCAGGGGTTCTTTTCACTCTGAGGAAGCTGGCTCTGAGGAAGCTGGAATTGTGTCAAATACTATGCACGTGTAAATAAAAGGTGACTTGGTGACGGGATAGAATAGAATAGCCTTTACTGTCTTATATACTTAATGAGTATAGTGAGACATTTGTATGTCATTAATTATAGCGCTGAGGTAGACATAAAAGTTCCTAGGCACAGCTTCTTTAGTTACAGGATTTAGACTACAGAGAAGTAAAATGTTCAGTATTACAGAAATAAAGGGTCAGTACAGCAGACCACGTTGGCAGATAGCTTCCAGTCAGCACAGGACCCTAGCTCCACACTGCACCGGCGATACGTCACACCGAGAGGGCACTGCACCGGGCCAGGAGCTCACCATGTCACACTGGGAATCCCCTGTGGGAGGGGCCCGATGTGCCAAGCCAGGAAGTCATCATGCCAAGCTAAGAGGCTGGTGCATGAGACTGGGAGGTTGTCACGCCCACGCTGGGAGGCTGCTTCGGGAGACAACACAGGAGGCCAGGAATGGTCACTGAGACTGGGAATCATCGCCAAGTCTGGGAATCTTTGCCGAGGCTGGGAATCATCGCTGAGACAAAGGATCTTTGCCGAGGCTGGGAATCACCACTGAGACTGAGAATCTTCGCTGAGGCTGGGAATCTTCGTCAAGGTTGGGAATCAATGCCAGAGGCCAGGAGTCATGGCATGCTGGAGGCTGGAGGCTGGGAATTGTCACCGGAGGCTAGGAGTCAAACAGACGATAAAGAAGAAGAACGAGAAGAGAAGAAAAGCACTGCGAGGAAGTAAAACAGAAGAAAAATAAGAAAAGAAGAAAAAGAACAGGTGGAGCAGATGAGCTGCGACTTGAGCTTCCTCCTCCGTCAACATCTTGCACATCTGGGGAATACCAGCCTCTATGGAATTATTTCACAAACAGTGAAGAAACCGATGTGTTCCAGACACTCAAAGTATAGACTTTCCTTCAACCAGACTTGCTTTAAAAAGCAACACTGTTCAAAAGAGCTAAAAATTGTTTTAACATATTATGTGCAGATCTGACGATCAGCACTCACATTAATATACAGAGATTACATAAACTCATGTTTCCATGATTCCGATAGATGCTGATCCTGCTACTTCCAATTGACTGATGCCACCCAGAAGGAGTTTATTCCCTTTTGAAGATTTATTCCCTCTGTTTGTTCTTTCTATTGCTTAAAGTGGTATAACTGAAAATCTAATCCTTGTTTAATCAAATGTATCTTATTCATATTCATGTTTATATTAAAGTTGCACTCAAATAAGTTTTCTTTAAAATATTTGTTGAAAGACTTGTGTGATTTTCAATAACTTATGCCCAAATCGACATCTTATTTAACCCTGAGCTCAATTTTCAAGAAGTCTGTCATAAAGTGCAATCTTTGTAATTGACTACTCAAGTCTATTTCTTATCCATGCTTCTAACTACATCTTGGTGCAAAACATTATTTTTAAAGTGCACAGAGAACCAATGCGCTACCTGGATACTTGTCATTGAGCTTAACTATAATTTAAAAACTTGCACTTATATTAGCAGCTGTGATGTAGGAAAACATCCCAAAGTGATTCACAGGACACTGTTAACAAACCTGTTAATATTGAAAGTAAATGATTCTACATCCACATTGAGCTCTTTAATCTTTAAGATCTGGGCATTTTCTTACTTCTTGGCTTAAAAAAAAATTCTTTTTTTTAATTTCTGGTTTTGTAACCAAGGTGGCGTTGGAGAATGGTGACATTGTACACTTTTCACTGTACTCATGTATTCCTATACATGTGTGCGTGTGACAATAAATTCTAATTCTGCTGTTAACTACATCTAGCTGAGACGTCAAGTGGAGTTTGGTTTGCAATGCAATGAAGAGCTGTTGACTGCAAGTTACAATTGGCATTTCCTGGTCTTACATCAATAGCTGCCATTTATTTTAAAGCTGTTTGACCATATGTAACTATTAGAATTCCGGGAGTGCTTAGTATTAACACCAAGCCCCTCAAAATATGCAGTGAGATACTGGAGTATAAGAACTTGTAATTGTATCTGAAAGCCTGAACTCTGTTATTTTAAAAGCGTATTGACCTCTTAATAAATAGATTAACGTCTCCATCAAAGTAACAGAGGGAAGAATTTCTACTGAAAGTGTTAAGCCTATAGGCTAGAATCACTTCACAGAAACACAAAGAGCGGTTCTGCTTCCAGAGTGTAAATTTGGGATTCTTCACTTTTAAAAACATAATCTGATTTCCTTAATTAACAATTTTTATTTATGCACAACGTAAGGATATTTATTCATTTGGTCGTACAAAACTTGCATATTTCTGAAAAAAGACACGTTTTATCAAAGCTGGCAATCTTGCACCTGTCAAGACAATTTGCAAAAGGAACTAAAGTAAACAAAAAGTAATACTTGTAGGTTGTTGGCAGGTGAATTCTGATTGGTAGAAATGTTGCCATGGGGAATGCACCAGTTAGATGATTGCCAGTTAACTACTAACCCTTATTTAAATTTAAACCAGGCAGGTTTTTTTCCTTTATTCATTAATGGGATGAGGGCATTGCTGACCAGGCAGCATTTATTGCCCATCCCTAATTACCCAGAGGTTCAGGCTTTCAGAATCAACCACATTGCTGTGTGTCTGGAGTCACTTGTAGGCCAGACCAAGTGAGGATGGCAGTTTCCTTCCCTAAAGGACGTTAATGAACCAGATAGGTTTTTCGGATAATCGACAATAGATTCATGATCATCATTAGATTCGTAATTCCAGATATTTTATTGAATTCAAATTCTACCATCTGCCATGGTGGGATTCAAACGCAGGGTCCCCAGAACGTTATCTGGGTCTCTGGATTAACAGTCCAGCGATAATACCACTAGGCCATTGCTTCCCCCTGATTTCCCAAGAAATTGCTCTGAGAAATGCACCAGAGAATGGTCATCACCTATTTTGAGAAAGACAATTGATTGTATAGTCTGAGCGGTACCATTTCATTTGAAGAATTGACAAAGCAAAGACACAGAACTGTCCCAACTGGTACAGGGATTGAGCCCGTGCTGTTAAGGTCATTCTGGATCAGAGTCTAGCCAATAATCTAATTGAGCTGGAGTTACCAGGAGAAAGGGGATGCTTGTTCGTGGCTGTTTTAGTCTTGGCGAGGAATAACTGGAAGAATAAAGACAGGAGGAGCAGCACTAGTTCTTGCAGGAGAGGAAAACAGGAGGGAAATTTGCATCCTTCCCTCCACAAGCTGAGGATGTCCTTCCTCCCTGAGATCTCCAGTGACAGATCCAAAAAACTGTAGATCCTCTCCTTTAGTTCTCAAACCACAATGAAGACTGCCACTGTGTGCTGGGTATGAGGATCCTGCAATATTCCACGCCTCATTGTGCTGCTGAAGAATATTTACAAATCCTGCTAAGGTAAGGAAAACATTAACATTATCAATAACCATTTTACTTTGTCCTTATCTTACCATGTCTTGAGACAACAAGATCATGTGATATTGCATCACTTCCTGTGATGATGTCCACTGTATCTCCTTTGCATATCACACAGTTGGACTTAACTCGTTAAACTACAGGTGCCCATATAGAAAATTGCATCCAAACATTACTTGTGTGTTGCAGGCTGGCATTTAAGTCCTGTTCAAATCATCATAGATATTAATGTAGCAGAAAATAAATATGAATTTTTAAGTGAGTATTTCTTAATAGGGCAGTATCCATTTGATGCCCCTTTCTCCCTTAGGTCAATGTCACCCCCTTTATATTTTAACGTTCTGACATGTAAAACCAGCAGCTAGAAAAGAAAAACCCATCCATCACTTCAGACACAACTGTGTTCTCCTAGAATACAGATTGACTTTTAATTGACCTAAATAGCAGGAAGAAAGAGAGGAATGATACTTTAAAATCTGTGCTGTTAAAATTAGTTAATACAGGCCTTTCCACCAGCATCTTCATTTTCTATAACAATTTCAGCAAAGAAGCTTAATGATTTTCAGCTTTAACGTATTTAGACGAGTTACCATGAAGATTAATTAACTTCAACACCAGTATGAGTTTGTTCTCAATATGTCAAAGCATTTAAATAGTGTCGCATCCTCCAAAATTAAATGCCTCAGCATGGACAATAGAATGATAATTTAAGCTGCACATTTAGTCACTATCATTAAAGTTAGAAGTGCTCTATCTCTATGCTTGCTGATTATAATGGGACTGTTGCTGAGAAGTCTGTTAGTGTATTCAGTGACATAATCTTATGCAATCCAGGACTTTGATGGAAATTGGTTTCATTTTTTCCAAGCTGCATAATTGCAGCAATTTTCCTATTTCAAAATGGTTTGCATCACTGGAGTTCACTGGGCTGAGGGGGCCAGGGGGAGAACCAACTTTAATGGGTCAAGAACAGAGCTAGTCCAGATAGACTGGAACGGAAGTGTTGGCAGGAAAAATACTGCAGCTCAATAATGGGCTATCTTCAAAGAGATGGCTCAGTCAGGGTACATTCTCTCAGACTGGAAAAGGAGGCCAAGCAAATCCAGAGCTTCTTAGTTTAGAAAGGAGAGAGAAATTAAAATAGAGAAGAAAATGTGTTTTTGATGATTGTCAGGTAGAAAATACAATTGGGAACCTAGAGGAATGCGAAAAGATTCAGGAAAAGATTGGTGAGGGTATTGCTGATAATATGGTGCACTCAGACTTTCAAAAAATGTTTAGTACATGCCACACAAGAGACTTTTGAGAAAAGCTACAGTTCATGGAGTAAAAGGACAGAAGGAATCTGAATGCAAAACTGGCTGAGCTTTCGGAAACAGAGAATAGTCATCAATTGATATTTGTTAGGTTGGAGGGATGTTTGTAGTTGAATTCCCCAGGGGGTGGTATTGGGGTCCTTGCTTTCCCTGATACATATTAGTGGTCTGGATCTTGGTGTGCATGGGCCATTTTCAAAGTTTGTGGATAATGCAAAAGCACTGTTAAACGTGAGGAGGACATGTAGAACTGAAAAAGGATATGGACAAGCTGGTGAAGTGGGCAAATAAGTGGCAGACAAAATTAGGAACAGATAAGTGTGAAGTTAATGCATTTTGGGTGAAAGAACATGGACAGACAATATAAAATGGAGAGTACAGGAGTGCAGGATCAGAGGTATCTGGGGATATATGTGCATAGATCACTGGAGGTGATAGAGCAGGTGGAGAAATACTATACTTAGCTTTATTAATAGTGGTTTATAGTTCAAGAGAAATTAGGTTATTCTGAAGTTTTATAAAATATGTATTAGATTTGAGGCGGTTTTGAGTGTGACACTACAGGAATGATGTGGTGGCCCAAGTGGTGAAGTGGTGGTCACTGCTAAGGGGCTATCACTTGGGAGAGGGCACCTCAATGGCAGGGTACCCTTGCTGAGACACCAGTTTGTTTGGGGGAGCTGGGATCAGTCCAGTGCATGGGGTAGGGAGTGGTGGGTTGGCATGGTGCACAGCAGGAGTACCATCACGGGGGACAGCAATCGGCTGTTCTAGGACAGAGGCAAAATGTCTGTCTGGGCAGGAGGTGACCCTTATTTGACCACTCAAAGTGACTCAACTGACTGTACAGCAGGTATCTGTTTCATTGGCAGCTCCCAATGGGCAAGTTTCCACCCTGGGCTTCTTGATCTCCACGAATGTCCACAGCTGCCCAGTTAAGTGACTGATTGACACTTAATTTGGCAGGCTTTTCCAAAACGAGGCAATGTGTGAATTTTATGCACTCCAATGAACAGGCACAACCCATCAGCTTCAATCAATACCATTTACTAGTGTATGTTACAGCATGGTTACCCCATATATGTTTCCCATTACTCACTCCAAATTTCACAGCTTGTTATCAACTTCCACAACTTTCAAACCCTATATATATTTGTCTTAGTAAGACCCTTTCAGTTTTTTGGGTCACATAGATACGCACTGCAGAACCTTGCGAGGTACGCATAATACTTAAACTCTAGTCCGCATTAGTTTCCTGTCACCAATGGACTTCAGTATTTTGATTTAGGATTGTATTCATTACTAACACAACAAATGCTAACAAAACCATCTCTGTGCCTCCAAGTCCACAAAATTCAAACAGCACAAAATAACAAACAAGAAATGTACATGCGGATAGATCTCAGCTCCTTGAAATTTCAGAGCTGAATTTTCAGAGCTGAATTATCAGAGCTCTAAGGCTACAAATAGCTATTGTCATTCTTATTTCTGAAGGCTTTTCTTTGATTTTAAATAAGAACATTTCTAGATTTATGCACATCTTTTCAATTGTAGATTAATGCTGCTTCACTAATTGTATAATCCGGCATTTGACATATCAAGTCAGAATTAATGTTTTTTCCTGATTATTTGCATTTTTTATGATATTATTCGCTTCTTACGAGACTCTCTTTCAATTCAAGCAATTCTCAGCAATTTTTTATCTTCCTTTAATGATAATTAACATTACACGAAAAACATTGTCCTTGCTTGATGCTCTAATACGTGAATAAGTAGGTTCCAGATGGTTGATATATGCTAAATTACCTGTTAAGTAGGAAAAATCCTTTCCCATTATTTTGCAGAAGAGGGCATATATTGCATCACAGTACACTGGTTGACAAGTCCTGTCTGGAATCTTTTTATTGCTAAATAACAATTAACTAGGAAAGTGTTGCCTGCAGCATTAACCATTCTAACAGACATGATTTTTTGATGGTATGCAATGACCTTAGAATACATGCATGCAGTTAACAGATCTTTGAGAAAACTTTGCAACTGGTGGTCGAGAATACACCTGACCCACTCACATATCTGACCCTCCATGGCCATGTTTCTCCACTGCGCTCCCCCCACATCTCCCTTAGTCAAGTGGTGTTTTCCTTTCGAATGGAAGTATTGTTTACAGCTCACAAACTTACATTCAAGAAATAATTAACTCTTGGAGAAAAACAGAAGATAAATCACAAAACTGTAATGAATGAGGAAAATATGAAAATTGTCAAGAATTGAACTAAATCATTTGGCAAAATATGAACAAATTATGTAGTTGTCAAACTTTACCTTGTGAACACATTTGTGCAATTAATAAAGCTTAAGTTATTGAATTGTACTGAGGAAATTGATGAAAACCCTTCATTTGTGTGTCTTATTCAAGTGTACTTTTAAGTTGGTATTTTGCAGGTATCAAAGACTAAAATGTGGCTTGAAGGAGAGAAAGAAAATATAGGTAAGCACTGAGATTCTAATTGGAGTACATTTTACATTTAGCCTCCAGAGTATTGGTGGTAATTGGAGGCCAAAACTGGGATACTGATTGGCTAGAACTACCTGTGTGTAAGAGTACATGTACAAATTAGTCAGGTTGATGTAGGGAAGCAACGTGCACTCATCCTATTTTTCAAGAATTGCAAATATTTGAGTAGAAGTTAGCAGTTCTGTTAACACGGGTACTCAGATTTGCGCTGAATGTTGCACAGGCATGACTGGAAGTTTGCGAAGGGCGTTCTGTACCTAACTGAAGGGATGCGCTGCAGGAAGCCAATTCTCAGACCCAACTATCAGCCCTTCCCCTCCTCAGCAACCTTACCTTCATGTTACCCCTATCTTGCCCATTATTGGCTCCACCAAATATCCCCAGTGAAGATCCCAGAGCAGCATTAGCATTCATAGAATCATATAATTCCTACAGTGTGGAAGCAGGGCACTTGGTCCATTGAGTCCACACCAACCCTCCGAAGAACATCCCACGAGACTCTCCCCCCCACCCTATCCCCATAACCCGGAATTTCCCATGGCTAATCCACTTAGCCTGCACATCCCTGAACACTATGGGCAATTTAGCATGGCCAATCAATCTAATGCCCACATCTTTGGAGCATGGGAGAAAGCCAGAGCACCAAATGGAAACCCACACAGACTCAAGCAGAATGAGTAAACTCCACACAGTTGCTCGAAGCTGGAATCAAGCTCAGGTCCCTGTTGTAGTGAGGCAGCAATGCTAGCCACTGGGCCACTGTGCCATCCAGGCACTGGATTCTAATAGGCCAGCAAAATAACTTGGGAACCGGATTTGTACCTTGCACCAGGTGTAATTGACTGGGAAACCAGACATTACCCAGGGAAGTTCCTGAATGTTATAAAAATTTCACTGGGTCTCTGGTGATCGATGCTGTGTTTCCACTAGTTTTCCAGGCAGATGACTTACCCCCCACCTGGTGTGAATGTTAAATCCTGATCAACATTTCTGATTTATGGTCACTAGAATCTAAAGTATCTGGGTGTTCATTTGGGCCTTTGTTGTTTCGAAGATTCTGTAGCTTTATGGAGAAGGGAAGCTTTAATGTATCTGGCACAGATCCCGAATTTGCTGTTTTTTCACTAATGCTCCCAATATATCTGAACCAGGAGTTGTTCTCATAGAAGGGAGCACATGTATTCTGAACCTTACCAATTGTGCATAAACTTTAATAACTGGCACAAGCAAACAGCACTTTTAATCACCTGTTTATTTGCCTGAAAACAACCCATGGTGCTGTACTTGTTCAAAATGTTGCTTTATAAAATTGACCAAAAACATTTTTTGCAAGGTCAATTGAGGTTTTCTCCCCTATGGAAAAATAAGGATGTATTTTAACATTGTAGGTACCATCTGCTAAGTGGATCTGGCTTGTTTTTATTCCTTCATGAGAATTGGACTCTGCTGGTTGGGCTAGGATTTATTGCTCATCCCTATTTACCCTTGAGAAAGTGATGGTGAGCTGCCTTCTTGAACCGCTGTAACCCCATTGTTGGAAGTATATCCACAATGCCGTTAGTGAGGAGTTTCCAAGATTTTGACTGAATGACACCGAAGGAATGGTGACATATTTCCAAGTCAGGATGGTGAGTGGCTTTGAGGGGAACTTTCAGATGGTGGAGTCCCAGTGCTGCCCTTGTCCATTAGATGGTAGGTGTTATGGGCTGGAATGTGCTGTTTAAGGAACATGTGGCTGCTCTTGTTGGTGCAAGCTGTAATAGGAGTGTGTATGGCTGTTACTATTTGAAATTTTGAAGGAATGGAAACTTTGAAGATTGTGACCCTGATATCTCTGTTAACCTTTGAACTTCAATAATAACATCGGTGAGGAGACATGCATTTATTTATATACATGCGAAACGTTTACTGCTTAATTGTTTCTGACAGGTGCATCACAGAATTGCACATGTCACCTTTATTATTATCAAAATATTTGAAGGTTAAATGACTTGAAATAATTGGTTTTATATTTTAATTTTTAAAGGTCCCACTTATTTCCTCATATTTCTTACCTTGTTTTGTTTCAGAGGTATCTGGTTTTCACATGGAAAATTTCAGTGCTTTTCACCAGTTACCGAATTAATGAATTCAGCAGCATTAATTCGACCTGTACCTTCTACATGTTTAGAGTAGATTGAAAATATCGGGGATAACTCGTCATAGATCAACGAACGCATTTGGAAAGCACAGTAGCTGCAGTAGTAATGGGCCACAGGAAATGTCGTAATTTTTTGAAGTTGGAATGCAGGGAAAAGCAGCAGACTGAATTCATAGAATTCATTGAATCCCTACAGTGTGAAAGCAGGTCATTCAGCCCATCGAGTCCACACTGACCCTCTGAAGAGCATCCCACTCAGACTCATTTCACCAACCAACTGTACAGCAAGCTCCCACAATGAGATGATGATCACTTAAACCATTCCATTAACATTGCTCGAAGGATAAACATTTATCAAGGCACCAGAACAGATTGCCATCTTCAAATAACGTCATGCGATCTTTACTTCCAGCTTTAAAAGCAGCTATTCTGAAGATTAGTCATACTGGACTCAAAACATTTGTACTGTTTCTCTCTCCACAGGCGCTGCCAGACCTGCTGAGTTTCTCCAGCAATTTACATTTTTGTTTCAGATTTCCAGTATCTGCACTAGTTTGCTTTCATTCATGAGAAAGCCACTGCACTTTGGTTTAGCATCTCTTGTGAAAGATGACACTCCCACTAATACTACACTCCTTCATTTCTGCCAAATCAATATGAGCAGCTGCCTTTTTCTTATTCACTCATGGGCTGTGGGTATCACTGATTGTGCCAACATTTCTTGCAAGTTCCTGATTGACCTTTAAAAGGTGGTGGTGTGCTGTGTTCTTGAACTGTTATAGTCCATGTGCTGTGGGTAGACCCCATCATACTGTCACAGAGGGAATTCCAGGATTATGACCCAGCGACAGTGAAGGAATGGCAATATATTCCAAGTCAGGATGGTGGGTGACTTGGAGGGGCACTTGCAGGGAGTGGTATTCCCATGTATCTGCGGCCCTTGTCTTTCTAGACGGAAGTAGTCATGAGTTTTGAAGGTGCTCACTAAGAATCTTTGGTGAATTTTTGTAGTGCATCTTGCAGATTGAACACAATGCTGCTACTGAGCATTATTGCTGGAGGGAGTGGGTGTCAAGTGGGCTGCTTTGTCCTGAATGGTGTCAAACTTCTCAAGCATTGATGGAGCTGTAGGCAAATCAGGAGTGTTTCATCACAATTCTGACTTGTGCCTTGTAGATGGTGGACAGACTTTGGGAGTCAGGAGGTGAGTTACTCGAGGCAATATTCCTAGCCTCCGACCAGCTCTTATAGCTACTGTACTTATATGGCTAGTCCAGTTGAGTTTCTGGTCAATGGTAACTTCAAGGATGTTGATGATGGGGTTTCAATGATTGAACATCAAGGGGAAAAAGTTAAATTGTCTGTCATTGGAGATCGCTATTGCCTGGCATGTGTGCAATGTGAATGTTACTTGCCACCTTTCAGCACAAACCTGGATATTGTCTAGATCTTGCTGCATTTGGACATACTTCAATATCTGAGAAGTCATGAATGTGGAGATCATTATGCAATCATTGGCAAATTACTCACTTCTAAGATTATGATGAAGGGAAGGTCATTAATAAAGCAGCTGAAGATGGTTGGGTTGAGAACATTACCCTGAGGAATTCCTGCAGCGATATCCTGGAGCTGAGATGACTGACGTCCAGCAACCACATCCATTTTCCTACTTGCCAGATATGACTACAAACATTGAATAATTTTTGCCCAGTTACCACTGATTTCAGTTTTGGTAGGGCTCCTTGATGCCATACTTGGTCGAATGCAGCCTTGATGTCAAGGCCTGTCCCTCTCATCTCACTTCTGGAATTCAGCTCCTTTGTCCAAGTTTGAACCAAGGCTGTAATGAGACCAGGAGCTGAGTGGCCCTGACAGAACCCGAACTGGCCATCTGTGAGCAGATTATAGATTACTTAGATTAAGCAATCAAATCTCTGAAGTATCAATCCTGTAGCCTTCTGACTAAAAGGAAAGAGTATTAGCCATGGCTGATAAAACTGGCCTTACGTAGCCTGTTTGATTATGGTTCAGGTACTGCTTGATAATGAACACCATCACTCATATTCACAAATGGATACAAAATACAACAGGCCTGGCACATTATGCTATCAGTTCAGCTCTTCACAATGCTGGGGTTGCACAAATTGATGGCTGTCTCTCAGTACTACCTATCTCTGATATGAAATTCATCCATACTTACCAGATATTAATGTATATTGTTTAACTATAAAATCCCTTTTAGTATATGTAGACATTTTTACAATTAGAATGTATCTTTATGAAAAACCTCTTTTATTAAGTGTGTAACAAGAGCAGTTTTGCGCTTTGTTTGCACTATACATAGTCTTATAAATCACAGTTATCAGCAGTAATTTTATTCTAAAATGAAATGTTGCTAATAATTATCTATTGTACAGCCTGTTGTTTATTTTACACTTCTGATTTTCTTCAATATTTTGTTAAAACAGTGGAAATGGAATTGCTTGATCTTTTAGCTGGAAGACGATACTGAGCCAAATACGGTGAAAGATTCGAACTGACATCAGTGCTGATGCAAGTCATTAATCAGGGTACATCAGCCTGAACTGTGCATGTTAATTCAACTCTCAGACATGCCAGCCTCTGTAACTTCTCCAAGTCAAGATCCCAATGATATTGCCAATGTTCACTTAATGATAAAAACGAAGGCAAAGTTACTAATCTCTCCTTGCAATGACTTGACGTTCAATAATGGTGCTTCTCACCCTTTACACATCAGTTAGTTGATTGTGACTTCAACAGAAGTAAAAATTGGAAGAGATATAAAGTAGGCTGCCAACTCGTTATCACATATCATATACCCTCTACAAAATCAAGGTCAAATCCATTTTCTCCACTGTCTAAATTCAAATGTTTGCCTCTGCTTAAGTTGATCAGGGAACCTTATTAAATTCATACTCTAAATACCACATTATTCCAATAATTTGAAATAATCGAAATCAGCTGAAAACAGATATTCATTTAATTTTGAACTAAAACATAGCAGAAGGGCTTAAATTAGAATGGTGCCTCCTTCTCTGTTATCTTGTAGTGCTTTGCAACTTCGACAGTATTTTTGAATGTAGTCATATTGTTATGTAGATAAATCTAGCAGCCAATTTAAGAACAATGAAGTGTTAAAAACAATAAACTAGATGCATTGTGTCAATCATAGAATAAATGATTTAAATGCTACGTAGAATCAGATCTATGCAGCATGTTAATCTTTCGGGGCTAGCACTTTCTCCTCTAATCATAGCATGATTTGTACTTCGGAGCCAGCTAAAGGCTTCTGATTTGAGGTGCTACAATTTATCTGCTTATTTACCTACTGCGCGTATGAGCAACAAATGCATGTTATGCCTTTCTCAAGGACAATTAGGAATGGGAATCTAGTTTGCACCAACCCTCTGAAGAGCATCCCTCCTCTATCCCTGCAACTCCACCTTTACCATGGCTAATTCACCTAGCCTATACTTCCCTGGACACCACAGGGCCAATTACCATGGCCAATCCACCTAACCAGCACATCTTTGTGTGAGGGAGGAAACTAGAACACTCAGAGGAAACCCAAGACCATGATTGAAATTAGGGCCCTGCCACTGTGAGGCTGCAGTGCTAATCACTGAGCCACCATGCCACTAGTGAATAAATGAAATGAATAAGACAAAACAATGTGAACTCAGACAATGTGATCTGAGCCGCACAATATTCCTGCAAGTTCATTCATGTTGTCCGTCTGGCATGCCCAATATACCTTGTATTAGCTAGATAGTTTCTATTATATGGCTATCCTTCTACTGTCAACATTTTTCCATGTATATTCTTCATATATCCACATTAGAAATGTTTGAGTTGGCACTGGGAATTAATTTACTAAACTGTGAGTTATTTTCTTTACTCAGTAATGTCTATAGTTAATATCAAAATACAATACCTTTGCATATGTACATTTGATGGACTTCCTGTCTCAAATAATGTGGTACAACGTTTTTTTAAAAATTGGTCATTCAGCACCAGCCTGTAAATAAAAACCAAATGAATTGCAGATGCTGTAAATCAGATACAAAAACAGAAGTTGCTGGAAAAGCTCAGCAGGTCGGACTGCATCTGTGGAGAGAAACCAGAATTAATGTTTCGAGTCGAGTGTTCCTCAGAGTAGTCTGTAAATAATCTATTCATAAACATTAAGTAGTTTATTAGTTGCTTGAGAAGCATAGTATCAGCATCATACGAAGTGTTCATATACCCTTTTTTAAACTTCCATCATTTTACAAACCTTTATTTGAATTGCGACACATCATTTTTCATTGGCCATTCTTCCAAACCAGTTTTCACAAGTTTAATTCTGGTTTCATTTTAGTAAATCTTCACCATACCCTTTAGTAACCTTTCCTATAATGGGCAGTCCAGAACTGCATTCAATATTCCCAAAGTAGCCTAAAATTACTTCTTTACTTTAGTGCTTTCTGCTTCTATGAACAAAGTGCAGCATCACAACAGTTTTCAGTAGCCTTTTGTACCTGATATTCTATGTAAAATATAATAGATGAATCTGTACCTTTAAGTCTCATTTTTCATCCATCACAATTTGAAATTTAGGACTGTTTTCATTCTTCTTTTCTTCAATATAATCTCATTGTACAATGAAATCAAATGAAGAACTATAATGCTGAAGATCTGAAATGAAATAGAAATTGCTGGAGAAACTCAGCCGGCCTGGCAGCATTGGTGGGGAGAAAACAGAGTTAAACAGTTCTGAAGAAGGGTCACTGGGCTCAAAATGTTGACTCTGTTTTATCTCCACAGATGCTGCAAGACCTGTTGAGTTTCTACAGTAATTTCTGTTCTTGTTGTACAATGGTTCATTTGGTAGCACTCTCACCCTCGAGTCAGACATTTGGGACTTCTTTTGTCCTATTCCAGAGAGTAAATTGAAAAGTCAAGGTAGACACAGTGTGACATTCTGGGAGAGTGCTGTCCTGTCAGAGGTGTTGTCTTTTGAATGAGAAGCTAAACCAAACTCTTTCTTCCATCCCAGGTAGAGTCAAAGGATCCCACGCCACTATTATCAAGGAAAACCAGAAGAGTTGTGTTTGGTGTCTTGACCAATGTTTATCAATCAACATCTTAAAAATGCAGGTTATCTGGTCTTTATCATGTTGATATCTGTGGGAACTGATCGCCTGCATATTGTCTGTCGTGTTTACTACAATACAATAGTGTCTATACTTGCAGTCTATAGAAGTAAAATACTGAAGATGCGGGAACCTGAAATAAAAACCGACAATGCTGGTAATACTGAGCAGGGTTGAGAGCATCACTGGAGAGAGAAACAGAGCTAATATTTCAGATCTATGAGCGTCAATGCCATTACAAGTTAGTCAACCTGAAACATTAACTCTGTCTCTTATCGCAGGCATCCCTGCTCAGTACTTCCAATATTTTCTGCTTGCATTACACTTTAATCGTACTTAATTGGCTGTAAATACTTCAGAGCAGCTCATGGATATGGAAGTCACAATTAAAAATGTTTTTCCACCTCACATTTTGGTGCATTAAAGAACATTTTCTAATATCTACCCTCAAATAACATGACTAAAAGAGATTATCTGGCTATTATATTGTTGCTTGTGAGACTTTGTCACTTATAAATTGCTTGCCACAATCCCATATGTTACAAAAACCTATGCTTAATTAAGTGGTGACTCACAAGCATGCAAATTAGAAGCAAGAGTGACTATTATTGGCCCCTCTAGCCTCTTCTGCTATTTAATATGATCATGGTTGATCTAATCATGGTCACATTCCCATCTACGTCTGAAAATCTTTGACTACTTTCTTAATCAAGAATCTACCTACATTTCATTCTTCAGTTCTTCCTCAAAAGTGATCAATAGCGTTTCTTCTGCTCCACCTCAAAGAGAAGAGGTCCAAAGACCCAGAAGCCTCTGAAAAGAAAAAGTCCTCCTCGTCACCATCTGAAGTGGGGAATCCCTTATTTTTAAAGTGTTCCCTAGTTTAGGTCTTTCACAAAAGGAAAAAGTAATACTTTCAATGTCAGGTAACAAATCCCCTCATGAACCTATATTCACAATAATATCACCTCTTATTTTTCTAACTTTCTAATGGATACAGCGCCCCCGTCCAACCTTTCATTATAAGATAACTCCTCCATTCCAGGCATCAATATTAATTATCTCTGAAAATGTGTATCTAACACATTTACATCCTTTCTTAAGTAAGGAGAACAAAACTGTACATGCTACACCAGCTTTGAGCTCACCACTGTTCTATACAACTGCAACAAAATGTCCTTACATTGCATTCCCCTTGCAATGAGCAAGAACTCTCCATTTGTCTTCCTGATCACTTGCTGTATCTGCATACTAACCTTTTAGGGCCAACAAGAGGGGAGGCCACACTGGATCTGGTACTTAGTAATGAACCAGGCCAGGTGTTTGATTTAGTGTAGGTGAGCACTTTGGAGAGAGTGACCACAATTCGGTTACGTCTTGCCACTGGGCAAGAGTTATAGATGGGGGAAAGGCAATTATAATGCGATTAGGCAAGACTTAGGAGGGATAGAATGGGGTAGCAAAATGCAGGGGATGGGGACAATCGAAATGTAGAGCTGGTTTAAGGAACAGATATTGCGTGTCCTTGATAGGTATGTCCCTGTCAGGCAGGGAGGAAGTGATAAGGTAAGGGAACCTTGGTTTACAAAAGAAATTGTATCTCTTGTTAAGCGGAAGAGGGAGGCTTATGTGACATTGAGACGAGATGGTTCAGATGAGGCGATGGAGAGTTACAGATTAGCTAGGAAGGATTTAAAGAGAGATTTAAGAAGAACAAGGAGAGGACATGAGCAGTCATTAGCAGGTAGAATTAAGGAGAACCCTAAAGCTTTCTATAGGTATGTGGGGAATAAAAGGATGACTAGGGTAAGAATAGGGCCAGTCAAAGACAGAAGTGGGAAGTTGTGTGTGGACCCTGTGGAGATCGGAGAGGTGCTAAACAAATATTTCTCATCTGTTTTCATTCAGGAAAAGAAGAATATTGTAGAGGAGAAGACTGAGATACGGGCTATTAGACTTGAAAGGATTGAGGTTAGTAAGGAGGAGGGTGTTATCAATCCTAGAAGGTGTGAAGGTAGATAAATCCCCTGGGCCGGATGGGAATTTTCCGAGGATTCTCTGGGAAGCTAGAGAGGAGATGACGGAGCCTTTGGCCTTGATCTTTGAGTCGTCATTGTCTACAGGTTTAGTACCAGAGGACTGAAGGATTGCAAATGTTGTGCCCTTGTTCAAGAAGGGCAGTAGAGATGACCCAGGTAATTATAGACCAGTGAGCCTTACATCTGTTGTAGGAAAAGTTTTGGAAAGGATTATAAGAGATAGGATTTATAATCATCTAGCAAGCAACAATTTGATTGGAGATAGTCAACATGGATTCGTCAAGGGCAGGTTGTGTCTCACAAACCTCATTGAGTTTTTTGAGAAGGTGACCAAGCACTTGGATGAGGGTAGGGCAGTTGACGTGGTGTACATGGACTTCAATAAAGCCTTTGATAAGGTTCCACATGGTAGGCTATTGGAGAAAATGCGGAGGCATGGGATTGAGGGAGATTTAGCAGTTTGGATTAGAAACTGGCTTTCTGAAAGAAGGCAAAGAGTGGTGGTTGATGGAAAATGTTCAGCCTGGAGTCCGGTTACTAGTGGTGTGCCACAAGGATCTGTTTTGGGACCACTGCTGTTTGTCATTTTTATAAATGACTTGGACGCAGACATAGGTGGAAGGGTTAGTAAGTTTGCAGATGACACTAAAGTCGGTGGAGTGGTGGACAGTGTGGAAGAATGTTGCAGGTTGCAGGGAGACTTGGATAAACTGCAGAATTGGGCTGAAAGGTGGCAAATGGAGTTCAATGCAGATAAATGTGAGGTGATGCACTTTGGGAAGAATAATAGGAAGGCAGAATACTGGGTCAATGGAAAGATTCTTGGTAGTGTGGATGTGCAGAGGGATCTTGGTGTCCAGGTACATAGATCCCTGAAAGTTGCCACCCAGGTTGATAGTGCTGTTAAGAAGGCATACGGTGTGTTAGGTTTCATTGGTAGAGGGATTGAATTCCGGAGCCGTGATATCATGCTGCAACTGTACAAAACGCTAGTGCGGCCTCACTTGGAATATTGTGTACAGTTCTGGTCGCCCCATTACAGGAAGGATGTGGAAGCATTGGAAAAGGTGCAGAGGAGATTTACCAGGATGTTGCCTGGTCTGGAGTGAAGGTCTTATGAAGAAAGGCTGAGGGACTTGGGTCTGTTTTCATTGGAGAGAAGAAGGCTAAGAGGGGATTTAATAGAGACCTACAAAATGATCAGAGGATTAGATAGGGTGGACAGTGAGAGTCTTTTTCCTAGGATGATGACGTCGGCTAGTACGAGGGGGCACAGCTGCAAATTGAGGGGTGATAGATTTAAGACAGATGTCAGAGGCAGGTTCTTTACTCAGAGAGTGGTAAGGGCGTGGAATGCCCTGCCTGCCAATGTAGTTAACTCAGCCACATTAGGGGCATTTAAACAGTCCTTGGATAAGCATATGGATGATGATGGGATAGTGTAGGGGGATGGGCTTAGATTAGCTCACAGGTCGGCGCAACATCGAGGGCCGAAGGGCCTGTTCTGCGTTGTATTGTTCTATGTTCTATGTTCTATGGTTCATGTACCAGCACACCTAAATCCCTCGGTATGTCAGTGTTATAGAGCCATAGAGATCCACTGCACAGAGAAAGACCTTTCAGCCCATTGCACATGCACTGGTCAAAACAACACCTAACAAATTCCATTTTCCCGTGATGAATTCTGTAATCTCTTTCGGTTTACATAATATGTTGCTGTTCTAAGGCCTTAGTATACAGACTAAGGTATGATGTGGGATTTGAAGATGTCAAAGGCATTAACTCAATGCACGTTCTTTCTCTTTTGTTGCCACCACCTCCACTGTCAAGACTACTTTACTGCCATGTCCTGATCTTCATAATTTACAATCTGTTTCCATTTGATGTCATCAATAAATTGGCAACATAACTATATCCATCAGTTGGTCAGTAGAATAAGAGGCCAATGTTTGCTCTTTCCTTTACTGTCTCTGTCTTTTACACTCTCTCTGTGTTCTCACAACATGAAATATATCCATTCCTGAAGCTAAAGTACATGGAGTTATCTTTTCCAGTCGGGGAAAGTCAACGATAAGTAGCTCAGGGATTCTAATGTTTTTGATTTGAACTGTTTTTGATTTGAACCCTTGGTAATATGCTCACTTATAACTTAATTTCTTCTTATTGATATCTCCCTCAAGTATTTATGATTAATTTTTCAAAGTAGAGATAGTGAAAGGCAAAGTGTCAAATGTTTGTAATGATTGCACATTAATACTTCATCTAGGAAATGTTAGTTGATAATTGGATACTACATGCCTTTGGTATTGCAGAACAGTTGATAGAAAGGTCATGACCTGGGTATGTTCTCTCCTTCCCTTTTACAAGACCAATCTTGTTAGAAAAGGCAATGCCGAGGGGTGAGGGATAATAATGCTGGGAAATCCCATTTTTACACTCTATCTCCCTGGAATGTTTCACAGTTTCCTGAAACATTCTAGACTCAAGAAAAGAAAGAATGAACCCTTTTGGAACATCCAGCTCAGAGATGTTACAGGTTATTTTTTAGTAAGAATTATGGTCCGACAGCCCTAATACAGAAGGATAGAGGAAAATGGGAATGCAGTCCTTCAAAATGCTAATCGTTGATCATCTGTTGGGAACCATAAAACATCATGATTAGTATTAGGCTGGATGAACACAGCAGACCAGGCAGCATCAGAGGAGCAGGAAAGCTGACGTTTTGGGTCGGGACATTTCTGAAGAAGGGTCCTGACCCAAAATGTCAACTTTCCTGCTCCTCTGATGCTGCCTTGTCTGCTGTGTTCCTCCAGCTCCACGCTGTGTTATCTCTGACTCCAGCATCTGCAGTTCTTGCTATCTCAATGATTAGTATTAAAGTTTGACTTCAGAAAAATGGGAATGCTGAACATAAGCTGATGTAGAAAAATGTAAAACATTTTTGTGTGAGTTAGAATTTAGTACCACCCAATGCACACACAATTATTTTGATTTGTTAATCGAGAAGATGCAAATACTTGATACATTTCCACTTTCAGTGAATGTGAATGTAACTCCGATCTGCCCCACTACCTCAATAATTCAGAGGTTTTGCATTAATACAAAAGGGAAAAGGCAGAAATATATTTCAAAATATCATTAAACAGTGTTTATGTTGTTTATGTGTGTTTTTTGTGTGGCCATTGACGGATGAATTAGTACAGCTGTGATGAAAATCTGTTCCGTATAAAGTGTTCTCAAATCTTTAATGGCTGTTCTGAAGTTTAAGGGTATACTTTAAGCAAACGTCGGTGAAATAAGCCATTGTGCAAGATTGAAGTAAAGGGGCCTACTTTATTGGTGAGGTTCTAGTAGGAGTAGAGTTCTCAAACGCAGTCAGTTTTGCATCAACATGTGAGTGCATGAAGATAAAGTTTGACTGAGGATTTTTCATTCTAAACACATTTGAGACCACCAGAACTGCTGCAGGAACATCCACAATTCTGCTCCCACCTTAAAAACCTACTGCTTTTCCAAAAAAATTGCCAAAGCCACACTCCTAAATATCTTTGTATTGCAAGATTATAGAGCACAAAATATTTGAGAAGCTTTCGACACCCTGCCATTAAAAAGTCTCCTGCCTTCTTCTCCAGTGCCCTTGTTTACCCCTGTAGTGTATTGCACAATTCCATTTCTCATCTGTTTCATGGGGTCAGTTTAATATTCTCTGCCACCCAGTCTAGCTGGAAAGGTGCACTATCTCCTTGTTATTTCAAATTTTGATGCTTTGTTGCTGAACTTCTTGGAACATTCTGCTTGATACACAACAACGAGAATGTTGTTTGAGTGAAGGAAGCAATCGTAAATAACCTTACATCTCATTGATAATGCGAAGCAAGTTTCTGTTAAATAGAAATCTATTTTAGAGATTGTAGACATAGTGAAATACATAAAGGTTTGAACCTTTGGCATTTTGCAGATTCCTAAATAGAACTCTTCTACGCTAGTCAGTCTTCTTGAACTTTGTACTGACATTCAGCCTAATCGCTTCCTGTTTTCATAGTTTATGCACATTAAATGGCCTCTTCCATTTGTAAGAGTCAAAATCAAATAGCAAAGCCATTAATTAGTAAAGCTGGCACTGTGCAGATTAGTGTCAAAATCCTCGGTCAGCGTTTGATCAAGGGATGATGGGAGGAAGTGATGTGTTGACAGGGGTTAAACAGGGCGAGATGGATGGAGATGAATTGACATTTAAAACCGCCTTACCTTCATGGAACATGCTGACAGTCCAATATTAACACATCACATGCATGAAAATGCCTGGGGTTTGAAATTTATTAAAAGGTGAAAAACTCTTTAAAGGGGTCTCATTTTGGTAATAAATTTCTGGTGACTGATGTCTTTTTTGAATATTAAAATAAGGACAGATAAAGTATACATTAGGATTTAGCAGTGGTGAATTGGAAGCCACTGATTACACATTGAATAGATACAGGCACATTAACCTTTGCCACTTCAAGGTGAATCAGCTAAAACTGCTTTTTAATCATAATTTCCTTCTGTGATTGACAGTGAGCACTGCTTATTTTATAAGCTATGGTGAGTCAATGGATTCAGAAATGGAGTGAACTACCACATATGTATCAGTAGGTGGTAGTGTAGGAATGGAATGTTAAGGTAGTTTTGTGAGATTAGATGGAAGCATTTATTTTTCTAACTGTTCTTGAAAAGTGCCATCCAGGATTTTCCTGTCCTTGGTGAAAGTTACAATCTAAAGCGATTCGCTTCCAAAGCTAAAATATGATGTTCCTTGAAAAGAACATCGTACCTGCTGTCAACTCTGTTAACTGTATCACGTCGGAAAGTCAAGCAAGATTTAAAATTTCTACTTTCTCCCTGAAAAGAACATTGGTCACAGAAGAATGATTTATATGTCGCCGGGTTATCCTAAACAAGTTAACTATAGCGTCACATTTTCAACAATATATTTTTAAAACTGTTACCATTGAGACATTTAACTCTGCATAGGATTAGATAACGCAATGGGATTAATTTTGCCTTTGGGCACTGGTGTGAAATAAGCAATGACAGTTTTTGTTATATACATCGCTTCCGAATTTCGTTTTCATCAACTTTAACCTTGGCAGACAATCTGGATAAAGCTTCTGTTTGCACATTATTTGAGGTGAACAAACCATTGCTAGTTGTGGCTCAATGATATCATTCTTATATTTGGCTCACACTAGAATAGTGAATATAAGTCCCAAGTCAGAATTTCAGCACACTTCAGGCTGATGTTTCATGAACACGAGATAAGAACAAGCAAGGACCAGCCAGTCTGCTAATTTTTAAAACCAAACAGCAATACTTAATAATTTCTTTCAATTACTGTAATGCTGCATCTGTATCAATGTACTGATTATTAGTGCAATGGTACATTTCTCTCATTTGTTCTTGTGCACTCAGTCCTCTGTGATCTGTATCCTCTGAAAGAATCACTAGTCAGAGTAACTGAATGAGGTGAATTAAAGGTGGCACAGGTTTTAAGTGGGACCTCAAAGCATCAGACCTCAACTCCTCTCTGATGGAAGTATGATGGAATGGCTGTGAAAAATCTGTTCTTTTAAATCAGTTGTCCAATCTGGTGAAGTGAATGACTGGGCAGTTTTGTGCATTCCCTCCAATGTACAAAATGACCTAGTATTACGATGTCTGCCCCTCTGATGCTGCCTGGCCTGCTGTGTTCCTGCAGCTCCACACTGCGTTACCTTAGACTCCAGCATCGGCAGTTCTTACTATCTCTGAGTGGTTAGCACTGCTGCTTCAATGTGCTTGGAACCCAGGTTAGGTTCCACCCTCAGTAACTGTCTGTGTGGAGTTTGCATATTTGTCCTGTATCTGTGTGGGTTTCCTCTGGGTGCTTCCAGAGTGCAAAAATGTGGAGGCTAAATGAGTTGGCCATGGGAAATGCAGGATTACAGGGATTGGGTATGGTGTGGGTCTGGGTGGGTTGCTCTTTGGAGAGTCAGGGTGCACTCAATGGGCCAAATGGCCTGCTTCCGCTCTATAGGCATTCTACCATGCAATATGTCTATGCTGTGACTTCAGCACAATGAAAATTTTCACACTGAAATAATTCTGAAATGGTCTGAAATTATTTAGGTGCCGCTGAACCATTAGTTTATTGATATTATTGGGAGAATTAATTAGAATGGAAATTTAAATAATCTGAGAGGTAGTGGATTATGGTTTGTGAACATGAACTTCAAGTTTCTTGAGGCCACATCAGCCATGTCAAGTCAGTTGTTATGTTCCATATGCATACAGTAACACTTGGAACTCTTCCCAGTCAAAACCACATTATATCCTTAATGCATATGCATATGTTTCAAAGGAAGAAACAGATGGCAATTTATAATGTTGATAATTCAACTGGTAATCATCTCCAGCATAGTTTAATTCATCCCAAAAATCTATTCTTAATGCTATTTAACAAATTTCCAGCTGTTCTCAGTACATTACAGGGTATTTGTGTACCTCACACTGCAGATCTAATTGCTTCATTTTAGAAATTTAAAAAAATCAGTATCAATGATTATCATATCCAACTAAATCTACTTCTGATATCAAAATGAAAGTAGATTAAGCAAAGACAAATCTAAGATAGCAGTAATTAGTAAGGTGAATAGCCTTAATTTCAGATGAATAAAATTGAATCTCCATGTTGAATTGTAAATCAACTACAACATAATCACAGGATTATTCTCTTATTTAAATGGTAAGGTGTTCCTGGATGCATAGAGTGGATTTTCTATTATACTTTAAATAAATATCTGACAAACCAATCCAGTTTAATTCCAAGCCTTTGCACTTTTATAACACTTTTACCATTATAAGGAGCCTGAAGGCGATTCACTGGAGCATAATCAGACAAAAATTAACACCAGGACAATGGAGGTATTAGGATAGGTCATTAAAGAGGAAAGGTTTTAAGGATACAGGTCTTTGGAAGATGAAGTGTCACTGTACCCGAAATGTTAACTCTACTTTCTCTGCAGAGATACTGAGTTTTTTCCTGCTGAGTTTTTCCAGCAATTTCTGATTTTGTTTCTGATTTCCAGTATCTGCAGTTCTTTGGGGTTTTTTTTTGCTTAAGTTTTAAGGAGTGTTTGTAAGCAGACATGAGAGGAAGAGAGACAAAGGAATTCCAAAGTTCCAATGGCTAAAGGCTCAGTTAAACATAGAACATAGAACAGTACAGCACAGTACAGGCCCTTCAGCCCACGATGTTGTGCCAACCTACTATCCTACTAAGATCAATCTACCCTGCATACCCTACATTTTACTATCCTTTATGTGCTTATCCAAGAGTTGCTTAAAAGCCTCTGGTGGTGTTAAAATTACTGGTGGTGGAGCTAAGGAGCTGGGGAATTTACAATTTTCCAGAGTTTGAGGGAACATTGAATCCCCTTAGGTTTGGAAAATATTAAATATTGCAAGGGTAGAGTTCCAGAATCAAGGTGTTGGTGTACTGGGAGCCAATGCAGATTGGTGAGTACAGTGGTGAATAAAGTTACAGAAGTTATCCTGTCAGTCTCAGGTGGCCACTTCTACTCAGATTATCAAGCACTCTTTCCTCAATGGAATATGTAGCTGTGTCAACTCCACAGCAACTTAAAATTGTCTTCCCTGGTTGGTTTCTGCAAGCTAATTCACATCCCTATTGACTATTGAATCTGGAGGAAAGCCATGCAATTCTGTTTAGATTCATCAGCTGTAATGGTTTAGGAGACACCTTTACGAAAACTGACGTCCATCACCAGACTGTTAACGTTCCCAGCCTCTTGTTTTTGCCCTTGCGGATTGTGAAGAAGACATGTGAGAGTTTCATTTTGTCTTACAGGTGTGTACACTTGTTTTATATTTCTTGGAGTTGACTTCAATGGAAAATGTTTATTGTGAAAACATCTTTTTATTTAACCATTTTTACATTCATGTTGACTTGGATGGGAAAGTAGGAGTATCACATTGCATGTTTTGTGATAATTTTGCCACAGAAGGAAATTTGAAAAAAAGTTTATATCTAATGGTGGAATTTGAGAAATGCACTGTAAGAGAAAAAGTTTTAATAACAGATATGATGAGGAAAATGCTTCAAAGTTTCTGAGTTGGGCTTTGCATTTCTTTCTGCAGATTCTACAGATAGTAAATAATTCATTAGACTGTGTAAGTAATTAATAACATCATCACAGTTATTGTGCCAGATATCCTGCCCAGACACTTGGCAGGTTCAATATGATGCGATGAAAGGTAGCATATTTGTTATTTTGTATTATTATGCTCAGACAAGGTTTACTAATTGTCTTGATGATTGGTGATAGATCAGTATCTCAAAATACTTGTGGACATATTGAACTTTTGATTCCAGCAATGGTTTTTTGAAAGAGGGCTGTGACAGCCAGAAGATGAAGTGGATGTAATTTTGGGGACTGTCCAGCAGAGTCCTGGACCTTAAGGAATGTCACATCCGTACAGTCAAGAAAACGTCACAGAAAGACTGCAAAGGAAGAGGTAACTAGAACCACACCACCCAAGCCCCTCTCAACAAGACACTACCTCTGGCAGACATGTTTGTGTTTTACTCTACTAGACATTGATAAAAAAAAGTTAAAAACTGCAGGCTAGCCTATGTTGCTGTGATGTAGTAGTCTGTGGGCTAGTGTGCTGTGATCGTTACAGTTCGAGAACAGCCATTAAGCACCCCTGCACTGTTTCACTCTGATTGCTGCCAGCTAGCCAATTGTAGTGATTGGAACCAGGGCCAGATGGATCTCATTGGGACTATAAGATCCTTGATTGGGGTTATTAACCCTGCAGGCAGCCCTGGCTGATAGATATAAACAGAAGATTCAGGGAATCTCCTCATTCTAGAGACTGGCTCTGAACTGGCTGGTCAGAGCCCATGTAAATAAAGGGTTACTTCACAATGGGATACTGGTCTCCACGTCGTTATTTCACCAATGTTGAAAAGAACCAGGCCTAAAGAAATGCAGTCAACCTGCAAAAACAGGAAATCTTCAACTTGATTGCTCAACACAACCAGTACCATTCAAAGTAACAGCCAAAACAATTTATTAACTACTCTCACAAATGACTCAGATTGATCTGTGTGCTTTTAAAAAGCTCTTATCCCTTTTTGGACTCCCTTCATATTGTCATGATGCATCATATAATCCCTACAGTGTAGAAGCAGGCCATTTGGCCCAACAAATCTTCACTGACCCTCAGAAGAACATCCCACCCAGAGCCATCCCCCTGCCCTTTCCCTGTAACTCTGCATTTCCCGTGGATAACACACCCAGCCTACATATCGCTGGACACTATGGGTAATTTAGCATGGCCAATTCACCTAGCCTGCACACCTTTGGACTGTGGGAGGAAACCAGAGCATCCAGCAGAACCCCAAACAGACACAAGGAGAATGTACAAACTCCACACAGGCAGTAATCTGAGTGTGGAATCTTACCTAAGTCCTTGGCGCTGTGCAGTGGCAGTACTAACCACTTAGCCACCGTGCCGCCCCAAATGTAGTGTTATTATTTCTTCTCAAATTTAGTAACGAGTAAAGTTACTCTTTAGTTAACTTAAGAGCACCTGGTTGAATGAGCTCCTCCTAAAATATAAATTTCTCCCCCAGCTCCCCAAACACCACTACCCCCCAACTATTTCATAAATGCTGCCCTCTCCACACTTTGCTTCATCTCTGATGGAGATTCATCTAGACTCAAAACGTTAGCTTGCTTTCTCTCCATGGATGCTGTCTCACCCACCGTGATCTCCGGCATTTGTTGTTCTTAGTCAAGAAAATAAATTCAGTCCGGCTGGGAGGAAAGCATCCACAAGGGAAGGGATTCTTTTTCAATTAACCTTGATGTGACCAGCACAGGGAATAAAGAAGAGGTGCCATTTTTACCTCTGCTTACCTGGAAGCTTATTGGCTGAGGTTATCCTATATTGAATCATAATAACTGAAGGCACATCATCCAGTTGTCTGGTCATAACATTGATAAGGTAGTGGCCCTAATGGTATTGTTGCTGGACCATTAATCCAAAGCCCCTGTTTAATGTTCTGTGGACTGGGATTGAATTTCACCTTGGCAGATAGTGGAATTTGAATTCAATAAAAATCTGGAATTGACAGTTTAATGATCACTTTGAAAACATTGCTGATTGTTGGGAAAAACCCATCTGGTTCACCAATGTCCTTTAGGGAAGGAAATTGCTGTCCTTACCTGGTCTGGCCTACATGTGACTCCAGATGCACAACAATGTGATTGACTCTTAACTGCCTTCTGGCTAATTAGGGACATTAATTAATGCTGCCTTAGCCAGTGATGGCCACACAACGGACTTTTAAAAAGTTATCATTTTTACATTTACTTGTTAATATAAAGCAGGGAAAGATTTATAGCTAACGTTGGCTTCCTGGATATTTACTCAATTTGCTTTTGAAAAGATTGGAGAACCTTTGGAGGTAGTTCTTGGTTCAAACAAGTGCTATTGTCACACCTTTCTGTCGCACTGTTATATGGCTAGATTTTAAGAAACATGACTGAGCTCTGCGATACAAAGGTCTTGGGATCTGCTCATGGAAGGGACTGACTCTTCTGAAGCTAAGAAGAAACCATGGGGAGAGTTCAGTCTAATGTAAAGCCTGAGATAAAGAACACTTGCCCCAAATTAAGAAAACGTCTAAATCTTTGCATAAGACAACAGAATGTGACAGCATACAATTGCAGCATTGCAACTTACAGCATCATCATTGATTTACCAGGCAACCATAATGTGCTGGATGATACCTATTGCTTCAGCCACTCACCACTGCTCTCTGTTTGGGGCTGTAATCATTCTACTTATCTCCATTTCAAAAATGTCTGTACTCTTGCTTCATGTTGCCATAGCAGCTCAAAATCAATAGTTCACTTGAGAGTGTCTACGCACCAAGGAAATTTTGAGCTTTATGCAATGACAGTAACTTGATTGTCCAGAACTTGAAACTCTTGTTTTTGCCTTGATGATTGCAAGACGGAAAGCTTCAATATCATTTCTCTCTTTTCCTAAATATTCATGCATTAATAGTTTCTTTATCAAGTAAAATGTATTCGCCTGAACTGTGGCTCAGAGCGTAGCACTCTCTCCTCTGATTACAAAATTCCAGTTTCAAGTCTCACTCCAAGATTTGAACACACGGATCAAGTCCGATGCAGGAACTCTGCTCTTTTGGAGATGCTGTCCTTTGGATGAGATGTTAAACCAATGTCACATTTGCTGTCTGGGGAAGAAGGGAAAGGTGCTACTTTAAAGAAAAGAAGAGTTGTTCTCCCTGGCTGTGAGATATATAGAATCGTAGAATACCTGCAGCGCAGAAAGAGACCATTTGGCCCATCGAGTCTGCATCAACCCTCTGAAGAGTATTTCACTCAGACCGAGCCCCCACCCCTATCCTTCTAACCCCGCATTTACCATGGACAATCTGCTTCACCTGCACATCTTTGGACTGTGGGAGGAAACTGGAGCACCCACAAGAAACCCAAGCAGATAAAGGGAGAATGTGCAAACTTCACATGTATGCATGTATTTTGGTGGCATTTGCTGAAAGCTTAGGCTTTTGGAGTTCTAGGTTTGATGTGTTGGCTTGGCTGTGTGTTTAGCGTTAACAACTGGCTTTTGAGAGATAAACTACAATACCCATAGTTCCATATGAGAGTATATTACTGAGAGTTCCAAGGGGATTTTCTAGTGACTTTAGCGACAGAACTTTCCAGATTAATTTAGCCTGGGCTGGAAGTCACTCAAAGGAGAAGCATGCACTAAGATCTACAGTGTTGGAAAGTCTATCAATTAAGTAACATATGCTAAGCAGTGTTCCTAAGAAAATGAGTTTAAAGTAATGAAATTATCTTAGAATAATAAGTTCTTTCTTATGGGGTGTTGGGATACAAAGTTGGTGGAACTGAAGTGAGGTTAAGTCTTTGAACTGGATTGAATGATTTATTGTCACATGTATTTTAAAAAGAATGCAGTGAAAAGTGTTAACAATCGCCACACTCCAGTGCCACTTTGATTTACTAAATGTATTAAAGGATATGACTAAAATAGAGTTCACCTTCTCTCCCCCCTTGCTTGTTCTCCCTCTGCTACTCCACTTGACATTGGCTGTGGTATTTGAAATGGACTCTGGGGATCGGTTACGGACCACTACCATCTCCACTCCCATCACCGCCGCATCCGAGCAGGAGCCATGGGCTAACCTTGTACCCCTGGAGTCCCAGCTGACTCTAATCCAGACAAAGCCCCCCGAAATCAGTTGCAGTGGTTCTCTGCTGACGCTGCAGCTTGTTCAGGTGCCCAGGGTTAGCTGTGGACCTGGACGCTTGGCTCGGCCTGTGAGTCCTGGCCAGAGGATTTAGCCCTGGGCCTGCCCCTCACTTGCTGGGAGAGCTTGGGCTGGGGTGAATGGAACCACGTCTGCCTCATCCTGGCATCACTGCTGCTGCTGATGCAGTTGGGTGCCTCCTTCTTTATTATTGACTCGGCCTCTGCCCCCTCCGCTCTCCTGGTAATGAGACCAGAGATAGTAAGAAATGCCAATGCTGGAGTCTGAGATAACTCAGTGAGGAGCTGGAGGAAAACAGCAGGCCAGGCAGCATCAGAGGAGCAGGAATGTTGGCGTTTCGGGTCGGGACTGTTCTTCATTTTCTGTAGAAGGATCCTGACCCGAAACGTCAGCTTGCCTGCTCCTCTGATGCTGCCTGGCTTGCTGTGTTCCTCCAGCTCCTCACTTAGCAATGAGACCAAAGTTTAATAAAAACGTGAGCTGTGTCAGGTATAGTATAACAATGGAAAGAAACCAAGTCAGGAAGGTAATAATGATAATAATTACAACTAAGAAAGTGTTGTCTTCAATTCCAGCAAATGAGTTGAAATTCAAGCCCAACAAAATAGCAAAGCAAAACAGAAAAACTTCTCTCCCTTGGAAAGGAGCTAGGCTCAGCCTGACTAGGGGTGCACCTGGAATCACATGCATTAGGTCTGCTGTGCGTTTAAGAGTCTTCGAATTTATGTTTCAAAGAAGTAGAACTTTCCCCCTTGTTTATCTTCAATTCTGTTTTCATAAAGTAAACTTCTCTTTTGATTTATTGTTGAAACAAAAAGAGTGAAATATTGCGTGCTTATGTTTTTGTAAAAGATAACCTCAGGGTAAAAAAAAATCTATCCAGCCAGGTTCCTGTTAAGAACTTGACTTGTATGGTATTAACACTAACTGGACATTACCTTATAAACAATTGAAGCTACTAGGTCATAATATAACACTATAAAATAGAGACAAATTATTTGGGCATTAACTCGTTGCTGTTTGTGGGAATTTGTTGTCCATTAATTAGCACCTAAGTTCCTATTTTACAACAGCGATTGGATTTCAGAAGTACTTTCGCTGCAAACAATTGCTGTCTGTAAAGTACTTCAAGGCATCCAGTGGTTGTGTAAAACGTTTTTCTCTTTCCTTCTGTCTAACCAGTTGCCAGCTTGGTCTTTAAGGAGTCAACGGTTGTATACAATATTTTTTCCATATTTCAACAGTAAATGTATTGATTATTCAGGCTGACACTTCTATCCTTAATACATTTTTCAAAATGTCAAGTGCAGTCACTGTCATCAATATCTGACCTTAGCTGACGAATGTTTGGAAGATGTTTCTGTGACTAGGTAATGCGTGAGGCTCATGGAAATATTGAATCATAAAATGTTACAGGATGGTAATAGTCCATTCGGCCCATTAAGTCGTAAACAGTGCTTGTCTCCCCGAGAATAAGATGTCAAGAGTGCTATTACCTATCCCAGACAGCTTCCTAGGACATTATACTGGATACGAACACGCAGAATTCTTAATAAAAGCCAAAACAAATGCAGACGCTGTAAATCAGAGACAAAAATAGAAATTGCTGGAAAAACTCAGCAGGTCTGGCAGCAATTGTGGAGAGAAATCAGAGTTAACTTTTCAGGGCAGAACAGGCTCGGAGGAAAGATCACTCAGAGTTAACGTTTCAGGTCACTTGACCCTTCCTCAGAACCTGTTCTGCCCTGAAACGTTAACACTGAGTGACCTTTCCTCAGAATTTCTCTCCACAGATGCTGCCAGACCTGCTGAGCTTTTCCAGCAATTTCTATTTTTGATGCAGAATTCTTACCTTGAGCCCTTGTTTAGTCACCAGAAATTTGGAGTGACAGGGCTCAAATTCTCCCCACTTATGGACAGTAATCATTATTTAACAGTGTTGATCTGTAACTGGGTAGAGTTGATTCCCTGTCTGGATTCTTTGTCTCAGGCCTGTTTGCCCATTCTGTCTCTCCATTTGACTGAGGACGGAATGCAGAATTGAACACTTGCCTCCATAACAAGCTTTTTGAAATCCTTATGCACAATACAATAACTCTACAGAGGTTGGTATCCCATCACCAAGTCACCCTTTATTTATGCATGTATTGTACTTGACATTGATCCAGCTCCCTCAGATCCAGCTCTCAGAGTGAACAGAACCTCTGACACTCCTGTTTATATCTGTCAGCCAGGGCTCCCTGATTGAACCAGATTAACAGCCCCAATCAAAGAACTCATATTCTATGAGATAGACTTGGCTGACTTTGTCACAATCACTGCACAGAAATTGAGGTCCATTGTCCAAGATTAATTCTTAGGAAAACTGTGCACTGCAAAAAATCCTTTTACAACTTACTGAGTCAGCTGAGGTTGAATGAAGTTTTGCACTTCAATCCATCTTAACTAATGGTCAGCTAAGCCTAACTGCATCCTTTTAAACAAGTTTATTGCTAGCCTTTCCCAAAAAATCTTAATGAAATCATTGGCTCTGTAGGCACATGACTGAGAATGGCCTACATTTGGCATGATTAAATGCAATCCTGTACATCTTTCAAAATAATCAATCCAAAATACTGCAGATGCTGGAAATCTGAAACAAACACAGAAAAAGCTTGAGAAATTCAACAGGTCTACAGAGGGAAACAGAGGTAATGTTTCAAGGCCAGTATGACTCTTCTTTTTCTGAAGAAGAAAGTCTTTGTTTTTTCATTGTCTTCAGAGTAATTATGATGCATTTGCTTCAATTCACCTCAGCCTTTAAATAGCTTTGGAAATTCTTTCCTGTCTTCCTTCTGAATTATTGTATCTACTCTCTGTAAGAGACTTATCTAAATTTCTGCCCAACTTTGGAGGTATTCTGATCCTTCAGCATATGTACTGTTTCACTGATATTTTGTCCCCCGTGACTAAGTTTCATGGTGATTTGTCCATGTGCCTGAAGATCTTTGCCTCACGGACTTTAGAGTTTCATATTAGCTCATCTGACTCACATCAGTTAAACTATGGCAAGCAATCTTTAAGTATTAACAACTGTTCCTGTGTCGAGTTTAGATTCTGCACCAAATGTTATGCAATTGAATATCCAGAATCTGTTTTGACTCTCTTTGAACTCACCTAGAAACATGTTCTGTGTATTTAACTTCTTGAAATTTTCTCCTTGTTTTATGGCTTTCTTTTCTCTGAAAATTTTCCTTTTGCAAGACCACTTCTTTGTTTTTCAAGGCGATGGAGGTGCTGTTAACTTGCAATATTTTAAAACGTTGTCCCACCTGGCCACACTTCTAGCAGTCAGTTCTGCCAGCTGGACATATATCGATTCTGTTTGGAGCCATGCCTTGTACATCCTAATATGGTTGAAGATCACACTTTGGAAGGCATTTAGGAGGGTGACAATGTTAACCTGAGCATCTGGCAGTGTCAGAAAAATCTCTGATATTTTCTTGCAGTTCTATCTGATTTTTAGGCCCTGATTTCTGCCTGTGTAGTGAATTGGTTTCCCTGTTCCAACATCAAATTCTCCTTGAATTGAAGAAAGTCTGGCAACTTCTTATCTCTCAGACTGACTACAACACAGTCTCTAGTTAATTTATTTTTCAAAGCTCCGTACCTGAGACACCTCGCTTGACAAAATCAATCCATTAAAAGGAGCTCTATTGATTTTTTCAAACATTAAGATTGTTGATTACATGTCCTCTGCTCTATCACTAAATTTCTTTTGGGAATAAAGTGCAGACAAATGTTTTAACTAATGCATCATATTCTGTCGTACTTCCTGCATGTTTTGCCCTAATAGAATACCAACCACAATTGGACCTATGGAATAAAAACATGTACTGACTAGATGGTGCTTCTCCTTTGCATGCAAACCTGAGTTATTTTATTGTACTTACACTGCCACTTCCAGATCTCTCACTTCTGGCCTCATTGTGGACCTTCTATGATTTCAGATTCCAGACATCTTGACTGTACCCACCATCCCTGTGGACAAATCCACCTGACTGAACTTGGTGAGTACTTGAGCTTTCCCTTCTTACTGTCGATGTGTTCAAATTCTGTGCTTTTGTTCTTAGTTCGACTTCAAAATCTTCTGAGGTTCTCCTCCACATCTTTCGTCTGGCTTTGTTGGCCAGTATTCACAGCCATCTGAGGTTCTTTGGTCTCCCTTTAGAGTCTTCTCCTTTTCCAGCTTTTGCCTCGAAGTCTTCCAAGGTCATGGACTCTTCCTGCTTCTTTCTCAGCTATACCTTTGAAGTCTTCTGGGGTCCCCTACTGACTTTGGAACTTTCCCTTCCAACTGCGTCCCTCGGATTCTGTTTGAACTTCATATTTTATCAGGGAATGTATTTTTCCCAGCTGCTGCCATGCTTTTCTTCTGCTTTAAACCAATACTTACTACTGCACATTGAGATATTGATCTGGAGTGTGACTAGGCTGTGGGTGTCTGCACATACACTGTCCCTGAGGCTGTTTTTTCCTTGTCTCAAAGTAAGGCTCTTCCGCTCTGAACCTACAGTAAAACTCTTTTATTAACACTCTCTGTGCATTGTAGATGATTAAATACAGATTTCCTGTGTCGTGCCTATGACCTCTCTCTTCCCAACCTTGGCGTCTTCTCTCCCACTGACATTAGAGTCATTTCATTAGTTACATCATCATCATCTCATTATATTGCAGCCACCACATTCTCAAGGACAGTTAGGAATGAGAAATAAATGCCATTCTTGTCAGCGATACTCACATTCTGTGAGGTAATTTTTGAAAAAACATGATAACACTGTGATATGAACTTGAAAAGCCAACAAGCTAAAATAAAAAAAAGCAGTTTCACCCATCTAGCACTTTTCATATTTTGACACGTGAAACGTATTCAGAAAATGACAAGCATTTAATGTATAAATACAAAGGATAATCTCTTCATCTAAGATTCTATAATTTGATACACTGCTTGCTGAGTAGTTATATTAAGTTTTAGGCTTGGAAGTAAAACACAACAACAGCAGGAGGCTGTCCTAATTTATTCAGAGGTTCCCATAAGACTGCGTTGTACATAATGATCACTGCACATGATAAGCAGCCATATCAAAGCATCATTCTTTGTAACCAAATTTCCTTACATTTTAGTGATGGTGCTAAACAATGATTACTGTTGCACAGGCCTCTCTACAATACAGCAATATTCAGCAGAATCCACAGAGTTAAAATGGGTTTTACACCACAAAAACAGGCAATTCAGTCCATTGATTGAGGGCAGAGTTGATGCATCACATTGTGCTCCTCCTTTTCACACTTCACATCACGCTGACAAAGTGTATCAACAATTTCATTGACCAGGAACCTTTCCCAACTGACTGAAGAAATAAAGCGAAATTAAAGAAAATTGAAAAGAGCTGTTGCCCATGAGCACAATTCTGGAATGGTTTTCCATTTTATAAAGTTCATCGTGTAGCAAAAAACATTTCCTTCAGGTTCCAATGCTGTTGAACAAACAGCCCCAGATGACATTCAATAATTAAAGAGTTAATTCTACTCCTAATGATACAGTACTAACAGAAGGACAAACCTCGGAAAGAAAACTGTTCCGTGTGAAGTAGAACGTCATTTATTTATGGCCTACATGCCAGGAAATGTGCCTGTATGCCTGTTACAACCTGTTAACTGCTGTGTTCTCTAATATTGTGAACAATGACATATTGATTTAACCCATCTGTGTTAAATGACTTTTGCAGCTCAGTCACCCATGTTGATTATAAAGTCAAAAAAGTGGTTCAGTGATAAACTTGATGAATGCAACCAAGCTTCCATCTAGCATTGAGAGCAAATGTCCTCTATTTTCATTAGCTTCACCGCAGAGCGGGGAATTACATCTGTCATGAAGCTTTTGATGGACAACATCCTAAACTTCTTGTAGAATTCCTTTTACACCATGGCAAATGTGAGACAAAGTCATGGCCATTAAGCTGGCTATGATTTGGTGTATTTATATTGGGTGGGAGCTCAGTGGGTCAGAATTTGGCAGTAAGAATAACAGTGATGCTGACAAGAGTCATGCAGCATGCTATAACAGCATCATCTGACATCTGTGCAAAAAAGTTAAACATGGAAATCATTGAATTCCTGGAAACAGGTCATTTGGCCCAACAAGTACACGCCAACCCTCTGAAGATTATCCCACACCGACTCATCCCCCTACCCTCTCCCTATAAATCTGCATTTCCCATGCCTAATCCACCTAGCCTGCACATCCTGGACACCTTAGCATGACCAAACAACCTTACCTGCACATCTATGACTGTGGGAGGAAACCGGAACACTCAGATGAAACCCACACAGACATGGGGAGAATGTGCAAGCTCCACACATACTGTCGCCCAAGGCTGGACGCAAACCCTGTTCCCTGACACTGTGAAGCAGCAAGGCTAACCACTGAACCACCGTGCTGCTCCAAGTCTCAATTCATTTTGGAAGGTCGAATTTGAATGCAGAATACAGGGTTAATGGCAGGATTCTTGGCAGTGTGGAGGAACAGAGGGATCTTGGAGTCCATGTCCATAGATCCCTCAAAGTTGCAAACCAAGTTGATAGAGTTGTTGAGAAGGCATATGGTGTGTTGGCTTTCATTGGCAGGGGAATTGAGTTTAAAAGCTGCGAGATTATGTTGCGGCTCTATAAAACCCTGATTAGACCACACTTGGAATACTGTGTTCAGGTCTGGTTGCCTCATTATAGGAAGGATGTGGAAGCTTTAGAGAAGGAGCAGAGGAGGTTTACCAGGATGCCTGAACTGGAGGGCAGGTCTTATGAGGAAAGGTTGAGGGAGCTAGGCCTTTTCTCATTTGACTAAAGAAGGATGAGAGATGATTTGATAGAGGCGTACAAGATGATGAGAGGCATAAATAGAGTGGATATCCAGAGACTTTTTCCCAGGGCAAAATGACTATTACGAGGGGTCATAATTACGAGGGGTGATTGGAGGAAGGTGTAGGGGAGATGTCAGAGGTAGGTTCTTTACACAGAGAGTTGTGGGTGCGTGGAATGCACTGCCGGCAGTGGTAGTGGAGTCAGATACACTGGGGACATTTAAGCGACTCTTGGATAGGCACATGGAAGATAGTAAAATGTAGGGTATGCAGGGTAGTTTGATCCTAGAGTAGGATAATTAGGTCGGCACAACATCATGGGCCGAAGGGCCTGTATGTGCTGTACTGTTCTATGTTCTACATTCAAAGTGGTTGCCAGAGCTCCTGAAATGTTCCATGCAATCACTGCCTTTGATTGATCACAGAATCAGTGCAATTCTTTAAATATGGGTATTCACCCAATAGCTCCCCACTAAAGACTGTTGAAAAATTTGGATTTGTATATTCAGGATGAAATGAGTTTTAACGGCATGTTGGATGATAATTTCTTCTGAACAGTTTCTTTGGCACTGAAAAATTATGTTTACAGTATAATATCTCCTCATCTCTCTCCTTTAAAATAATCAGTAATTCCCAAGCCTCATTTACTTCCTTCACTTGATTTAAATTGAAAATGCTTGCTTTATCCTTGCTAGTTTAGGCTCTGCTACACTGGGCTCATAGCAGGGTGGAGATGGAATAAGAATAGGGTGCAATGTTGTCAGTTGAGAACAGAAGAACAGTCTCCCTCAGGTTCTGGTGAATTTATTGGAAGATTTGATTCTTAATTCTGTCTCCCACTTCTCATTGGTAACCAATGTGTTTGGGTTAGCTGATGATCTGGTGGTCTGAGAGCAAAGACCCAGGCTAGAGAGGGGAAGAGAGCAAATGAAAGGATCAGAATGGAGGGAAATGGGCGAAAGACAAGATCAGAGGCCAGAGGCAATATCAAAGGCCAAAAGTAGATGACAGTGATGGAGAGATCAGAGTGGTTGAATCACATAAGCTGGGTGAAATACAAAAGCCGGATCTAACATTTAAACGGAAGGGCATTTACCTCTTGAGACTGAATGTTCTGAATCCTCTTTAGCTGCCAGATTTCCTCAGGCCCAGAAAATTTAGCCAGACAAGGTTCAATTCGAAATGGTGGGTATGCATGAGACCTTGTCGTAATAGTTAAATAACCTGTTTCCAAGAAGCATTTGGTTGCCTGTCAATATCCCACCACCTTTAAAGCCACAAGTGACTAGATTGGGATTTTTAAAAACATTTTTACATGCTATGCAACATCAACTGATGGGTTCTTAAAAGTTAGGGTCGCTCTCTGCAAAATGCAGTGAGAATTCATCTTGCCTATAGGTTGAAGAACCTTGCTGTTTCTTGCTCTGCTGACAAATACCACAGTTGCCCAATGAGGGTGGCAAACTGGTGCCAACACCAGATAACAGCAAGTGTCTGCCCTGAAGCCAGTGGAGCCATTGTGGGCAACTGCCTACCCAGTGTCCAGTGAGCACCAATTCTTCACTGTAATCATGCCTCTGAATCTTAAGACTTAGACATGTAACTTAGGCTGACATTTCAGTGCAGTGCTGTGGGAAAGCTGCATAATTGCAGTGCCATCATTGACAGAGGACATTGGACCAGATATTTTCTGCTCCCTCAACAAACGTATAAAATACATTGGGACTAGTTGAAGTCGAACAGCAGAGATCTCCTGCTATTCCAGCAAACAACTGTGCCTTAACCAATATCATTAATAACAGATCATCTGATCATTTATCACCTTGTTATTAGTGGGAGTCTGCGCAAATTGTTCACTGTCCTTCACTGTGTTGGATCAGATTAGATAGTTTGTTAGCTGTGAAACATTTGAAATGTCCTGAGATTATGACCATTGCAAAATGAATGCAAGATATTTTCTTCTAACGGCATCTTTTAGTCCATTCTTAAATCAAAAGTCAATTTGAAAATCAAGCCTGTTTTTTAATTCATTCATGTGTTGAGGACATCGTTGGCTAGGCCAGCATTTATTGCCCATCCCTAATTGCCCAGAGGGCAGTTAAGAGTCAACCACATTGCTGTGGGTCTAGAGTTGCACGTAGTCTAGATAAAGTAAGGATAACAGTTTCTTTCCCCAGAGGACATGAGTGAACCAGATCGATTTTCCAACAATTGACAATAGATTCATGGTCATCATTAGACTTTTTATTCTAGCTTGCGCTCAGCTAAACTGTTGCTGTTCTGTTAGACACACATTTTGACTTAGATTTATACCGATTTGTAAACACTTTGTACTGACACTGTTTTGTGCAAATCATTGATTATAATCTTCCACCCTGGAATTTGTGCTGAAAACATCATTTGAAAATTTGAGCCAAACCAATGCTGTAGTTAATATAACATCATAGAAATTTATCAAGTATTTGAGATCTTTTTCAGAATGCACGCTCAAGATGGAGCATTACTGACAACAGCTCAGTGTCCCCTTATATAACTACTGTGATATTTTTCTCTCTATAATATCATTTTTCAAACAATAGTGCTGATTTGCAGTCCTTTATATTCATATATCTAGAGATAAAATTGTACAGAGGTAATGTTGCTGGTATATGTAAATTTGAATTTTTTAATCGTGAAGTCTTGTTAACAAGTCTGTGAAGTACCATATCTAATTCATCATGTAAATCACCGCTGCTATTGCAATGCTATGATGATGTATGGGGCACATCCAGTTGATTTGGATGCTCAGTGCTGCTGCGTAAGTGGTTAAGAGGTAAATTATGGCACAAACCATCTCATTGCTAATAGATGATGAGCTGTCGTGCACCAGCCAATGCAATGTTTTAAAACATGTTCTGCTGTTCAAATTCGTGTGTTTTACATAAACACACTGAAAATCATTTTTACTGTCGGGGAACATTTAGCATTTTAACTCCTTTTTCGAATAGGACCAATACTGGCAAGGCCAACATTTGTTGCCCATCCATTATTGCCCTTGAGCAGTTGGTGGTGAGCTACCTATAAGTGAATGGCTTATTCAGCAATTTCAGAGGGCTGTTAAGAGCCAACCACGTTGGTTTTTGATCTGGAATCACATATTGTCCCAAATAGTTAATGATAGCAGATTCCCTTAAGGATATGAGTAAACCAGATGGACTGAAGAGGTCTTAGAAAAGAATGAGTTAAGGAAGATGTGCAATGCATTTTGTTTGCATATGGGATATCGTAGCTGAGGGTAAATGAGAAATAAGGAAAAGATTCTATATCAAGATATACAGAGGCATAAAGATGAGAGAGGCTGGAAATATGTACCAAATAGAAAGTAGTTTTAGGAGAGCCTTGTGGTGCACCAGTTAGTGTTCCTACCATTGAACCAGAAACTTGGGATTGAGTCCCACCCTAGGACTCGATAGCCTAGGAGGGTGCGTTCAGAAATTGGCCAAATATATTGAGCAAATCTTTCCAACGCACACAACGAATTGCACAATCGGGAGACATTCTTGGGTAGCCACATGATGAAAAGAAAGTTGGGAATCTCTACCAGCACTATCATAGCTCCCTCACACAACACAGACATAAAACATCCATATCACCATAGCAACTTATATAGTCTGAGTGAACTGTAATACTCCAACACTGAAATTCATGTTTGGAATAATGAACAATTTGTGTTCCTTTATGTATCAAGATTGTTAATACATTTACTATTTTTACTCTTCCAGTTAGGTCTGTTTATACTTTTCTTCTACGTTTGATTTCTAACACATATAATGCTCATGTTGATTTTTGAAATATTTATTTACAGCTCTCCATATCAGGCAGGTAGCGCTACCCAGTGATCAACATTAGAGGAATCTATTACAAAGGCATCTTTTATTTGTCTATTTCCAACAGTTCAGAAGATACTTAAATGAATTAGTCTCCTCAATTTTCTGTACTTATGAATTGGTTCTTTGTTTGGTAATTGGATTTAGAAAAAGAAGAAACAAGGGAGAATCAAAACTGACTGTTTTAATTTTTAGTGCCTGAATATTGTCTATATGTGAATATTTCAGTACTTCAAATAGAGCAAAGAAAAAGAAGACTTTACAAGATTTTTGAAATGAGGAATCTTAACTATTTAATATTTAATTACATATATGTGCAAGCCATGTTTATGTCAAAGCACCCACTACTAATAGAAAGGATCTGCCTTTCTGCTGGTTTTTGTTTCCGTTTTTCTAACACATTTACATTAGGTTTGCTGGTTATATTTTGTGTGAGGTACAGAGAGTGCCATCTTTGGCTTTGTGATGTGATGCTCCTTTTCCCTCAGAAATCAGTGCTGGTTTTAACAATGAGACTCCAAAATAATGTCATCATTCATGTTCCTGCAAGCTCTTGAAAAATAATGTTAGAAAATGCCTTTCAGAGCGGTCCCCATACATAAGTGTGTTGCTTAGTTCCTCTTTGATCAAGTTGCAGACAACTCCGACCAGAATGCTATGAATGAATTTGCCCAGATGTCCCAACAATTCCAAAGTGGTCAAATCAATATGGACATAAGATGGTACCAAAGCAAAACAGTCCCACTTTATTAGGAACAAAATTACAATAATTTTTAACACTGAACATACTATCCCTAATCCTATTTGGTCGCTTACAGTTACAATATTTCCCAAATCCCTTGTAAATTTACACAGTCGCTCTCTCTGTGGCTCTGTCTCTGGGCCTGCAAAGCTGCTTTCTCCCTCACCCTCTGGATGCCATGATGTGGAGGTGCTGGTGTTGGACTGGGCTGGACATGGTCAGAAATCATACAACACCAGTTAAAATAAACCTGTTGGACTATAATCTGGTGTTGTGTGATTTCCGACCGTCTCTCTGGATGGTCAGCTGGTCTCTGCTTCTTGCCATGCTGGTCTCCTCAAAAAGCCTCAGGCGATTCCAAGTGCAGTTCCAAGAGACAGGTCTGCAGGTGTACTCTGTTTTTATACATTTTAGATGGTTTTCTGGAACTTTCTGTAGTTCTGACCAATCAGGGAGATATACTTAATAGTTTGAAACAAGGGTCAAGCCATTTTCCAATGAAGGGTCCCGACCGAAACCTCAACTTCCCTGCTCCTCTGATGCTGCCTGGCCTGCTGTGTTCCTCCAGCTCCACACTGTGTTATCTCTAACTCCAGCATCAGCAGTTCTTACTAGCCCCGATAATCAGATCCTTGCTGCTGAGTCCCTCTATTGTCCCACTCCTTCCTTTCTCCATGATTGCCAAAATGCCTAGGACCATCTGAGATATCTGTGCTCTTCCAATTCTGACCTATTGGACATTGTCAATTTTAATTGTCTGAAAATATGTAAAGGTATAACACACCTCAATGCTGTGAATCTTGGCTCTTGACTTTGTATTTTCAGGCTTGCCTCATCCTATCAAAACATTGTGAAAGTTTACATGGGTGACTGATATCCTTAGTTATCTGTAATCTTGACAGCTAATGGCTGGACAAATGAGAAACTTGTTCCCAAATGATCAGACTCTTCAATGTTCAATTGCACTTTTAGGTGATATGGTGGGACAGAACTGAGGAGAACGGGTTACAAGCTGTTAACAATGAAGATAAGCAGAGGAGCTGAAGATGGTATTTTATGATAACCAAAGGAGTTGATGAGACTTTTTAAAATACTATGCCGTGGTACCTTCTGTGCATTGCTCTTAATTGACAGAAGAACTATTGTGGGGTGGGGTTTTCTCTGTTCAAAACATATTTTATACAAACTTATTAATAACAGATTGTAGATATGCACTATGATGATGTATTAATACCTACCAAAAAAAGGAAGATAAACCTTTTGTTTCAAACAAGTAAGTCATGCCTTATACTGGACTGAGCTTAGTATTTACAGAGATTTCTTCAATTTCTTTCTCACTGTCTGTCTACCTCTGTCTTTCTCCCTCTTCAATTTCATCTCCCTCTTCTAGTTCTGTAAGAATACCTTAGCAGACCTGGACACTGACATAATGTGAGTTTATACTTGCACAAATGAAAGGAAACTGCTTGGGTGCCGAAATGATGTCCCTGGCAGCTAACTTTAATTCCATTATCTCCAAATGGGCAGAATGTCAGGCATTAATACAACTACAAAACAGAAAATTGGATGGGGCACTAAATGGGCTACAATCCAAGTGAAACATATCTCTACCCGTTCTTACAATCTGTTATGTCCACAATATGTCTATTAATCAGATCAAATTAACTGGAATCTCTACTCTGGTATGTTTTGTCATCTGTAACACTTAGCTTTAAAGGAAGGAAACATGAGCTTTGCAAAAGCAAAGCAAAATGCACAAATGAATTCTTAACAAAAGTTACGCATGAAAGGTAACTATCAGCTCTCTGGTTGTGATTTTTTTATGTCATACACTGTTGTCTTTCTAGTTCACAATCAAGTTATGTTCTGCCCTACAAATAGGATTTCGATTATATCCCACAACTTCTCCTATGTAAGGAATTTATTTTCACTTGCGAGAACAAAATAAAGCATTAATTTTCAGTGCAAACTGTATTGTGTAGAATTATTCCAGTGATGTCAGTCATGCTCCCGTCTGTTCCCAGTTATAATATTTCATGAAGGTGATACCATCATGTATGGTTTGCAGTATGCTTTATCTCCTCCAGTACATTCTCTGAACCATTTAGAAACATGATACTTCTGATTCAATATAGTTGTTTGAACTTTGACCTACATTAAACAATTTCTTACCTTCTGTTAATCTGCTGACTATGCTTGAAGTGTCCTGAGATATTAAAAGGGTTGGATAGCAAGAAAGATGTAGCTGTGGTAAACACGTACTAGTTGTGAAGTATTTTGCAAAGACTATAGACTAAAAATTTTATAAGTAGACTTAGAGTCAATTTCAGAGAGTACCATAGGGGTTTCTCTCCATTAGCTCAAACAAGTTCTCTCACACATTTCTCTGCAGCTCACCTCATTATGTATGCGCCACACCTCTACAGTGCCACACTAGTGTTATCATGCACTCAGTTATGGTAGAAGTTGCAATAAAGGAAGAATCACCTTGCAGATGGCCAACAGAACCAAGCTGGCACCCTGATTGGTTGACAGGGACTTGGAGGTTTCTGGCATATGGAGTTTTGGAATGAAGGGTATCCTTCTTCCTGCCAATTGACAATCAACGCCATGCCACCAGAGCCAGCCAGCCTAGTCTGAAGTTGCCAACTATACCAATGCAGTTTTCACAATCCAGAGGATTGCTCATCAGTGTAAGAAGGGTAATGACCTCTGCACTCCACAGAATAAGTGCCACCATCGTCTTTCTGCTGTCTCACACAGCCCCAGCCCAAAATTCCCATCAAAGCTCTGGTCTACCACTTCCACTATTGCATCCAGTATTTCACCTTAATGGTTCTCATCCACCCCATTCCCCTAAACTGTTAACTCTTCCTGCCTTGTGTGCTTCCTACCCACTCAGCCAGGACACCATATCTTTCATCCATCCGTACAGCTGTTAATGTTCATTTCACTAAATGCCTCCCATTGTCTCACTGCAGGAGAAAATGGACCCACGATAAAACATGGGGTGCCAAGACAGATTGTGGACTGGCTGATCTTCAACTTACCACCTCATACGAGGAGAGCATCCTTGAGTTCACAGGAGAGAATTGTGGCTGCATATGTGGGAATGCTGAGACCTCCACGTTCTGCCAACCAAGTAAGATTCTTAGTAAGCTGTTTCACCACACTCCCTTTATCACAACTGTGAATGCATTTGTAACATGTCCAAGTTTCTACCCCGAATATGCTACTCATTCCCTTTCTTTTGTCCTGCAGCACCTAGTGGGATCCACACAGTCTTCATCCTCATAAGAGCAGCCAATGCAAGCAACACTTCCTTCTCCACCTCTGAGGAAGAAGACACAGACCTCTCAGAAAATGTGTCAGCAAGGATGTCTTCTGCACCCTCCACCAGTTCAAATATTTGCACCTTGATGGGTATCTCAGCGCAATTACACTCAGGAGCATATTTCAGTGAGCAGATCAGCACCACATCTCCACAGTTGGCTGAAGAAGAAAGACCTAGAGCTCTGGCGCTCAGAGGGCTGTTGTACAACAGGTGCCTGGTCACCCTCAAACAGAACAGGGCCTCATGATGTCAGCATTTAATAGGAAGACATATGTAATATGAGCAGGAGTGGGCTATGCATCCCTTAAGCCTGCCCCACCACTTAACAAGATCGTGACAGATCTATCTCAGGCTTCAACCACTCCCTTATACAAACTTATCATAGTCCTCAACTTCTTAGTATTTCAAAAACTTATCTACCTCCCCTTGAAATTTTTTCTAGGCTCAACAAATCTCTTAAGGTAGAGATTTCCAGACATTTACTCCCTTGTGAGAGCAGAACTTTCTTTGCTTGCGGGTTTCAAATGAGGGTCTCCTTATTCATACCAAAATACATGACCTCGCACTTTCTAACATTGAACTTTATCTACCAAGTGTTTGTCCACTCACTCACCCTATCCATGTCCCCTTGCAGATTTGTTGCGACTCTGTCACAACATGCCTTCTCACCTACTTTTGTATTATCAGCATAATTTGGATGCATTACACTCTGCCCCCTCCTCCAAGCCCTTAATATAGGTAGAAATATTTGAGGCCTTAGAACAGAGCCATATGATACTCCACCAGATATACCTCTCCACCTTGTAAAAGGCATGGTTATCTGACTCTCTGTTTTCTGTGTCTTATCAATCCTCACCCCATGCTAATACATTAGCCCAAATACTGTGAGCTTTTATCCCATGCAATAGCATTTTATGTTGCACTTATGGAATGCCTTTTGGAAATTCAAAAACACTCCAGCTACCAGTTTCCCTTTAGCAATTCTGTTTGATAGAGCCTCAAAGAACTTATGGAAATTTGTCAAACATGTTGTCTCTTTCACAAAACCATGTTAGTTCTGATTGTATTTTCTAAATGTCCTGTTATATTCTCCTTAATAACAACCTTTAATAGATGTTAGGCTACTGGCCTATGGTGTCCTGTTTCCTGTCTCTGTCACATTGTGACCAGGGTTGTTCCATTAGTGGTTTTCCAATCTGCTGGAACTCTCCTGGAATCCAGTGAGTATTGGAATATTTCAACGAATGTCTGCATCATTTCTGCAACCACTTCCTTTAAAACCCTTGGATGGAGGCCATCTGGTCCTGGTAGGTCATTTGCCTTTAGTCCCATTGATTTGTCAAATATTTTGTCCCTTTTGATAGAGACCATTACAAGATTTTTCCTCCCATTAGCACCTTGCTTATCTTATATCTGTGATATTTATGACATCCTCCATCATTACATATATATATCTTCCTCAAATTCTCAGCCAATGTTTTTATTTAACAGCTCACGTCCCCACTTTATTAAGCTCCTGAGCCCCCAATGTACAGCTTATTCATGTCAAACATTGTTACTCACTACACCTCCCCATCAAAACCAGGGTGGTAGTGACCACTGTTAACACCCTCTCCCACAGTTTTCCATTCCCTCCCAAGCTCTATCATCTCCAACCACCATATGTTCAGTTTCTATCATTCACAGTTATTGTCCCTTCTACATTCTAGCAGTGTTCCTGCAATCCCCACAACTGTTTCACCAATTGGCCAGATCCCTGAGTGATCTCTATGCATGTCCCCATCTGATGTCCTACTGCTTCTCAGACTGGTTGAACGGCACCTTCAGGATTTATTGTGTCTCATTTCCTGGACACTAGTGACACAGAACCCTTGATCCCGACTGCCTCAAGCAGCCAATTGACAGAGTCCAAGTTGCTGCGTTGGGATCTGTTGACTGATAACAGACTCCCTTGACTTGACTGAGGAGTTACTTCCCTTGGGCATTGAGTCATGGCCATTTGGTCGAATAACATGCAGTGTTTGCCATATGCTGCAGGTATGATATTTACTCAGAAAGGGGCTGAACAGCAACTGACTGATATACTGCTGTCAGCCATGACAAGCTGCCTGGCTTTGTATCTACAATAAATAACAATGCAAGGCAGAAGTACTGTGAGCCAGAAAGTTCTGAATAGATGGCAAAGCACAAAATGGGCAAGGTGAAGGAAAACAAGGCTAGGATTGTCCATCTAGGTGCAAAGTGAGTCGGAATGAAGAAAGTAGATGGAGAGCCCTGAGAGGTATCCTATTCAGACACGTAGAATGGGTCCCTTTGTATGAATGGGCCTGGGAGGAACATCACAATGTAGGGTGCTGGTGCACTCCAAAATTCATTATTGAAGTCAATGCTACATTCTAAGGGAGTTGGACATATGCTGTGATGATGTGGTGAGGCTGGTACCTGTCTAATGCCAACCTCAGCAGATGAAGGTGGTGCAGGTGGTCACTACAGATATTGCGGACTGTTGTTCAAGATGGAGGCCCAGAGCCATCAGGTATCCTGCTTTGATCTGACTTTCATGATGGGTATTGTGTCATGTTGGGGAATAGCAAATTGCATATAAATGAGGTGAGGATAGGTAATGCTGTGTAGGGTAATTGGAAGGCAGGAAGCTAGAATTTGTTCATTAAAAAATGATAATGGAGATGAGTGTGTGGTTCCTTTAAGGGGTAGAGTGCTTTTCTGAGCTTAGAGATTTATATAGAAAATGTGTCTCAGCAACTGAAGGGTGTACAGCCAGTTCTGAAATTGAAACACATATCAATTGGCTGTGTGATTGGAAACCTTAGGCTTGTTTTGGTGTTTTGGCAACTAGCTAGAATCAACCACTTAATTTAAACCAAGCACTTAGTGATTGAAAGCCAATTGGATTTAAATCTGATGGTTTTGGCAACCTCAAGCCAATGCTATTGTAAGATAATTGATATGTCATCCAAGGTATACAAGGAGATGGTTTTTGAAAGTCGTTGTGAGAGTAACCCATCACCTGACAAATAAACATCTAGCCCTCAAAAGAAATCGTTAAGCTCTGTAAGGGAGTAATACCTATCCATAAAAGGTAACATGGCATTTCTAGCTAACAGTCCTCACAGAAGACTTCACTGAGAAAACTTCCTTGACAGTTGGATCAGCAGAGGAAAGGCATTTATGACTTGAGAACAGCAGAAGAAAGGTGTGTAGATTTTGAGAGACTAAGTTTTAACTTATTTTCTGCTTACTTGGGTATATGTAAGTGGGACTTGTGTCTATTAGAACAGCATACTGGTCAATTTTAGTTCAGTTAGGGAATAGTTAGTAGTTAAGGGGGAATTATTCAGTTTGTTAGTATTTCTGTTAGTTAGTTCACTGTTAGAGTCAAATAAATAAATTGCCGCTTGTTACTTATAAAGTGAATATCAGGGATTTCTTTCATTTAACCACTCTTTTTAATAGATTGTAAAGGCAAGGTGAGCTTCTCTGGGTGTTTCGGGTTTAATTATTAGAAGGGCACCTCTACTCCCACCATAACAGACTGGGGGCTTGTGTTTCAGTTTAATTAACAGAGGGATTCAAACCTCTCTCTGTAACAGTAATGAGATGTTAGTATACGCAGATGGGTGCCTTGCTGTTCACTAATGAGATTGTCAGCTCACTCATTCCAATTTTGACTGGAAAATTGGACATTTTTTTCTCAATGTCAAGATTCTCATGTTTTTGATCTCACTACATTTTCTCCATTGGCTCACCATTGCCCATGTCATTCAAGAACTTGGAAAATTCTGATCTACAATTTCATTTTAGTAGCAAAAGATTAAAAAAAGCAGCTAACTTAATAAATTTAATTTTCATTAAACTGCTTAATGTAATTCTGTATTTATTCCCTATTTAAATTAGTACGATGACCTGCTTCCATACTTTTCCAGACAATGGCCCCGAAGGAAGTCAAAGAAAGAAACAGGAATTTGAATTCATTTTGTAAAGAGAATTTCTTTGTATTTGTCTCTTTTTTTTTTTATTATGGATCAAAATGAAGAATGGATGTTGCTTTAAACCAAGGACTTTTTTTTCTATTAATTTGTGGGATGTGGGTGTTGCTGGCTGGTCAGCATTTCTTGCCCATCCCTAGTTGCCCTTGAGAAGGTAGGGGTGATCTGCCTTCTTGAACCGCTGCAGTCCTCCTGCTGTGGGTTGACCCACAATGCTTTACGGGAAGGAGGTGGAGAAGATAATTATGCAAGGAGATGTTACAGCTTTAAAACAAGTTACTGGAACTCACTGAGAGTTGCATTTACACTGTGGCCTTGATCAATCAAGGATTGATCAAGGGGGGAGGATTGCTGAACTCATTGGCATATGTGTTTCGGGCAGTTCTACACAGTCACATTCCGTTGATTAGTTTTTCAATCAGGACCAGTAGTATGGGTCAGGAGTTCTCGACATGGCAACAATGCTCTGATTGATCCTGAGGTGGTGGACAGCCTGTCTGTGAACACTGCAGGGACAGAAAGCATCCAGACTCTTAAAAAGATGGCATCCTCTGTCTCCATGTAGAGACACAGTAAAGATTTGGAAGAGCACTAGCTATTCTTTCTCACCATTTGCTGCTTCTAAACAGTGACTGAGATACTGAATATTTACTGAGCCACCTGGTGCCTGCAGTATATAAGTGGCGTGACTTGGAGTGATACAGATTAGAGGTTAGAAGGACTCGGAAGAAGCAAAAGAACACCTTGTTGAATTATTTGATTTGGTGCTATTGAACTGTGCTCTCCTTTATTTCCCTCCATCAATCGCATCTTTCTGTTGTTTATCTGTGACTCTCTGAATGTTTGTGTAGGGGTTTAAGAAGTAGAGATTAATTTAATGAATTGATAAGTTCATTTGTTATATTTTATTTGTGTGTACTTAGAATTAAGGTATTTATAATAGACAGTACTTTTTTGTTAGCACACTACCTGGCTGGGGTAGTCTATTATTCTGATTTTGCCAGGTAGGTATTGTGGGTTTTTGGGTGATTTTATTAAATGCTTAATTTTTGCAATGACCCTGGAGTCTTGAGGGTTGCATATAATGGATTGTGACAATATTGCAACCTTTGTAATTTTACAGAACATGAAATCAGTTTGGATCGTCAACATTGTTGCAATGTAAGAAATGCAGTAGCAAGACCCCACCAAACAATATCACAATAATGACCTGAACATCTGATGCACTCATTCGGGATGCAGAATAAATATTGTCTAGAGTATTGGGAAGATCTCTGCTCTTCTTGTTTGAATAGTATCATGGCAGTTTTGATGTACATTGGGGAGGCAGACAGAGCCTCAGTTTAATATCTTGTTCAAAAGACTGCACCTCTGACAGTGCTGCACTCCATTAGAATGGAAGTGAAGTACCAGAGTAGGTTATCCGTTCAGATCTCAAGGGTGGAACTTGAACATCATCTTCAGATCAGTGTGGCACAGCTTTGCACAATTCTGCAGTACATTTGTCCTTCAGCAGGTTCAAAGATATTTAAAACCCAGCTAGTAGGATACAATTTGCAGCATATTCTGGAAGAATGGTTCATTCCTCTGTTATAATAATGGGCAACACGGTGGCAATGCTGCCTCACAGCACCAGGGACCCGGGCTCGATTCCACCCTTGGGCAACTGTCTGTGTAGAGTTTACACATTCTCCCCATTGTCTGTGTGGGTTTCCTCCCAGAGTCCAAAGATGTGTAGGCTAGGTGGATTAGCCATGGAAAATTGCCCGTAGTGTTGAGGGATGTGTAGATTAGGTGGGTAATAGGGGTTTGAGTCTGGGTGGGATGCTTTGAGTGTTGGTGTGGACTTGTTGGGCAAGAAGGCCTGTTTCCACACTGTAGGGATTCTATAGGAAAAAAAAGTTCACTACCCCAAAAAAACTAGTTCAATCTGAATGTACCACAAACATTATGCATTGATGTAATGGTTTACTTTATTTTTTCAACTTGCTTCTTTAAAACTAATTCGTAGTCTTCTGCTGTTGCAGTTAATTAGATTAACACTTCATCTCAACCACTCAATACTCATTGTCCAAATGCCAATGACTACTCCTTGTCATTCCTGCCTGTGGGTCAGTAAATGTTCTGTTAAATTAAACACTGATAGTGCACAGTCTCAATCTCCTTTCAGGATCATCAACTGTGATGTGATTACCATACACACAGTGGTGCTGTTCATGGTTAAACACATACATGTGAAAAAACATATATCACAGATAGGCAGGTTCTTCTTGAGTCAGATATCTGGAGTTTATTTGCAACAATAACGATTTACAGCACAGTAGGATGGTCCAGCCGGAGCTCCTCTGTTTCGTTAGTTCCTTTTCCATTTTCTTTCTTTTTCACTCTCGTTTCTGCAGTTTTTCTCCACCCCCCAACGCCCACCCCAATCTTTTAACTTTTGACTTCTTAAACATACCTGGAGAGAATGGAGAATGGAGGCGGGTCCGAGACCAGGCAGGCGCAGGAGGTGAACCCTGGAAGTGGGCCCTGGGCTGGAGGCCAGCATGAGGAGGCAGTTCGAGACCAGGTCAGCATGGAGATCAGTCCTGGAGGTGGGTCCTAGGCTGGAGGCCAGCGTCAGGAGGCAGTTCGAGACCAGGCCGGCCTGAAGATGAGTCCTGGAGGTGGGTCCTGGGCTGGAGGCCAGCGTGAGGAGGCAGCAAATTCTTGAGTTCTGAAGCCTGGCAGGCACGGCCTCAGTGAAAAGGATTGTAATTTGAGTACTTTTGTCAAGAAAACTTTTATTCTTATTCTGGACTTTGAGTAATTTGAGTAGTTTTAAAATCTTTGTATTCCCATGCTAGACTATTTTTTTCACTCTTTCAATTCTGTAACAAACACTTAAGTATCTGTCCTAGGTATCCTGTACCTAAGCTGGCACCAAAGTGGCGACATTACAAACCTTTCTGCACTGCACTCATTCAGGTGCATGTGGCAATAAATTCTTCTTCTATATTACAGTAACACCTACTGTGTTACAGAGTTACAGGCTGCTGGTTGAATTTTTCAGGCCCCTGAGTGATGTGGGCATGGGGAACCGTTTGGGAAAATGTGGCAACATTGGAAAAATGAGACATCAAGAAAAATAATCCAATTCTGCAACCAGATTTTTAAAGGCAAACTGAGAGTCTTGCTAGTGAATTATTGAGTTGAATTAGCTTTACTGTCACATATACTGACATGAGCATGGTGAAACATCAACATTTATGGCATCATTTTCGGTACCAAGGTACCTAGATACAGAATCTTGAATACAAATTCCGAGGAAAAAATACATTTAAAAAATAAAGAAATAAAAAGTCCACCATTACAGACCTTCAAAAGTATGAAGTCATAACAATAAATTAGAAAAAAAAATAAAAATTTCAGAATAAGAGTCCTTCCGCAAAATATAACAAAAAAAATTTAAGAAAGAGAATTTAAGACAAAGTGAGTGGCGAGAGGCCTAATTGCATGCATCAGTTTGTGGTTAGAACCGAATTGAACCTCATTGGTATGAAGTTTCCTATTCTCCCACATGCAGATTGAATAAAGATGTGACAATTCTCAACATGGAAGCCAGAGCAGGTTCCTGATAGCTCCAGCTCACAGCTTGCTACTCTGGACCTTTATCATGGACAGCATGGTTACACTCCATGAGCAGTGATCACATGCATCCCCATCCATATGTTATGGCATCAGACCAGCACTAGCATCGCCACATCATCATGGCTTCTCTGCGTCCCTTACAAAACAGCCCTCCACTTCAATGTCGCACAATGGAGACACTGAGTCCTTGCATTCTAATGCTGTACCAGGACACTTTGTGCGTGGACTCAAACATCCTATTCATGGATCGGACTATGATACAACTCAGGGCTCCTCACATGCTCTCTCAGCATTCACCCACTCTGCACTTACTTGGGTGCTCACAACATCTCTGCCTTTCCCTGCCTTGCAATTTTGGACTTTGCCATTTCATACAGAATTTACTCTCGCAGTATTTTGGTCTTGCCTTGCTATTTGGTGAAGGCACAAAATTGGGTAGCTTGCTAAGGCTGTCAGCAGTAATGAGTTAAGAAAGTGGATGTTTGCACTGTGCTGTGTCAATGCCAGACCAACACCATGTGTCAGCAGGCTATGTGATAAACACACTGCGTGTACAGTCAGGCCAAGAGAGACTGCCTACACCTAGGGGTGTTTTTGGCACAATAAGTCAAGGGTAGCATCTGTTGTTTGTCCAGGTCTTGGACATGTTCATACTTGGGGCATCCAGGGTCAGGGGATCTGTACATGTACAATCTAGAGTGGGCTATGGTTAGTTCTGCAGGTTCAGTTCAACCAGTCCAGGGGATTAGTGGTAGGTCAGTCCGGGAGCTGCACTGAAATCAGTCAAGAGTCTGCTCACTCATCAGTCAGGGCTGTCTCTCCAAGTTGATCAGGGTTGGGAGTGACTCACAGGGTCTACCCACTAAAAGTCAAATCAGGAGTCAGTGCTGAGGTGGGGGATACTGGGAAAGCCAGTTGTGGGGATTGGAGGCAGAATGCTAGGATGTAGAGGGGGATAATAATCATGGCAACTCAACATATGAGAGTGCAAGTCAACAAAGAATGGGAAGTCAAGGAGTACAGCAGGAGTGGGGGAGACTGAGGACATCATTAATGTTCACCAGCACGCTGGCATCAATGGGAGCGACGGTGCATGATCAGGTTGTATGCCTGACATTTAGGGAGTGAAGTGGAGAGATGAGAAGTTAACTTACTGGGTAGGCTAAGAATGTGGGAATGATTCAAACCAATGGGCTTGACCAGGATGGCAAGGAACAACGATACATGAAGACTTGGGCATCACCTAGACTAAGAACCTGAGCCTGTGATTCACTCTGTGAAGCATGACCACTGTGCCTTCAGAAGGTTTTGTTACTCCTTAATCTCCCACAATGTCTTGGAGCAGTCCCAGGGGCATTGTGGAGAGAGGGCCCAGATATGCAGAAAGTATCTACTCCAGATGCAGGTCTACCTTCCTTGGCTTGAACCTCCACGCAGTTGGGGAATAAAGGTGGAGGTGGAAGGGCAGGTCCTTCTGGTGTATCCTGAGATAGGATCTCTGGTGCCTCCTCTCACTGGCATCCCCCTATCTCCTTGTGAGGAAGGGGCACATGAGGAGTGGGATCAAGGTCCCTCATTCTCCTGTTGCCTTGCTTTGTGCTGAGCTTCAATGATGGAATGCAGCTCTATGTGTACAGACTCTAAGAGTTTTGGATCTGGGTCTCCATTACAACCATTACAACTTGTTGACAGATGCTCACATTTTGGAGTCAGCATGGTGCAGACATTAGTTGACTTCGCTAACCAGTGTCACAATTTCCCAATAGTCTTTGACAAACCTGGTCCTGTGTCAATTTGTACATTTTAATGCAGCCATGATGGCCAATACCATGGGGTCCTATCCTGCCTGGGCCTAAGTATGATCCCGGTCTTTGGCAGCCCTCTAAGTACTAGTGATGTGTGGTGTTACTTCCTCAGCAAGTAATGCCAGTGATGTGCTCATCAAATTGTGCTCCCAACTCTAGACCAGTTAAGGTACCCACTGAAGTGTCAGTAACTGAGCTGATGGAGGGAACAGGAAACAATCTTGGCAGTGTGTCCTCTACATGGACTGTATATTTGTTCTCAGAGATGGAAGAGGCTGGAGTGGGCTGCACCTCCAGGGTAGAGACTACACAGATGCTGTTGGTGCCTCCAGAAGACAAGAGAGGGGTTGTGTGGTGAAATCAGGTAGAAGGTCTGCATGTCAAGAATACATTCACAGAAGTGGCAGTGGGAGAGCAGCTCGGCACCTGGTGATGAATCTCACTTAGTCACTGGCACTGAGAGTTCTCCGCCTCACCATGGGAGTGGGCATTGTCCTCTACTGCTACAAAAAGGATTGTCTCCTTATAGATCATGAGGAGATGTATGTCAGGCACCTCACCATCCATCTTGTTTCTCTCCACCCTGCTGTTGGCTGTTTTCTCCTGCAATGAGACAAAGGGAGGAGTTGAGGGAGATGAAAGTGGTTGGCACAGCTTTTTGTGCTCTGGGAGGGGTGGTGAGGTGTCCCGAGTGAGTGAGTGGGAAGTGCCGAGGGTATGCAGGGTTACTATTTAGGGTGTCGGGGGTGTGAATGACAGCGAGTGGGGGAAGATATTGCAGGCAATAGTGAGAGTAGTAGGGCGCAAGCCTTGGTGGGAGTTGGATGAAGTGGCAGAGTTCGAGTGGGTGTGGTGTAGCACAGAGAAGATGGTGGCACTTCTCCTCAAGGAGTACAGACGGTCATCAACCTTCTTCCTGCACTGCTAGACATTCCCGTGGACCATGGACATTACACTAACTGAGGTAGTAACTCTAACGAGGCTGGAAGGGTCTGGTGCTGTTGTCTCCTGATGGTCCTGGAGAAAGAGAATGACCTTTTTCGACAGCACCCTATCCACCAGGAAGTCTGGATATCTGTTGGCGAATAGGACGCCAGCTTCCCTTTCTTAGCCATATCGTTTAAAACTGCTCAGCAGCACATTATGAATGGCAGTTCTGGACAAGTTGTTCTTGACAGGTTGGTTTTTAAATATGGTGATGTTGGTGTGAATTCCAGAAAGTTCCAGAAGCAGTGCCACTGACAAGCTGTAACTAATGCAGGCACAGTGCTGCGGAGGCACGGTTCGTGGGCAAGGAGCAGAGAATGTTGTAGGAAAACTCAATGGGGCTTACGGAGTGAAACCCTCTACAACAGAGAAACAGGCCATTCAGTCCATTAAATACAAGCCTTCTCCCAACCTCCTTCATCTAACTTCATCAGCATGGGTGGCATGGTGTCATGGTGGCTCAGTGGTAAGCACTGTTGCCTTACAGCATCAGGGAACCCAGGCTCAGTTCCATCCTCAGGCAACCATCTGCGTGGAGTTTGCACGTTCTCCCTGTGTCTGCATGGGTTTCACCTGGGTGCTCCAGTTACCTCCCACAGTCCAAAGATATGCAGGTTAGGGGGATTAGCCATGGGAAGTGCAGGGTTACAGGGATTGAGCAGGGGTGTGGGTCTGGGTGAGATGCAATTCAGAGGGTCAGTGTGGACTTGATGGGCCAAATGGCCTGTTTCCACAAGTTGTGGAAACCCCAACTTGTGGGGTTTGATGATTCTATGAACATAACCTCCAGTTAGTTATCGCTCCTGCTTTCTTGTAGCTTTCCTTTAAATGTGTCTATGCTACAATCACCTCAACTACACCATATGGTAGCAAATTCAACATGCTAGCTGTTCTCTGGCTAAATATGATATAATTTGTTATTATTGATAATGTTATACTTATCCAACTTACCACACTTCCCCCCACCCTCCTGTCTCCACCATCCAGTTTTAGTGTTCTCCACAATTGGAAACATCTTCTTTCTGTCCTTGTCCTTGTTCAGAAAGAAACATGTTCTTTCTGAACATCTTCTATCAAGTCCTTTAATCAACGTAAAACCATCTATGAGAATCCCGGTTGTCTACTCTTTGCTGGAAGGGAACAAGTCCACAATATTCAATCTTTTCTGACAAGTAAAATCTGACAGTTCTAAAATTATCCTCGTAAACATTTTGTGCACCATCTCTAGTCCATCCATATCACTGTAAATTTATTTACCCTGTCAATATTCCTTTTTCCACTATAGTATCTTTGTTAAACCATTTGTCTTTCTTCAGTATTAATCATGAATGACTGCATGTATATTTGGTGTTTTTGAAAAGGGTGCAGTTTAAGCAGCACAGTCATTGATTAGAAATCTTCTGTCTGTCTTTTGTTAAATGTACTTATATTACATTAAATCATTACTTTTCTGTTACTGACAAAACCTAGTGTGAATTGCTTTTGTCCTCAATAGCAGTCAGTCAAGCAAACAGTGGTTTAATTGAGATTTTATATATTTTAGGGCAACTTGTGGAACAGTGGGGTATAATCATTGGTGCACTGTTTCCCAATTAAATTGTAACAGCTGCACTCCATTGTCTGCTATGTTAATACATTCACAACAACCTAACAACACTTGTGTGAAAATAATCAACAGAAATTCAATTAAATGCATAAAATCTTCATCTGTTGATATCCCTAAGAATTACTTCTAGGCAAATTGAGTGCTTGTTGAAGAGGACATCTGACCCACGTTTTTCTTTCTTTGATGTATTAAAGTGGTATGCTTGTTCCCTCTGATTACCTGCTGTCTTCCATGGATATGTCTGCCCTGAGATGCTCTGACAAGGCAGCAAGCAGATTCTGTTTGAACACTTGAGCCCTTCCATTGCAGGAACTGGAGGGACTAGAAAGCATGTTCAAAGCTAAAGACAGCAACATAATTCAATTTAAGAGTTTGTTTGATGTGTTCATTACACAGCGATTTGTTGCTTCTGCACCTTTAAAAGGAAGCACTTCCGTCAGATTAGTTTTATTTTGCTGGATGACACAGGATGCTGTCATCTTAATTGGCCATTGAAAAGTTATAACGTCATAGAGTCATACAACACGGAAACAGACCTTCAGTCCACCTCATTCGTGCTGACCAGATATCCTAATCTGACCTAATCCCATTTGGGCCATATCCCTCTAAACCTTTCCTATTCATATATCCATCCAGATGCATTTTAAATGTTGTAATTGTACCCACTTCCACCATTTCCTCTGGCAGCTCATTCCATATACCCATCACACTCTGCATGATAAAGTTGCCCCTCAGGTCCTTTTTAAATATTTCCCTTCTCACCTTAAACCTATGCCCTTTAGTTTTGGACCTCCCCACCCTAATTAAAAGACCATAGCTGTTCACTCTGTCCATGCCCCTCAGGATTTTATAAACTTCTATAATGTGATCCCTCAGCCTCCGATACTCCAAGGAAAAAAGTGCCCGAGCCTATTCGCCTCTCTCTATAACTCAAACCCTTCAGTCTCAGCAATATCCTTGTAAATCTATTCCTCACCCTCTCAAGTTTAACAATATTCTTCCTATAGAAGGACAACCAGAATTGTATACAGTATTCTAAAAGTGGCCTCACCAAAGTCCTGTACAGCTGCAACATGACATCCAGCTCCTATACTTTATCTTCTGACCAATAAAGCTTGCCAAATGCCTTCTTCACCATTGTGTCTACCTGTGAGTCCACTTTCGAGTAACTATGCACCTGCACCCCTAGGTGTCTTTGCTCGACAACACACCCCAGGGCCCCACCATTATGTCCTGCCCTGGTTTGCCTTACCAATATACAACAACTCACATTTATCTATTATAAAACTCCGTCTGCCGCAAGTCACAAATAAACCCAGAACCAGCCAAGAAGCTGCTGGTTCAATACACAAATAACACACACCCTGAATCGAATGCTCTGAACCAGCTGGACTGGTGAAGCTGGAGCTTTGGGCAGGTCATCGTTCAGTCCACACAGCTAATGGGTTTCACAAGCTGTCAGGATATAAATCACAGGCATGTTCTGTGCCTGAGATTCAAACGAGTATGGATACTGCACTCTTCTCCAGGAGAATCTGAATCTCACTCCACCTCATTAATCCCAGCAGAATATAACCCCTGGAATTCTAAGATCAGAGCCCTACTCTTGATTCTAAGAGTTGGAAAAATAGTTTGATGAACTGTTATGGATTGACCTGTCAAACTGTCAAGCTGGCTCTGTAAAATAATAATAAGCTCTTTTCGAGATTTATTTGGGATTTATTGTAGAAAATGACAAGGAACCATAAGTGTTTTGTGAAGAATCCTGCTTCAAGGGACAAGAAGTTGCTTTGGAGTTTCCTGTTTATTGTCATTTTCTGTTTTATTCAAAATGACAGGTATCTTTTTAAAGTGATTGGTATTATTTCCCACTGAGGGGGAGAAACAACACTAATATCAATTTACTGACTGTAACTATATCCACACTTCTCAGGATGGGGGCAAATTTGGAGAAATGTAATTATAACTGTTACTTGATCAGTGTTTTAAGGTGCTACTTGTAAAGATGAACATCTAGTTTCTGACTTCCACCAACTCCCCCTTCCCCCAATCCACTACCGCCACCAAACCAACTTTGCTTTTGCCTTACTTAAGCAAATAATTTTCAAAGTTATTTGATCAGTTCACTGCACAGAGTCTATGCATACAGCTGACTGAAAACAAACGCTTGCTCAAACTTGTAGCCATGAAGCAGTGCTCCATAAGGTCAAATTAAAATTTAAATCCTATAGCAAAAGTAATGTATAAATGAAGTAGCATATAAAATAATAAATCTTAGTATATATGAACCATTGGTTTAGAAACCAGAACAACAGCATTTAGATACGACTGCAAGAGACCACAATGCCAAGTTTTTAATTAATACATTCAGATTTGTTTAATTTTTGGTTAAAAGTAGAAACCATGTCTATACTTCATGATTATGCTCAAAATAAAAATATCCTGCTCAGAAGTTCGGCGCTTTAACCATTAACTTTTCATGTACTGAAAATAATAATGGGGTGGAATGTTCTGCTCTCGTTAATAGGGAACTTGAAGGCTTCTGCAGAAGAGTCATGTTGGACGCAAAACATTAACTCTGTTTCCCTCTCTGCAGACACTACCAGAGTTTCTCCAGCATTCTCTGTTTTTGTTTTGTGATTTCAAGCATACACAGTATTTTGCTTGCATTGTAAGTGAGATGGAAACGTTTCATGATGGTGTGGTGAGGCTGGTGGATACCCGATGCCAACCTTAGTGGAAAGGAGATGCAAGCAGTCGCTGCTCCTGGACTGGACCCTGAGATCTTCAGGACTGCTGTCAGTGATAGACACCCGGAAGAGAAAGCAGAAAGCTGGAGCTTGGACTTTCAAGTCAGGAATTGTCAGCATTTGGTTTCGATCTGGGAGAATAAGAACCTGGATATCAATGAATGAATGAATGGTTTATTGTCATACAGTATTTTACAGTGAGATAAACAGTAAAATACAATGAAATGCTTTTCCACTGTTGCCATGATCTGGCACCATTTTGAATAGTTTTAACAATAAGAGAAAAAAAGAAGTGTACAGCTTAAAGAGTTCTGAGCCAGATCATCATCAATGACGCCAGCACAATCATCCCTCCTCCACCAACTTTGCTACCATCTACACTGGACACAACCAATGTTGAATCTGTCACTCTTCAGGCACCACTGAGCTGAATTTCCTCCTCCACCACCTCACTGTCTGCTGTACCGGACCTGCCAATGTCAGAGTCACATCTCTTGCTGCTGGGCCCACCTCACTGATATCATTGCGATTCCCTTCCACCACCACTTCACTGCCACTAGCGTCGGACCCAACCAATGAGGCGAGATCAAGTACTATTGGTATAAAATGCACGCAGATAGTTATCCCACTGTCCACACCATTGAGATTCGTGTTTTACTGTTCAAAATTTGGTTGCTTAAAGTTGAAATTTTATTTCTAAGTGCTGAGAGTCTCACTTTTCTGAACTCACCGCATTGTTGGGTCTGACTTACTCGCCATTGACCATGTTGTTCAGGGGCTGGGAAGACTCCACACCCAACTTCTTGCGCGCATCTAAATTTTTTTGTCATAAGCTTTACTTGCAGTTGACATTTAATATGGAAAATAACAATAGATAATCAACTACAGTAGAAATTTCTCCAGCAAATAGGGCCTGGTGCTGCTGAAGTTATGTTTTGCATAAGCTAATGACCAATGTAGCCTCTGTGTATCCTGTACCACTATTTTCTTTGACATACACTGAGCATTGCCATTTATGATCTGCTAGTAATGCGCAAGCTACTTTTCACGCTGACTGGAGGGTATGTTACCACCTGAATAATTAACCTGTACATGCATTATTTTTAAGCCTTGTAATATGAATTATTCTCAATATCCAATAAAGAAGTATTACGACTAAATAAAAATCAATAGCATTATGCAATGACGCATGTTAAATATAAAATTAGCTAAAGGTTATCTCAAAATTTCTAGACTCAAAATGTAAAAGAACGTATAGAAGACGTGCAAGCATTTCCTTCAAGATCTGTTCTGATATTTCCTTAATTACAGTGATATTCCCTTAAGAATTCCAAAACTATAGATGTCCATCTGTTGAAGCACAGGCTAAATATTAAACTACTAATTCTGACTAACTCAAAAGTGCAGTTTGTTGATTAAATACATGTTTTCTTCGACAGTAGCACGTAAGTCACAACATTAAGCATTCTTGTAAAATGTGACCTTATGGTTTAAGGCTTACAACCCTCTAAGTACATTCCAAACTTTCATTCCACTTCACAACATTAGATTCTTCTGTATCCTAGCTGCTGTGTGGTAGGGTATTCATAGACAGAAATAGAATGGAACTTAAAGGGCTAGAATTTCCACTTGGAATGAAATCAGCTACCGCAAAATAAATTGAGCCTAAAATTGTGCTGAGTTTTGAGTCAAACCACTTCACCAAATGCACTCTCTGCTATGAAATTGGAGCCATGATTTAGTGCAAAATTACTTTAAAGTAATTTTGGATAAAAAAAATTCCTTGTTATACTTAAAAGTGGTAACTTGGTCAACATAGATCAACAGAGCTGAAATTGGATTGAATCACACAAAGAAAAAGAATTTTGTTCATTTTCCCATCTTTTGGCAAAATGTTTTTTAGAAGTGAGATTCATGACACCAGTCCACATGATCCATGGTGACTTTTCTCACAGACGTTTCTGCTCTTCCTCTCATTGATTATGAAACTGACTTCAAAGGTGCTGGTCCGATGGCATTTTGTGGGAGGAGGGATGGAAGTACTCGTTCCCGCTCAGCCTTCGCACTGTTTACACTGCTGGCCATATTAAAGCCCTAGCTGTTCATCACTTCAGGCTTTGCAAGCCAGTAACTGCCCTTTGCACAGTGGTCCTGCACTGAAATTCCAAAGGACATGGCCCAGAAATGGACGTTATCTCCTTGCTTCACTGACAGGACCCTATAGCTGCAGGTGGATGGGGTGGTGGAGAGGAAGGCAGTGCTTTTCACTGCTGACTGGTGAAGGAAGCCACATCACAAGAACCTGGACCGTGATAGCGGTCTGGATCGTGCAGTGTCCCAGTGAAACGCAATGCAGAACGTTGCAGACAGAATATACATGTAAAGATCCTTTGCACTCCATAGAGGTAAGTGCAACCATTTTTTAATCTGCTATCTCACACTCACAGAGCCGGCACTCACTCTAACTCTGCCTGTGTAGCCTAATCTCAGCAAGGTTCGTGGATACCGCTCTCACCATTGCACTGAGCATGTCCACTCAGCAACTCACATTCACCTCATCCTCCCAAACTATTAACCTCTCCTGTCCTCAGTGATTCTGGCTTACTCACTGGGGATGCCTTACTACCACTCCTGCCAATGTATCACCTCAAACTGCTCCTCCACCCAGCACCATTGAACTCAGTCCCCTCTTTGTGTTATTGCAAGAAAAATTGACTTTGCCCAGACTGATGACTGATGTTCCTGTACTTTTTTGACTGGTTGCAATTGATCTGCAGGATGAACCACGGCCAAACCCCTGGACTAGAACCAGACGGGCCACTTGACTGATAGTGGCAATATCCCCTGAATATAGTTCTCCGTGTAACCCTCTTTGACTTTCACACATGGCCGTTTGCATGAGGCACACACAGTGTTTGCTGCTGCCGCATGCTGTAGGTGTGACATGTAGTATAGTGCCCAACAGAAACTTGTCCATCCCTTGAGTGTTCAGTGCGCTCTGATGTGACAGATTACTGCCTCTCCCCATTGCAAACCAGAGGCTGACAGCTCCAAGTAAGCTCAACGTGAATGAGTGCAAAAAAATGAAGATAAAAATAATAAAACCCCTATGGTGCAGAATTCAGCCCATCTGTGCCAACCATCCAAAGAGCATCTCACCCAGACCCAGCCCCAGCCCCCCAACCTATACCCATAACCCTGCACTTTACCATGGCTAATTCAATTAACCTGCACACTACAAGGCAATTTAGCACAGCCAATCCACCTAACCTGTGCATCTTTGGACTGTGGGAGGAAACCACAGCACCTGGTGGAAACCCACGCAGTCACAGGGAGAATGTGCAAACTCCACACAGACAGTCACCCAAGGCTGGATTTGAACCTGGGTCCCTGGTTCAGTGAGGCAGCAGTGCTAGCCACTGAGCCACTGTGTTGACCTGAATTAGAATCATAGAATCCCTACAGTACGGAAACAGGCCATTCGGCCCATCATGTCCACACCAACCCTCCAATGAGCCACCCACCCAGGCCCACCCCTCTATTCTATCCTTGTCACCCTGCATGTTTCACAGCCAATCCACCCAGCCTCCACAGCTTTGGACTGTGGGACAAAACCAGAGCACCCTGAGGAAACCCATACAGAGCTGGGGAGAATGTGCAAACTCCATATAGACAACTGTCTGTGGGTAAAATTGAACCCGGGTCCCTGGCGCTGTGAGGCTGCAGTGCTAACCACTGAGCCACCATGCTGCAGTCCACCCCCCACTGCCCAATCTGAATTAAATGAATCAAATAGAACTAAATGTATCCTGAGTAGCTACATGAGATGCATATGTGCCCCCACACAAGAAGCAACCTGCCAGGAATGTGCAAGACCTCGGTGTCCCTGAGCCGCAAAGTGAAGTCCTCAGGTACTGGTGTGGGAATTGTTCTGAGAAGAGAGAGCTAGCATGACGATGTGGTGATGCTGAAGGTTTGCCATTGCCAAGGTGCATGAATGAAGGTTGGAGCAGGCCAGTATCCAATGGACCCTGCAGGGAGGTCGTGGTGAAGACAGAGTCAGATGAAGACCCAGAGAAGCAAGCAGTTACTGCCACCACATCTAACTCTCACATCAGCAATTGTCACCAGCTTGTCCCTTGAGGAAAGAATGGAGAATTGGAAGCTGCTCAGAAATGAAGTGAGTTAGGCCAATAAAGAGGTGCACGTGCATTTAACTAAGATAGTCAATGCTTATTAGTAAGATTTTGTACTCAGTTGTTGAACCTTCACGTGAAAATTGGAAAATCTTACTTTGATGTTGAGATTATGTTTTTTTTATTTTCACTGTATGTTCCCACGTGTCACACCATTGCCACAAACATCAAGGGAGGATAAACATCCACACAATGTGTTATTCTATCTATGAGTAACATGGTTTTAACTTAATGAGAATGACTTCTAATCAACTTACAAAATTATTTTCTAGTTGCAATGGTCTATGGTATGCAGTTCCTTCACAAATAACATTAAATTAAAAAGATGCATTCAAAATATATTAAAATAGGATCATTCAGCCCAAAAAAATTTCAACTTCAAATGTTCCATCTTTAAAGATTGTCAAGCAGATTCAATTATCAGAGACTTCCAATCACGATTAATTCATCCTGAGGCATGATCTACTTCTTTCATGATGTTTTTAAAGGTAACTATTTTTAGAGTAGTTATTCTCCCATAGAGACTGATAATCCAAAAAAAAATTCCCAGCAACTGATGAAGAATTATATGATACTTTTGGAATACTGTGTACAATTCTGGTTGCCCTTTTATAGGAAAGATACTGTTAAACTTGAGAGGATGCAGAAAAATATACAAGGATATTGCTGGGACTGGAGGGTATGAGTTATAGGGAGAAGGTGAATAGGGTGGGGCTTTCTTTCATTGGAGCTTTGGAGACTGAGGGGTGACCTTGATTTGATTTGATTTATTTATTGTCATGTGTACCTAAGTACAGTGAAAAGCTTTGTTTACAAGCAATACAGGCAGATCATAGTAAGCAAGGACATACAGATCACAGGGTGAAAAAAAAACCCTCAACAGAGGCAAGATAACAAGGTGTGGAGCTGGATGAACACAGCAGGCCAAGCAGCATCATAGGAGCAG
>JAHRHZ010000048.1:12334028-12346217 GCA_024137785.1 Ginglymostoma cirratum | reverse complement strand
GGTCTAGGCCCGAAACGTCAAGCTTTCCTGCTCCTATGATGCTGCTTGGCCTGCTGTGTTCATTCAGCCCCATACCTTGTTATCTCGGATTCTCCAGCATCTGCAGTACCTTTTATCCTCGACAGAGGCATACAGCTTATGTCGCAAAGGGCATGTGCAAAGCAAGATCAGCATTATTTAATGTTAGAGAGACCATTCTAATAGTGTCCGGGAAGAAGCTGTTCCTGAACCTGCTAGTCTGTGTGTTCATGCTTCTGTATCTTCTGCCTGATGGAAGAGGTTGCAGGACAGCATTACAGGGGTGGGATGTGTCTTTGATAATGTTGGCAGCATTTCCATGCAATAAGTCATGTAAATAGAGTCCATGGATGGAAGGTCAGCTTCCGTGATGGTCTGGGCTGTGCACACCACCTTCTGTAGTTTCTGATGGTCCTGGGCAGAGCAGTAGCTATACCAGGCCATTATGCACCCAGACAGTATGCTTTCGATGGTGCATCTGTAGAAGTTGGTGAGGGACCTTACGGACATGTCAAATTTCCTGCGCCACCTGAGGAAAAAGAGGTGTTGTTGTGCTCTCCTGAGCATTGTATCTACGTGGGAAGTCCAAGACAGGTTTTTGGTTAGAGTCGTTCTTAGGAGCTTAATGCTTTCTGCCCTTTCAACCTCAGCTCCATTGATGTTTTTCTTTTATTCATTTATAGGATGAGGGCATCGTTGGCTAGACAGCATTTATTGCCCATCCATAATTGCCAAGAGGGCAGTTCAGAGTCAGCCACATTGTTGTGGGTCTGGAGTCACAGAGAGGCCAGACCAGGTAAGGATGGCAGTTTCCTTCCCTAAAGGACATCAGTGAACCAAATGGGTTTTTTAATGACAATTGGCAATGGATTCACAGTCACCATTAGATTCTTAATTCCAGATATTTTACAGGATTCAAATTCCACCATCTGCCGTGGCGGGATTTGAACCTGGGTCCCCAGAATGTTATCAGGGCCTCTGGACTAGGCCATTGCCTCCCCGTGTAGATAGAGGGTGTGTTCTCTTCCTTTCTTTCTGAAGTTAATGATCAGTTCTTTAGTTTTGCTGACATTGAGAGAGAGGTTGTTCTCACTGCACCACGTCACCAGGTCTTCTATCTTCTTTCTGTATTCTGACTCTTCATTGTTAGATATCCATCCTAACACAGTGGGGTTGTCAGCAAACTTGTAGATGACAATTGTTCGGAATTTGGCAACAGAGTCGTGAATGTACAGGGCGCACAGTAGGGGGCTAAGGACACATCCTTTGGGGGCTCCACTGTTGATTGTTATCATGGAAGAGGTGCAGTTGTCTATCTTAACTGATTGCAGTCTGTGGGTCCGAAAGCTGACGATCCAGTTGCAGAGGGTGGAGCTGAGTCCAAGGCCTCAGAGTTTTGAGGTCAGTCTGAAGGGGATAATCATGTTGAAGGCGGAGTTGTAGTAAATGAGTAGGAGTCTGACTCAGGTGACTTTGTTGTCCAGATGCTCCAGGGTTGAGTGCAGGGCTAGGGAAATGGCATCTGCTGTGGACCTGTTGCATTGGTAGACAAACTGTGGGGGATCCAAGGCAGGCTGGGAGACTAGAGTTTATGTGGACCATGACCAGCCCCTTGAAACATTTCATGATTTGGAGGTCCGAGTCACTGGTGGACCTTATAGAGGTTTATAAAATCATGAAGGGCATGGATAGGGTGAATAGCCAAGGTCTTTTTCCTAGGATGGGGGAGTTCAAAAGTAGACTGTACAGGTGGCATGTTTCTCAGTGGTTAGCTCTGTGGCCTCACAGCAACAGGGAGGTGGGTTCAATTCCATGCTCGAACGACTCTCTGTGTGGAGTTTGCACATTCTTCCCATGTCTCTGTGGGTTTCTGCCAGGTGCTCCAGTTTCCTCCCAAATTGCAAAGATGTACAGGTTAGGTGGATTGGCCATGCTAAATTGCCCATGGTAACCAAGGATATGCAGGCTGGGTGGGTTAGCCATGGGAAATGCAGGGTTACAAAGATAGGCTGGGGTGGGGTTCTGTGTGGGATGCTGTTTGGAGGATCAGTGTGGACTCAATGGGCTGAATGGCTTGCTGCCACACTGTAAGAATTCTAAGGTGATTCTAGAAGGCATAGGTTTAAGGTGAGAGGGGAAAGGGGAAAGGTTTAAAAACAGCCTGAGAGATAACTTTTCCACACAGAGGGTGGTACGTGTATGGAATGAGCTGCCAGAGGAAGTGATGGAAGTGGGTACCATTACAACATTTAAAAGGCATTGGGATGAACATATGAATAGGAAGAGTTTAGTAGAATATGAGCCAAATGCTGGCAAACAGGACTAGGTCAGATTGGGATGTCTGGTTGGCAAGGACGAGTTGGACTGAAGGGTTTGTTTCTGTGCTGTATGACTCTATGACATAATTTCGCATTTTAAGGCATTTACTATAACAAACAAACAAGCAGCAGCACAGATTAAGTGTCAATTAACAGATGCACAATAGACATTTGATACACCAAACTACAGAAAACCTTTCTCACAATTAACTAATAAACACATTGGAAAACATTTATAGCCTCTTTATATACTCGCACTCGTAGTTCATAAACAGCCTTGTAAATTCAAATCCAAACTTCTCCTGGCTTTTCCAGAGGTCTCCCTTTTCTCTGCCACACCAGGGTTAATCTTCCAGTGTCACTCTGAGGTTCTTTACTCAGACTTCTGAGGATCCCCAACATAATTTTTGGCCCTCTATGCAAGTCCCACCTCCTCAAAGCATTCTGCTTGATGGGGATTGCAAAACAGTGCAACAGTTGTAACAAAGGCATATGGTGTGTTGGCTTTCATCTGCGGGGGAATTGAGTTTAAGAGCAGTGAGGTTATGCTGCAGCTCTATTACACTCTGGTTAGACCACACTTTGAATATTGTGTTCAGTTCTGCTCACCTCATTACAGGAAAGATGTGGAAGCTTTAGAGAGGGTGCAGAGGAGATTTACCAGGATGCTGCCTGGACTGGAGGGCAGGTCTTATGAGGAAAGGTTGAGGGAGCTATGGCTTTTTTCATTGGAGCGAAGAAGGATGACAGGTGACTTGATAGAGGTGTACAAGATGATGAGAGGCATAGATAGAGTGGACAGTCAGAGACTTTTTCCCAGGGCGGAAATGACTATTACGAAGGGGCTTAATTTTAAGGTGATTGGAGGAAGGTATAGGGGAGATGTCAGAGGTAGGTTCTTCACACAGAGAGAGGTGGGCGTGTGGAATGCACTGCCGGCAGTGGTAGTGGAGTCAGATAATTTAGAGACTTTTAAGCGATTCTTGGATAGGCACATGGAGGATAGTAAATTGTAGGGTATGCAGGGTAGATTGATCTTAGTAGGATAATAGGTCGGCACAACATCGTGGGCTGAAGGGCCCGTACTGCGCTGCACTGTTCTATGTTCTCTGTTCTACATTCTACTTCTCCCAGCAGCAGTTGTTTTGGTCCCTCTGCAGATAAGAGTCTGTGTCTAGGAAAAAAAGGCAGCTACCCTTCTTTTGTGGCAAGTTATGATGCCTAATACTTGATTTTCAGGAGGTTTCAACCTATACTTCTTTCCCCATGGCAACCAAATATCAAGGGCTCATCTGGGGACTGAATTAACATAATCATACCATTCCTCAATCAGACCATTTTGCTTTACCTTCAGTTAAAAGAGACATTTTGAAATGTAAGCATTATTTCAAGTTTTGTATTTGGAACACTGTGGAAACTAAATTTGTGCTGAATATAACTTATCACTTATAATTTTGTGATCTTTTGCTCTGGTTTCAGGAAAATTCCACTGAACAGATTCAGCACCATTGAGCTGGAGCCTCAGGCCAAACAGTTTTGTGGAAAAAAATTAACGACAAGCACCCACAAACCAATAGTAATTAGAATCTCAAAGTAAGTGTTTGATTTCAATACTCTAGGGTCTGCTAAGCTACATCTACACACTTGCCAAGTTTTTCTTGCTTTTCTAAAATTCTGACTAACAGATCGTCATTGCCTAATGCCTTATTCATGTAGACAGAATGACAATAAAGTCAGACTAGAGCTTTTCCCTTCACCTTTGTTTCTTTTCAAAAAAAAGCTTTCAGAACCTTTTGGCCCTCCCTTGTATCACTTTCTAAACAGATAAGACAGAATGTTGAGTTTGCTGTGTGCGCCAGCTCTTTGCTGTCTATGTTGGTTTGCAAATTCAACAGCACATATACTTTATCTATTATAGGGCACTGGAGAATGTTCTTTGCATAAAGGTCCACCATTACAGTGGCTGACAAAGTTATTGACTTCCTCTGGAAGAAGATTTGTCTCATTGGCATTGCATCACAGAGTAAAGCAACAAAGTCAGGTTATTTCATCTTGTCTGATAGAGGTGACATTACAACTTAGGATTTCTGATGTCTGGTGATCATATTACTTAATGTGTTAGAATATGCTTCATGTTCTGCAATATTTATTGAAGAATGCAAGTTAAACATTTTGCAAAATCTGCATACAGCTCATACTTAGCTACAGTCAAACTAATACTTCTTTACAGACTTTAGTTAATAATGAATGGCACATCATACAAAATACCATTATACAGTGTTAGGAGCAGGAGAATGATGGCATAATTATTGAGAGATGGGAGATTAAGATGTGATTTAAACTGAAGCAAAAACATGACAGGAGAGAGTGTAATTTGAAAAAAAATATATAGGAAGGGTATAATTTGCATGTCAAAATACCGTTCTACACGCTGATCAGATTAGACAGTGTCTTTCCACTTCATTTATTGCCACTTCAATTACACATGGAAAATGACGTTTCTGGCTTCTATTCTGGCACATGGGCGTTGGGTGACAATCACTAATACTAACAGACAGTAATAGGAACTTGGAAACAGAATTCATTCTCATTTCTGCTCTCTTCATTAACCCTTAATTTACCTAAATGTGACTGGCATCAGTACCACATCATTTGGCAAATTAAAACTGACTTAAAGAATTAAAATTCACTTTAGTTTAAGGAGAAAAGAAAATGCATTGCAATACATGGATCTACAGCTATACTTACGTTAAATTATATTTATATATAAACAAGACTATTTACAAATAGAATAGTTTAATGAGGTGTTCTTGTTCCTTTTCCATTTAGTATAATAGTCCAGTCTACCATGGTATAATAAGATAAAATGAGGTAATATCGTATAATAACTTTTTCCTAGCTACCATCAGTTCTGAGGAAGGGTCACCGGACCTGAAATATTAACTCTGATTTCTCTCCACAGATACTGCTGGGCCTGCTGAACTTTTCCAGCAATTTCTGTTTTTGTTTATGGTATAGTAGGGGTTACTAACAGATTTAATAAAACAAGTACTTATACATGGGAGCGCCTCGACACAATCAGCTCCCTCACTACGACAAAAATGGTTTTAGCATGAAATTGAATTTGTTTGGAATTTGAAAAGATATTTTTGCACACCATGCACCTTAAAGCAATTCAAAACCTTCTATTAGTTATTACTCATATACAAATAGTGTGATTGTTAAGCTGCATAGTAATATCAACTATTCAAGGAGATGAGCTAGTAGCTGAGATACCCAAACCACCTACATGAGGGCAAGTACATGAAAAGTAGAAGTAACTGAAGAAGAAGGGTTAAAAGAAAGGAAAATTTAATCAAAACAAGTAAAGTTTAACTCTTTATCTAAATTGACATGTGGGAATAAAGATTTTAAGGCAACCATTGATGAATGTCAATTTAGATAAAGAGTTAAACTTTACTTGTTTTGATTAAATTTTCCTTTCTTTTAACCCTTCTTCTTCACATTTAGGTAAATTAAGGGTTAGTTATTTATGTGTGTCAGACATTTTAATTAAATAGGAAGGCAGATTTATTAATGGTGATAACAGGCAGCATTCTGTGTATATTTAATAAAAGACTAACAAACAGAATTTTAGATGTTGCAATTCAGGCTGTTGGCGCTTCCTGATACTGGTTGAATTTCAAGCATGTTGATCACTTGCATAATTTTGGCAAGGCTCCCCAGTCATGTTTAAGGAGAATGGCTGTGTTGGAAGCTTGCCACTGTGTGGTGTAGCTCAGAGCTATTGAACTACCAGTATATATAATAAAAGCCAGCAAGTCACTCAGCAATTATGGGATGGCAAGGTGATTCAGTAGTTGGCACTGCTGCCTCACAGCTCCAAAGGCCCAGGTTCGATTCCAGCCTTGGGAGACTGTCTGTGTGGAGTTTGCACTTTCTCCCCGTGTCTGCATGGGTTTTGCCTTGGTGCTCCGGTTTCCTCCCACAGTCCAAAGGTGTGCAGGTGAGGTGGATTGGCCATGCCAAATTGCCTATAGTGTCCAGGGATGCAGCGTGCATGCTGGGTGGATTAGCTATGGTAAATGCCTGGTAATGGGCATAGAGTAGGTGTTTGAGTGGGATGCTCTCTGGAGGGTCAATGCAAGCTTGATAGGTTGAATGGTGTCTTTCTGCACTGTTGGGATTCTATGATTCTAATTGATTGAGCATGTCTGTACATCTTTGGATGTTAAATGTCCTGAGTATCAGCCAAAGTTGTACCTTCTAACTAGTGTTGCCTTGGCTGAATTTTTAGGTCATAGATCAAATGACAAAATAGAAACACAGAAGGAGGCCATTCTGTACATTGTGTCTGCATCATTTCTTCAATGAGCATCATTGCCTAGTGACAACCTCTTTCCTTTTTCCCCATATCCTTGAACATTATTTTCATGCAAATAATCATCCAATGCTTTCATGAATGCCTCAAATGAATCTGCGTCCACCACAGTTCCAAACAGTGAAATCCATACCCTCACGATGTGCTGAGTGAAAATGCTTTTCCTCACTTCACCTTTGCTTCTTTTGCTGATCACTTTAAATCTGTGCTGTTTTGTTCAAGTCACGAGTGGGAACAGTTTCACCCTATCGACACTATTCAGCCCGCTCATTATTTTGAGAACCTCAATCAGATCTCTTCTTAGCCTTCTTCTCTCCCAGGAAAACAATCTCAACTTCTTCAACCTATTTAACCTCTTCTCTGCCCTCTCAATGCACTCACATCCTTCCCATAACACCCCCTGTGCACAATACTCCAACTCAGGTCTAACAAGTGTCTTATAGATATTTTCTAATCAACCTGTTCAGAGAAGTTATTACACACTTCTGGACCAAGTGGGATTAGAACCCAGGCTTCTGGCTGCAGTGGTAGGGATATTTCATCACTGCACCGCACGAGCCCTCCTAACAAATGTCTTACATGCCCATATATTATTGGTGATATTTTATGTCTCAGGTCACTGGTAGGATATTCTGGGAAAGGTGATGGTAGAAAGCTATCGGGTTGAATTCAGCTGTTTTTCCTGCCTAGGGACTCCATGCAACCTAAAAATAGAATCTAGGGGAAAGTGTACTGTACTTATGATAAAATGATACAGCTAGTGCTGTTATAAATCCTAGAACAAATCTGCACAAGTGACCGACAGTAAGATAGAGCAAAAAAGATAGGGATGATTATCCTGCAGTAACGTTAATGTTAAATACCTGGCCACTTGTTAGTTTTAAAGCTTGAATTTCTTTTGCCATTAATTATAACTAGAGTTAAGATTCCTTATCTTTGCTACAATATTGCCTCCTTGCTGTTATTATGCTGTAGACTTGCTATTGATTTCATGCTAGTGTTGAGATAAATTTGATTGAAGACTTAAGATTGTGCAGTTGATTCTAAAATTGCCACATTTCATCTAACTCTGATGAGATCCTGCTAAGTAAGATAGCTCAATTCATTGTTTTGTTCTGCTGGTTTCATCATAACCTTCAAAGCTGGTGTAGCCATGGTCACAACAACAATCATAAGACACTTAGTTAACCATGAATTGGTAGACTGGTACTAGTGAATAAGATGTATCTGGTAATAAGGATTAGATATCTTTTACAAGGTCATTGTCACAAACACATAGTATTCAATTTCCTTCACTTTAGCTAAAAGTGAAGAGTATCCACAACAAGGGTCTGTTATGTTTGACCTTTCTTTTGCAGAGATTTAGATTTGGATGCATATTGGAAGGAAGAATCAATTAGATCAATTAGATAGAGTAAATGAAAAAGACTTTTCATTCAAAGCACAGTAGAAATTTGCAAATATCTCCTAAAAAGATTGTGGTTTTATATAAATTGGAGCAATCAAGAATGATAAATATTTCTTTGAGCTAAAGGTCGCAACAAGTATGGGGTGAAAAAGCAGGTCAATGGAGTTGAGTTGTAAACAGGCCTAGAGGGACTGAATGACCTGCATCTATTTTTAATATTCCTATGTGGCTGTTCTTGTGTTATGTGGTTTCTATGTCACATCGCAGAGTCTGTGTTCAAAGCAGCCTCATCAAGGAGAAGAAAAGGTCAAGAACTGTCTTCAAGCCTTAGGACTCTGAAGAATTTATTTTGTTGCATATTAATACTAAATGGAAGTATATGTGATAATCTGAGATACACAAGGCTCTAATTTTACTGTTACATTAATTAAAGACTGCTATGAGGTTGTTGGCTTGCTCTCTGAGCTGGCTGGTTATCATACAGACGTTTCATCACCATGCTAGGTACCATCTTCAGTGCGGCCTCTGCTGAAGTAATGTTATTCTACTCAGATTTTGTATGATCCAGTCTGTTAAATTGAGTTGTGTCATTTCCGGTTTTGTTCTGCATGGGTTTGTATATGGGCTCTAATCCCAGACATTTGTCGATTGCATTATGGTTTGAAAACGAGGCCTTTAGGAATTCCTGTGCGTATCTGTGGTTGGCTTGAGCTGGGATGGTCACATTGTCCCAGTTAAATTGACGGCCTTCATTGTCTGAGTGCACTGAGATGAGGGAAAGGTTGTCATGTCGTTTTGCTGCTAGCTGGTGTTTGTATATCCTGATGGCTAGTTTCCTTCCGGTCTGGCTGATGTAATGCTTGTTGCAGTCATTACAAGGTATTTTGTAATTATGTTGGTCCTGCATGTCTTGGGTATGGAGTCCTTGGTCCTTGTGAGTGTTTGTTGTAGTGAGGCTGTGAATTTGTGTGCTACCATGATTCCTAATGGTCGTAGGAGTCTCCTTGTTGGTTCTGATATATTCTTGATATAGAATAGCATGGCCAGTGTCTTGGGGCATACTGTGTCCTCTTGGCATTGTCTATCTAGTGGGCACCCGTGGATGAAGCAGCAAAACAACACGACAAACTTTCCCTTATCTCAGTGCACTCGGACAATGAAGGCCATCAATTTAACTGGGACAAAGTGACCATCCTAGCTCAAGCCAACTACAGACATGCATGGGAATTCCTCGAGGCCTGCTTTTCAACCCATAATGCAATCAACAAACATGTAGAATTAGACCTCATATACAAACCCATGCAGAACAGAACCAGAAATGACACAACCCAATTTACAGACCAGATCACATAAATCCCAAGTGGAGTAGAACAACATTGCTTCATCAGAGGCCGCACGGATGATAATACCTAGCATGGTGACAATAACCAGCAAGTTCGGCAGGCAAGCCAACAGCATCATCCACAATTCGAGCTACAAATCTTTAGAAATACTGCTATGTACTTATACTTCTTCATATTTACTGCTACATTCTCTCTAAAACTTTTTCCACCTGTATTGTGTTATTTAGACCCAGTTACTTGCAGCTCCATGACATCATCACAAGATTGCACCAGGGTGCTGAAAACTTTACACAGCAGGTAGAAACTGAAAACAGGCCACTGTATTTTCACTGAGGACCAAAGACAACATAAAGAACCACAAATATTTTAAATTTCTAGAGGGATTTTTGGAAAATGGATGTAATTTTAATATCTACTTTTCAAATCTAAAGGGGGAATGGTAAATGTTTGAAGTTAGCTATTTACTCAGCATTGTTGATGTGATGACTGAGTTTAAATGCAGATTTTACACAATCACAACCATCCTCTGATATGCCAGATATGACAACAACCAGTGGAGAGTTTGCTCCTGATACCCACTGATTCCAGTTTTGCTCGGGCTCCTTGATGCCACACTTGGTCAAATGCGGCATTGATGTCAAGGGCTGTCACTCTCACCTCACCTCTGGAATTCAGCTCTTTTGTCCATGTTTGAACCAAGGCTGTAATGAGATCAGGAGCTGAATGGCCCTGGCAGAACCCAAACTGGGCGTCACTGAGCAGGTTATTGCTGAGCAAGTACTGCTTGATAGCACTGTTGATCCATTCCATCACTTTACTGATGGTCGCGAGTAGACTGTTGTGGCGGTAATTGGCCGGGTTGGATTTTGTCCTGCTTCTTGTGTACAGGCCATACCTGGGCAATTTTCCACATTGTTGTGCAGATGCTAGTGTTGTAACTGTACTAGGAGAGCTTGGCTAGGAGAACGGCAAGTTCTGGAGCACAAGTCTTCAGTATTAACGCCAGAATGTTGTCAGGCCCAACAACCCTTGCAGTTTCCAGTGCCTCCGACTGTTCCTTGATATGGTGTGAAGTGAAGTGATTTGGCTGAAGACTGGTATCTGTGATGGTGGGGTCCACTGGAGGAGGGCATGATTGAACACTCAATTGGCACTTCTGGCTGAAGATTGCTGTGAATGCTTCAGCCTTATGTTTTGCAATGATGCGTTGAGCTCTTCTGTCACTGAGGATGGGGATATTTGTGAATTGTCCTTCTCCAATGGGTTGTTTAATTGTCCACTATCATTCGTGACTGGATGTGGCAGGACTGCAGATCTTAGATCTGATCTGTTAATTGTGGGATCACTTAGTTCTGTCTACCACTTGCTGTTTATGTTGTTTGACATGCAGGCTGTTTGGTAGCTTCACCAGGTTGACACCTCATCTTCGGGTATGCCTGGTGCTGCTCCTGGCATGCTGTCCTGCACTCTCCATTGAACCAGGGTTGAACCCTTGGCTTGATGGTAATGGTTAAGTGAGGAATATCATGGGCCATGAGGCTGTAGATTGGGCTGGATTACAATTCTGCTGCTGTTGATAGGCTGCACTGTCTCATGGATGCCCAGTCTTGAGCTGCTTGATCTGTTCAACGTCTGTCCCATTTAACACAATGGTAGAATAGAATAGGATAGCCTTTATTGTCAAATGCAGTGGAATGAGTGCAGTGAAAGTTTGTAATGTTGCCGCTTTGGCACTATGTTAGGTATAGGGTATTTAGGTACAGATACCTTAAATATTTGTTACAGAATTGAAAGAGTAAAAAAAAAGTTTAACATAGGAATACAAAGTTTTAAAAAGTAGTCAACTTACTGAACGTCCAGGATAAGAATGAAAGTATCTTTAACAAGTACTCCAAATATAGTCCATTTCACTGAGTCCACAACCCCTGGCTTCAGAACACATGACCTCGTTGCCACACAACACAATAAAGGGCATTCTCAGTATGAATACAGGCAATACAGGACATTAAAAAGGGAGAACCTGCTGTGCCCTGACCTCCTTCCTATCTCAGACCCTCACCAACCATTGAATGCATCAATGGATTCAATAGAGCCCATCATAATACATACATGACAGGTGATGAAGCGATCCTCCCATCCACCCACAGTAACACTGAGGGTTTCTAACAGATGGGAAGCTTTTACCTAGCATTTGTCTCTTTTTATATCATTGCTGCTAATTTCTGTTCCACTGATGTGCCAATGTCAGATTTGTGAGTGCCAGTGGAATAGTGTATATTACCTATGAGCAATATTTGAACTCAAACCATGTTCCCTCCACATGCATAACACATGGATAAGTCAATTATTGGGAATTAAAAGTAGCTGCAGTTTACAGCACATGCTTCATGCCTATGCCGTTTCAATGATCTAGAGTCCAGCAGACATTGGTCCTGCACATTCTTCAATCAAACTGGCATTGACTCAGTTCACTGTGGGTTTTGTCCCAGCCATTTTCCATTTGGGGTTAGCACTTAGTGAATGAGAAATGTTGGCTGGAATCACCACTCATGGTAACTATCTACTCAGAGGTCCATCTGGTTGGCAGGTAGTCACCACTCCCAACTTCCCATAGCCCCCAGCTTCCCACCACCCCCCGCTCCCCACCACCCCCAACTCCCCCCCACCCCCAACTCCCAACACCCCCAACTCCCCACCATCCCCAACTCTCCACAACCCCCA
>JAHRHZ010000048.1:12302073-12334018 GCA_024137785.1 Ginglymostoma cirratum | reverse complement strand
ACTCCCCACCACCCCCAACTCCCACCACCCCCAACTCCCCACCACCCTAACTCCCCACCACCCCCAACTCCCACCATCCCCAACTCCCCACCAGCCCCAACCCCCCACCACCCCAAGGGACTTGATGTCCCCTTTTACTTGTTGCTACCCTGACAGCTCATTTCCAAATACGCCCCCCCACCACATGGAGACCCACCACATTGAACTTTTCCTCCAAATGTCCTCCTTGTTCTTTGATCCCTGGCATTACACTATAATGATGCCCACCCAAGTGCTCTACACTGCCCCTGAGGAGACCATGATGGTGGGCACTGCCAATAACTCCCCTTCCATAGCCGACAATGCTTCCAATACCGTCTTGTCTACTCTTCTTAAACCTTGAGTTCAGTCACCATCCCTGTTCCCATCTCAATATCTCTGCTTTCTTTACGCAGCCTTGATTTCCTCTCCCATTTTGACAGTGAGCCCATCCCCATTGCTCGTACAGTCCCCCTCTTGAACCCTCCTTAACGATCAATGTATGGACCTGCAGGCCTGTATTCACTATGGACCTCTGACTGATTTTGACAAGCAGTTCTTAGGCATAACCAACAAGACCCCTGACCACTGGAGCTGGCACAACAGGACTGACCACTGCCCATTCCCTGTACTGTCATCAAATGTATCCCGTGAAAGTGAGTGTCTCAAGTGGACAACTGAACATGGCCAAGCCCCAGACTGTGTGCAGACTGTGCATGTGACAGACAGTAGCAGAACACCCTGGCTGACAGTGGCCCCCAGTGGACTGGACTAAGGACTACCCCCATCCTCTTTTTGGTTGAATACATATGCAGTGTGCTTAACACAGAGGCAACTGAAACAAGCTGTGGGTGTTAGATTGATGTTTCGGTGTGCTGTATGGCAAGATGTTCTCCCTCCCCCTCCGGAGAGGCAGCCTGTTGATGTGTCTGCTCAACAGAATACCACAATATGGCAGAACTGTTACCTTCAGGTTTTAGGTGAAACACTAACACACTATGAGGGATAACAGATGAAGACAAGCAGGGATGCTGTGGGTGTGCAGGTCGATGCTAGGTGACCAAGCACTAAGAGAGCAAGCATGGTCTCCTGAGATAGAACCTAGTTCAGTCCCTGAGCTGGATGGCTGTCCTTGTGCAAAACGTCCCCTCTGCAGTCTCTTGATGTTTGTTGACAGTGCCTCATGTAATACAAGTCTGTACACCCTAAAAGTCCTCCAAATGGTACAGAAAGGTGCCACAAAGATCATAAGGCATTGGCAAATTTCAGATGTATATGGATGAAGGCAGCATGCAGCTGGTTCTTACGGATGATGCCCTGAGATGCTTTTACATCGTGAGCGCGTGGAGACTCCCTGAGCCAGCTTCGGAGCTGAAGTTACCAGGTACCTGCTCCAACTTCTGTGACGAGTATTCTCAAAGTCGAGTTTGTTTGGCACATTTGTTAAAATATTAATGAGGTGAGATAATCAGTTACTAAGGCTTTTAACAAGCGATAATCCCCTTTTAAAGGAAACGCACTGTGTCTAGCGTGAAACCTGCCTGAAACCTAACAGAGGCAGAAAGAAATGCTGCTCCCAATGTTGAAATAGGGCTTCTCCTGAAATTCTGCGCCAATTTTACCATCGCACATGTCATTCAGGCCCCTGTAACGTTCTGTCCTGAGATTTCCAATGTCTCACATGTAAATTTAAATTGTAATGCTCATTTCATAGTGGAAAAGAAATTGCTTTATATTGGCTCATTGCTGCATTAAATATATGACTGAATGGAAAAGTAGAGTTATTAATCCTACATAAAACACTGTACTTTTAAGCAAGTAGGAGACCTGATTAATTAATTAATATTTAATTGTGCATTATTATTTTTCAAGTTCATTTCTCAACAATCATGCCAACCTAAATAAGCAAGTCACAATGTGCATTAGTACCTCAATCTAATATTTATGTTCAGTAATGCTTGTTTTAGGAAGTTTTGTCAGTAGAAATTTATCTTCCAGTTGATTGACTTGTTGCATTGAAATGAGTTAACATTTATAAGTTTACGCAAGTTATTCTCAATTTAATTTATGTAACTGCTCCTTTAGGTTTAAGATAAAGTGTTTTTTTTTGTTAGTGGAGGATATTTTCTGCACCTGTTTACCGCTCATATCTCCATATATGTTCTCAGATCAGATTCCTCACCAATTTCTGAAAAAGGCAATAAAATATATGGACTTAGAGCCTTCTTCAGAAATGGCCCATTTCTGAAGAAGGCTCTAGGCCCGAAACGTCAAGCTTTCCTGCTCCTCTGATGCTGCTTGGCCTGCTGTGTTCATCCAGCTCTACACCTTGTTATCTCAGATTCTCCAGCATCTGCAGTTCCTACTATCTCTAAAATATACGGACTATTGGTTTACAAATGAGCTTCCCATTCATATCCTCATTCTCAACATGGAGGCTCGGTGTCTCAGTGGTCAGCACTGTTATCTCACAGCACGAGGGACCCAGGTTCAATTCCACCTTTGGGCCACTGTGTGGAGTTTGCACGTTCTCCCTGTGTTTGTGTGGGTTTCCTCCGAGTGCTCCGGTTTTCTCCCACAGTCCAAAAATGTGCAGGCTAGGTGGACTGACCATGCTAAATTGCCTGTAGTGTCCAGGGATGTGAAGGCCAAGTGAGTTAGCCATGGGAAATGCAGGGGTACAGGGATTGGTTGGGGAGCTGTTCAGATGGTTGATGTAGAATCCAAGGGGCAAATGGCCTGTTTCCACACTGTAGAGATTCTATAATATGATTTTATTGTAGGGCCAATAATAAAGAGATTGGCTTATATCTCACATATGGCCAGTTCCACACGTGTTTTAAATTAATCCCCTTTACAACTTCCTCATCTCCTGTGGAAGACTTTCTCACAATGCAGAATGCATTATTAGAGCCCAACAGGCAGAATTTACCTCAAAAGGTCAACTTGAAGTCAATCTTGTCTTCTCTTTCTCTCAAGGTATTGTGAAGCCAGGAACTTGCTTCTCCCATTGATTAAAAAAAAAGATGGTGAGAGAAATTGTGTTATTGAGTGCAATTGATACAAATACATGACCTAGTTCTCACAATCTTGTTGTGCAGCCTGTAGCCCAGCTCATCAATTATACTGTCTCAATTATTAGGCTCCTCTGCATCATGTTCAAGGAATTAGATCCTCGATAGAGAGATTTCCAAAACAGAATTAAATATGCGAAAGAATCTTGCAAGCAGCGTTTAGCTAGTGAAAATGACCATTGGGCTCCCAAATGTAGCTATATATGAAAATAGCTCACCAACCAAAACCAGTAGCCTAGTTTTATTCGTTATTTCAGGTTTCATTATTTAAGCTGTACAATGGAGCTTAACACATATTGTCAACAATGCCACCTTCTCCCATTGACACAGAATTGATTTGCTGGTCTACAAGGTCCATTTTGTTTATGTAGAATACAAGGAAGAAAGAGGAGCTCTCATGGTGCAGCGGTAGTATCCCTACCTCTGAGCCAGGAGGCCCAGGTTCTCATCTACTCCAGAGCTGTATAATAACATCTCTGAACAGATTGATTAGAAAATATCTACAAGTGCACTTGTAGTCTCCCTACCTCTAAGCTGTGAGGCCTGAGTTCAAGTCCCATCTGCTACAGAGATATCTAATAACATCTCTGAACAGGTTGGATAGGAAAATATCTACAAGAAGTAAGGCTTTTCATTGATTTACAAAGTAACGGTTTGGGGAAAGGATTAATGTTCTATGGAAATATGAATGCCATACAGTCTGCGAGCAAAGAGAAGGAGTTCTAGTTTGGCTTTTGGAGGGAGCAGATATATTTGTACTTGCTCCTTAAAGTCCTTGTAATAATGCCTAGCCAAATGTAGTTGCATTTATTGTTATCATACAATTAACCAGTGTCTTATCTAAGAATGATACCTCTTCCGTAGATACTCTATAAAAGTGTACCTTCTACCACTAATCACTAGACAGGCCCCAGGCAAAGGAAGATAGACATTTGTGAATACTTCAATCATCCCTTACCCAGTACTATATGTTGATAGAAGTGACAAATACCACATGGTAGCGGGAGCCATCATCCAGGAATATATTACATTCAGGATGTTGCAAAGCACTTTACTTCCAATGTGTGGTCACATTGCAATATAGGAAACATGACAGCAATGCTCACTAACAGCAATATAATGAATTACTAAATAATTTGCTGATTAGAGATCAAATATTGGTTGGGCCATCAGTGAAACCACTTCTGGTGGTCTTTGAAATATCCCTATAAACTCTTTTACCTCCAGCTGAAATAGCCTTTGTTTGACTCATTTAAAATATGGAGCCTCCTGTACTACCCCTTCATGACTGTGCTAGAGTGTTAGCCTTCTAGCACAGGAAAGTCTCTAGAGAGGATCTTTTTGACAAGCCATTTGACTCAGAAAAATTGAGACTCAGCTGACAACTTTCCCAGTTGTAAATATAAAGTTATAGGAGATTTTGATTTTGCAATTAGGTTACTGTACAAATTGCGTATTGGTGAGCAGTGATAATTGTTTAATGCAGCTCGGGATTGCATGCAGAGAGGATATTCGTTTTACAAAGAGAGTGAGCACAAGTCCATTTAAACAGAAAGTGCTCTACATCTGAGATTCGTAACTTTCACTAGGTGGTGCTATGAAACAGATCTTGTGCCAACAACCGTCCCAAGTCTACTATTTCGAGATAAATCTACCTCCCTAAAAATTGACTGAGGCACATTGTGGTTTCAATATAAGTGCATCAGTCACGTAATATCAATACTATATAATAATAGCAATGTGTTATAAACAGGCTCTTTAAAGTGATGCTCATTGTACTGATGTGAGGAGAATGAAGTAGAGGGCTTCGATTACAAGAACTTGTTTTCCAAGGTATAAATAGATAGTAATAGAATACACGATTGTTACTGCCCTTCAATAAGAAAACAATAACAGCTTTAAAATAAGAGTGGAGGCAAAAGGTTAAAGCTGGACCTGTTAGAGATGTGTAAGATTATGAGGAGCATGGACAGGGTGGATAAAAAACAGCTATTCCCTGAGATGAAATGTCATGAACAAGGGGTCACACTTTTAAAGTGAAAGGCAGGAGGTTTAGAGGGGGTTTGAGATAGTCTGGAGTACACTTCTTAGGAGGGTTGTAGAGGTTGGATACCTCACAACCTTTTAAAAAAAACTTGAGTGGACAATTGAAGTGTCATAACTTCAAAGTTTTGGGCCTAGTGTGTGAAAATGGGTCTAGTGTAGGTAGTAATGTATTTTTGACTGTAAAGATTCAATGTTCTGTTCGATGCTGTATGATTCTATGAACATGCTTAACATCCATTCACTTTTAATATTGGCTATTTTTGTGATATGCAGAAGACAAGCTACAATGTCAGTTAATGGGAAATCAGGATAACAAGCTTTCCAACAGTTTTGTCAGGTAGTTTTTCATTAGCTCTTAGGGCAACATATACATTCCTCAGTCAGGAGGGAGCCAAATATATACTCCCCAAATCTCTGCCTCGTCTATTCTTGAACTATAGACTTGATGTTCATGAGTTCTACTGGGAATAATTTACATTTCATATTTACTCTTCCCCTGATCATTTGCTCAGCAGAATATCACTGACCATCCCTAGACTGAATTATCCACGGTCACTGTACTATCCACACAATGTCACATCACAAAACAGCCAAGTTTCATTGTCACAATAGCTGACTATTCTGTCACCAGAACAAACAATCAATCTATCCTTGACCACTTAACACTGCTGATCATTTCCAAACACGCTTTGCATCCTTAATCTAACACCCCAGCCAGGACTGAACCTGTACTAGTCTTTACATAGACTTTAAGGATTTTTAGCATCCAGCATTAGTATTTGCTTTTTGATTTGGTTTTCTATTATGACCAGTAATGTTACACTTACTTTTCAATTTAATGAGAGAGCACCTCAATAGTCCTCTGGGACTGTGTTGGCTGCTACTGCTACTTTTAATGTTAATTACGATTAAGGGAAATTGGTTTGATTGGAAAGCATCCAAACTTGGGATAATTTTCTTTTTGCTGTGTAATACATACATTTATGAAAGCCCATTCAAAAAATTTAAATCCCTAAAGAAGCTAATCCATTCCAGAAACAAAGAGAGCTGTGCTCTTAAGCCCCACCGTGAAGAACAACTTGTCTGTTAATAACCACTTTGAGCTGTCAATCAAACTGCAAACTGACAACACCCTCTACCAGGATAACTGTAGGTTGTGGAAAGCATTAGTAATGATATAATTATAGTCCCTGGCTTCATATGAAGAAACAATTGTAACTATTAGAACAGATTTTTCTACTTTCGCTGATTGAGACAAGTGTTTTGTTTTAATTCTAAAGGGCTGCAGATTTAAATAACTTCTTAAGTTGGTAGTTCTACAGCCTTATCCATGCTTCATTTAGCTTTATGTCTTTTCTAAGTTTATTACTCCCACGTCGCAGGTTTAAGGTCCTGGCAACAATAAAAAAAGCGTCTGTTTGAGGTCAGCGCTGTATTCAAATGGCTATACTGAGATTAGCTTTCCTTCATTTGTAAATGATGACCCAGCACCTTTCCTATAGGGGTGAAAATAGGATCTGTGAGAAAATAGTGATAGATTTCCTGATCTGGGTTATGGCCATCATCTTTAAAAATCTATAGAGTCTTCCTCTCTGCAAGGATCTAGCCCAATATGTCTGATTTGGCTTAACACAGCAAAGAAATACTCCTCAGTGTGGAATCTGTGTCATATCCATTCCAAATCTAATTCAATTTTCCTGAAATGTTGTGTTTAAAATCGATGCCATATTTTTATTAGAATCTGACCAAGGCCTTATAAAGCTTTCAGTGCGTTGAGTACAAAACCCTTCAATCAACCACAGTACAAGTCTTTTGTTATTGAGGAAACATGTCATTTAGCCTTCCATGGATCCAAAGTGGTTATCACACACCTCACTATTTACAATATCCATCGAAATGCATCCAAAAAGAATTGAAACAAAAATAAAAACTGAATATGAAAATTGAATGATGTAATGTTAAAAAGGAAATTGAAGAGTTTTTTTAACTTTTTATTGATTTTATTCATACATGGCATGTGGATATCGCTGGGTGGGACTACATTTATTGCCCATCCCTTGTTACCCTCAAGAAGGTGATTTAGAGCTGCCTTCTTGAACTACTGCAGTCCGTTTGTTGTAGGTAGATCCACAGTGTCATTTGGGAGAGAATTCCAGGATTTTGACCCAACAATACTGAAGAAATATATTTCTAGTCAGGATGGCGAGTGACTTGAACACCTCATAGTGATGACCCGATGTATCTGCTGTCATTATCTATTGAGATAGAAGTGGTAATGAATTTAGAAGGTGCTGTCTGAGGATCTTTGGTGAAGTCTGCAGCACATCTTGCAGATGGCACCGACTTCTGATACTGAGCATCAGTACTGGAGGCAGTGGATGTTTGTGGATGCAGTGCCAATCAAGTGGGCTGCTTTGTCCTGGATGGTGTCAAGCTTCATAAGTGTTATTCTCATTTATGCTTGTCGATGATGAACAGGTTTTGGAAACCAGGAGGTGAGCTATTCACTGCAGGATTCCTAGCCTCTGACCTGATCTTTAGCCTCTGTTTTTATATAATTAGTCCAGCGCAGTTTCTGGTCAATGGTAAACCCAAAATGTTGATAGTGGGGGATTCAGTGATGGTGTGTCAAGGGACAAAGGATAGATTGTCTCTTATTGGACATGTCTATTGTCTGGCATTTGTGTGGCATGAATGTTACTTACACTGTTTCAGCCCACGCCTAGATATTGCCCAGGTTTCCCTTTATTTGGACATGGACTACTTCAGTACCTGAAGAGTTGTAAATGGTGTTGAAAATTGTGCAATCATCAATGAATGATCCCACTTCGGACCTTAAGATGGAGGGGGAACCTGGAGAAAACTTGCAGTGATGTCATAGCTGGCACAAAGGAAGATGGTTGTGGCCAGTCATCTCAGCTCTAAGATATCTCTGCAGAACTGAGTGTCTGAGGCTGTGCCAGCATTTACTGTCTATTCCTAGTTGCCCTTGAGAAAGTGGTGGCGAGCTGTCTTTCAGAGCTACTACAGTCACTTTGGTGGTGGTGCATCAACAGTGTTGTTAGGAAGAGGGTTCCAGAATTTTTACCATATAAACCAAAAGGAACAGTAATGAATTTCCAAGTCTGGATGGTAAGCAGCTTGGAGGGGAACTTGCAGATTATGGTGTTCCCATGTTTCTGCTGCAATGTCATTCCAGACGTTAGGGTTTGGAACATGCTGTGTAAGGACCCTTGGTGAAATTCTGCAGTGCATGGTGTAAATGGGACACACTGCTGCTGCTGAGCACCAGTGGTGGGTGGCGTGAATGTTTTTGGATGTAGTGTCAATCGTTGAGTCATCAAGGCTGGGGGACACACAGTTTGCTTATTCATTAAGATGGTGAGAGCATGTGTCACATTAGTTGACCGCTGCCACACTTTAACCAAGAAGCTAGAGAATCCTCCTTCAGTTACTTTCCTCTCATGGCTCAGGTTACACAAGGACATTTGGAGCATACAGACAGAGGTGCAGTCTGAGACTCTGATTAACTCTAAACAGTCTTCAACATTTTATTGAAGGTATGAGTCTGTTAGCTTTTTGATTTTGTAATCAAGGGTAAATCTTGTCTCACTAAGTTTACACATATATCATTTTTGGAGGCTATATCTAGCAAAAACCTTGATTCAGTTGCCTTTGTAACCTCTGAGTAGCTCAATAGGCCACTTGAACCTGATGCCTAAAGCAGTTGCCAGTGATCAGTTTTAGGTTAATAACTTGATCTAACTGAACCTACAGTGTTTCTTCCAAGTTTCTGCTTGAGGAAAGCTCACATTATGATTGAGGGAGGAATGACAGAATGTCTCCAAATCATCATGACTTCTCCAACTGTAATTTCAAGGGAAGTCCACTGCAAATGGACCATTCCAACTTCAGGCTTGACATCATCAGTTTTTTGGGTCGTCCCAGTGGTGATGGGCAGCCTGCTGATGATTACCATTACCTCATGGGGTGGGAGGTGTTAATTATAAATTTACCCTGGCGTCACTCCAACAAATTAAATGGGGCCACCAGCTATCGATATATATGTGCAAGCATCTTAGTATTTAACCGAAAGAACTGTGGATGCTGGAAATCAGAAAAATAAACAGAAATTGTAGGAAAGGCTCAGCAGGTCTGGCAATATCTGTGCAGTTCACTTATCCTCCACTGTCTATAAAGTTAACATTTTCTGAATCCCTGCTAACCATATTTTGTTCCACAAGTTCAGCTCACCCATCACCCCTGTTCTTATTGATCTACATTCACAGCTATTATGAAATTCACACCCTTGCTTTTAAATGTCTTCATGACCTCACCTTTATACCTCAATAATCTCCACTAGTTCTCAAAGATCTCCTTGAGCTCAGTGTTCCTTGAACTCTTGGCCTTTTGTCCCATCCTCACTGTCCCTCACCACCCTTCCTCATACTAGTAGTGGTGTCCTTTGGACATCTCAACTCCAGGCTCTACAGCTGTTTCATAAAACCCCTCCACCTTTCTTCTTCTTTCTCAAGAGGAGCAAAATTACTGCAGATGTTTGAATCTGTACTAAAAATGCTGGAAATTGCAGGGGGTCAGGCAGTATCCATAGAGAGAGAGGAAGCGAGCATTTCAAGTCTAGATGACTGTTAAGATCTTCCTTTAAATCTTAAACGTTTGATTTAAGATCCGGCCACTCCTTCTCACATCTACTTTGTTGGCATTCTATTTTTCTGATTGACTCTCTGTGGAAAAACCCTGTGATGTTCCAATGAAAAGATGCTGTAAAAATCTTTGTTGCAGTATTGTACACTTTGATACACATTCCTCATTGAGGACGACAGCCTAATCATTAAATATTTGGAAAAATACCAGGTTGTCTTTACATTATTTTATTCTCCATCATAAAGTGAATTAAGCAGCTTAGGTATAGGTATGAAAGAAATCACAACCCCATTCCACTAGGATCATAGAATCCCTACAGTGTGAACGCAGGCCATTTGGCCCATCAAGTCCATACTGAAACCCTGAAGAGCATCCCACCCAGACCTGCCCCACCTCCCACCCTATCCCTTTAAGACTGCATTTCCCATGGCTAACCCATCTAGTCAGCACATCCCTGGACACTATGGGCAACTTAGCATGGCCAAATCACCCTGACCTGCACATCTTTGAACTGTGGGAAGAAACCAGACCACCCGGAGGAAACCCACACAGAGACAGGGAGAATGTGCAAATTCCACATAGACAAACGTCCGAGGTTGGGGAATTATGAGGCAGCAGTGTTAACCACTGAGCCACCATGCCACCCCACTGTTAAAAGAATATTTACAAACCATTTGTGGTGAATAAATTGATTTTGCTCCATTTATTTTCAAACCTGTCATGCAATTACTGATTTAGGCTCATCTCACCTCTGATTCCATCAGCTCATCTTGGAATTGAGCTTATTTTCTCAGATGATGCCATAAAAGGATTAATCGGTAAAACACATCAATCCATTTAGAGTATTACCAAATCCTGCTTAACAATTCCTCCATTGAATTTTGGCTCTGTATTTAATTAATGCGGTTTGAAGAAGGTGGGTTGATGCAGTAGTTTTGCTACTGGGCTAGTCACCCAGGGATAAAATGTACTAGAGAAACTCAGCAGGTCAGTTAGTATCTGTGGAGAGCCAAGCAGAAGACTCAAAACATTAACTCCATTTCTCTCACCACACATTGCGCTGAGTTTCTCCAGTATTTTCTGTTCTTCTTTCAGATTTTCACCATCCACAGTGTTTTACTTTGATCTGAGTAGTTATCCCAAGACATAGCTTATTGCTCTCACACATGACGAAATATCCCACTATGGCAAATGTTCAACTTTGAATAAATAAATCTGGAATTTAGAAAAAATAAGTAATTGAAAACTGATTTTCTGCAAATGTTCTTTAGGAAAGGAAAGTTTTTCATCTTTACACAGCTTAGCCTACATGGTGAATTTAACTGGCCTCTAAACGGCAAGCCAGTCAGTCAAAGGAAACTGGGAATGGCCAAGAAAGTACAGCCTTGCTGAGCTGATGGCACTCACATTTTTTAGTCATTCATGAGAATTTGCTGACACCAGCTAAGTCAGTATTTATTCCCCATCCCTAATTGCTCAGAGGGCAGTAAAGAGTCAATCACAGTGCTGTGGGTCTAGAGTCACAGGTGGGCCAGCAATTTCCTTCCCTAAAGGACATTTGCGAACCAGATGGATTTTCCTGACAATCAACAAAGGTTTCAAGGGTCACTATTAGTCCCTTAATTCCAGATTTTTGTTGGATTCAAATTTTACCATCTGCCATGGCAGGATTCGATGCACATCCTCAGAACATTACTTGGGTTTCTGGTTTAATCGTCTAGTGATAATATCACTAGGCCATCCAATGAAAGAATAAATTGAATAAAATGAAGAGACAGGTTCATTATAATGCATTGAAGGCTAACAAGAAATAATGATGGCACACAAATTTAAGAGTACAAATTCTTAATAATTAGTGAAAGAATGAGTTCGTTATCATTAATTACCGACCTCCGACTTGGTGAAAATACAGCAAACTTTGATTTAACTGGCACTTTATGAGCCGATTCTCTTGATAAACTTGCAAAAATTACGTAGCTCAAATACTACAAAGCTTACTTTATTATTCTATCCAATTGTTACAGTTTTTAAAAAAATTTTATTTACCTCAGTGTAAATATAATTGTTCAATGGAATGGCTGCATGAAATATCAACAATCGATTCAATTTCTCTTCGAATACTGCAATGTTCAAGTAGTCAATTGAGAGTGGGAGTGAGAAGGCTCGCTGCTGGTAAGTTTTATTTAAGGCATTACTATTTAAGCAGTTAATGCTGTAAATAAAGTGAAAAAGTGATGTGCATACCCTCTGTTTTACATTTCTATTACTTAGTATGTATTTTTACACTGGTTATGTGGATCTCTTGATTATCTGGAATATTTGATCAATTGGCACACTCCTGATACCATAGGGGCTGGATAATAAAAAGTTTACTGCAATTTTTATTCTTGATACAAAAGTGTGCACGTTCAGAATGTCTCATTGTAAACAGTGTCTCATTTTGTACAATTTGGCAGTTTTAAGAAAATAATCTACAACTGGGTTATATCCAAAGTGGAAAAAACTTAAACACTGAAACCCAACTGCTTGATTTTCCCCCAGGTGTATGATACGGCAAGATATCCAGTCAGCTGTCAGTTGAGTTGTTTTTGTGTGGCCACCAATGATCGAAGCAGCAGAAACAGTGTGGAAGAGTTTTCCCAGAATATTTAACACCACATTGCCTCTGTCGTTCTTAGACTTCATCATAGAGTTATACCATCGGTGCAAAAATAATTGCATAACTGACCTTTAGTTTGTAACTAAGTGACATATCAGCAACAAGAGGTATCATTTATATAGTACCATCAACAATGTAAGACACCCCTTTGCAATACACAGTGACATACTTAATTGAGAGTTTAACAATAAACTTTACATGTGATTTTAGGAGAGGTGACCCGAACTTGGCCGAAGTGCATTTTAAGGCTTTAAGGAACATCATAAAGGAGGTAAGAGAGAGATGGGTAAAAAACGTTTAGGGTGAGAATTTCAGACTTTAGAACTTTGGTAACTGAAGGTATGATTTTCCATATTGTGTTAAGGATTATGGCCAGTATGTTAATATATACTTAGAAGACTTGGCCATTATATCATCACTGCATCATAGCATATGATCTGTGGATATAAAGATTAGATACAGGGATCACCTGAAGCGTGATACTCTATTGGAAATATGCTCCTCTGTGGTAACTTAATAGCTTACTATTATCCCAGGTACTAATGTTCCTGAGGAATGTAATGTTTGTACATAAAAATTAGCTGTGGTAAATGCTTTTGGATTCTTCAACATCATGATATCCAGGCCCTGTTTCTTATCAGACAATGAAACTGAATGTTAGAAATGAGGAGAATTAATTAAAACTCACTAGGGAAGCAGCTTTTGTTAACAAAGATTTTGACAAAGGGAGAGTTCCTCACCATGAAAAAACTTCAATTTCTGTGAGTACAGACAGCTGAATAGATCCATAGATAGGGCCTCCAAGAAAACTAAACTAATTTCATCTTGATTAGAATGCAAATGGTTTCAAAATAAAATCAATTTCAAATCCTGCCTTTTTTGAAAATAAGATAAAAGGGCTGAAACACACTTTTAAACTAGAACACAAAAGCAATGAATTGATAGTCTATACATCATGAAAAAATTTCTCATAACAGCAGCTGGAGAGTCTGTGTTCTTAATAAGAACAGTTCCAAATTTGCATTGATGCAAAGTCAGGAACACTGCATAATGTGGTACCATCCAACATTTTTAAGGTGGAATCATTGATTGTGGAAACCTCATCATGGACTGGGATTGCAGTAACACCCTTACTAAATTACAAATGTTCTATTTTACAGATCAAATAGTAGATGTTTCTAAAGAAGAGAACTGTAAAAATCATGCTTAGCACAGGCCAGGAGGAACTTTGCAGAATTAATGCATCCGGTCTTTCTACAGATGATTAGAAAGATCCAGAAAAGATCTGCAACCCTAAGAGTCTGTTGACCCATTTGTCAGAAGATGCTGCAGCAAAGGGCATTAATCTGATGTTTCTTGAGTAGGAACTATTAGAGGGGCTCTCTGAGTTAATAATAGCCTTCACACCAATTAAAGATTTAGACAGGATCTTCTGAGGAAGAGAAAGAGCCATAGCATTGACAGATTACTTGCGAAAGTGCACAAGCATGAAACTATAGTGTCAGGCCAACAACAATTACATGGTTCAGGTGCTGCCAACGCTACACTCAGCAAAGTGCGCTAAAGATGTAATACATGTGGTTTGTTGAACTGAACCAAAAGCTACCCAGCTTTTCCTGACATCTCTAATGCATGTGTCCATTGTTCAAATTGGAAACAGAAATATCACAACTATTGTTGACTGAGTGATTGCTGTCTTCATCGGCTTCCTGAAGCAATTGATATCTAACAATGGAACATAGATCACTGGCAAACCATTTCAAAACTGTGTGCTATGTGGGGAGTGACCAATTTACACTGTTACCCCACTATCCATGCTGCAACAGCCAAGCACAATATACTGTACATGCCATCAAATTAACAATCATTTAGTGTTGAGCAACAAAGCAAAACTTTCCTGTTGCATTGTCAGATTTTCATGCAATACCAATGGCAAAGGGATTACCATCCCCAGCATAACTTGCCATCAGAATGCAAATGTGAATGACCTTGCCCAGCAACCAACTGTCTAACATTCTGAGATACAAAACATTCCTCTTCAGAGATAAGACTGAAACAGATGCATGCTAAGTAAGCAAATAGCAAACCACCAAAACTGTGCATTGGGAAAAGGGTATGTGTTTGAAGTGCACATTCAAATTACTTAGATACCAGCAAAGGTTTCCAAACCATGCAAATGGACCAGATCACACAAAGTCATTGTTGGTTATAATGTTGCATTGTAAAGGAATAGAAGTCAGCACAGGCCAATTTATGACACACCAATCACGTACGAAGACAGTGAGGAAGAACACTTTGTGTTTTGACTAACAGCAATCAGTAGCAAGAAAACCAAGTTTTAAACAAGTACAATTGAGGATATTGTGTACCTATACAGATGGGTATGTGATCACCAGATCAGGATGACTTATAACGACTCCAAAGCATTACATTTAAATATGAAATGTTAATCTTGTAACACTGTTATGTCTGTTTGCATAATTATATAGATGACAACACTTACCTATGTAGCAACAATGTGCATCTGTTTAGGATAAGTTTTCATCTTTGAGAAAAAAAAATGTTGTGATTCTCTCAGAGGCAGTATGTCAGTATACCTGTAAGAGACATGCTCCTGATATCATCACTGTATCACAACGTGGGACCTGAGAATGTTAAAATCATTTGGCCCATATTATGTCAAATCACTTGAAGCATGCTGCTGTCTTAGAACCATACTCCTCTGTAAACTAATAGCTTGATATTAGCCCAGACACTTCTGTGGTTGAGGTGTGTAAAATTTGTACATAAGGGTTCATGGTAATAAATGCCTGTTGGATTATTCAATACCATGATATCTATGCCCAGTTTCCTATGTAATGGGAGGTAACATAAGCATTGCCACATCAGGTTATATGCCCTGTTGGATGCAAAGTCACAATAGCTAATAGAGGCAAAATTAAATTTGGCGACATAGAAGAGACCAGAATTGGAGAAGAGAGAACGTACAGGTTGCATGGTTGCATAATCATCCGAACTAATATTTCCTTGTACAGTCAACTTTTGTTTTGTTAATCTCCTGCACTATAAGTGCTATATAAAAGCATGTCATTATTTTTACACATCCCAATGACAAATGCTGGAATCAAACAGTTAAAGCAACTTGATCACTAACTTAAAATAACTTAGTAAGTGACAAAAAACACACAAATCCTTTTGAGGAGATCATCATAACAAGTAGCTGGTCTTTGTGATATGATTTAAGTAGACTTTCAACTTACCTTTAATGAAGTGCTATATGAATAATTAATATGCATTATTAACATAGTGATTACCCTGGAGAAAAAATGCAAGAAACCTGGGAGTATACAACTTTCGTACATTAAACAGTTTATACAGTTCAAACCCATGCATTATGAATGTGTTTCCATTATTAATATTTTTTGAGGACTCCTGTTCAATGGATTGTATAAATGTGTTCTTTTGAGTGGAATTGGGTTATTTTTGAAAGGTCATTAAAAGGATAATTTGGACCCTTTTTTAAAAGAAACTTACAGGAAGCCACATGTCTGAGTTTATGGTTGTCAGGAATTGTGGCTATTTGCTAGCGTTCGGAATTCAGCAGACATACAAATTGCTGAGGAAAGTTACACAATTCACTCCTTTACCCCTACTATGCAAGTTTTTCTGAGGTTCAACGTGAAAGCTCAGAACTGATGCAACTACTTTCCTGAGTTGCTTCTGGAAGACTTCCTCTCAACACCTCCCAAAACAATTGCCTCTGAAAAGACCTCAGTGACAAAAGCATGACAAAAGCAGTGACAACTGTCTGTGCCTAGTTTCCTGTTTATGTGTGCCAGGGTGCCAGAGTAAACCATTGGAACATTTTATATCTTATCCTTTACTCTTCATGAATTAACAATTATTTGGCTAAATGTGCTTTTTTGTACATTTGATCTCAGCAGGTTTGCATTTTCTCTTTAACTGGGAGTCAGTATGCATGTGCTTTGGCTTATTTGGAAGGGTACATATTTATACTGTCATGTTCCAAATTCTGTGTTGATAAGCTTTGCATTTCTGATGAATATGTGTCATTTTATGCAACATCGTTAGTTTTGATGTTTAGTGGCAGACTTGGATTCTGAAATGGATAGAAGACTATATGCAATTTTCCATATCAATAACTGGATAAACTATGTTTAACATGTAATATAACTAATGGAATAGTGGGACTACAGAAACAAGTGTACTTTTACAACATCAGTCATAAGGCATGAAGCAAGTAATTTGACACAAAGGTTTCTGTAGTACATCAACGAGAGATTATATGTAAACTTCCAATTACACAGGAATGCAAAATCCAAGATTGCATATAAACGTGCATTGATCTACCCCTTTGCTTTAAACTCGAGTGTCTGTAAATAAAATCCTCGTTAACAAACACCAGTAAGTGGTCTTTCAGCAGCGACTCGGTGTAGCTCTTTAATTGGTAAGTGACTTAAGTTGCCCTCTAACTGTGCAGCATTTTTGTATCCTTTTTCAAGTTTAGACCTGAACATGAAGATCTTATTGTCCTATCAAGGGTCCACTGAACACAAAATGCTCAATAGTTTATTGAATTTGTTGTATGAGGCTTGAAATAAAAGCCAGCCTTAATGTTATCCATTCAAGTGAGCTTCTGGAGCAGTTGCTTTCATTTCCTGATTAATAAAACTTTTGCATCCTCTCCCCTTAACTTATGCCAGCTACGATCAGTTCCACAATCCACTCCAAGCCTCAATATCCAACTTCAAATTACTTTTCAGGGTCTTTGTTGTCCATGTTGGTCTGTTTTTGGTTAGAGCTGTTCATCAAGCTTGATAATAAGGGCAATAGAAGCCCACCGTCCTCATTTCTCATAAACAACAACTTTCACATCCCAACACCAGTCTGTTTTACACTTCCACTTATAAGTTGTTTGTTAACTCATCTGTAAGCCTCGAAGCCTGCAATTGTCTGGTGATGTGTTGTTTTTGTATTGGTCAAATGATTTGTTTTGATTCAACTCTTCTGTCTAAAGCTGTTTGCAGCATTAAGCATCCAAATTTTGTTTGAAAAGTCTTTTGGCCTCATGAAGCGTGGCTGTACGCAAGAGTCGGTCCATTTTTAAGTTTTGTCAATTTACAGTAAACTGTGTTGATGCTCCTCTAGGACTGATAGCAGGCTCAACACTGAGATTGCCTGCTCAATCACAACCATGATCAACTGAATGTTGTCTTACATTGTTGGATCTGTGTTATGCTTGTAGACTGTGGAAACAGATAATAACATTACAATATCATAAAATGTATTCCAGAACCTTATTATATTTGATTACTTTCAAACAGTCAATTTGCAAGTAAATTTAAAAATAAGTGCTATTGCTTCAAAAGCCAATCCAGCAATTGAACTTACCTTGAGATATCAGCTTCCCAACTCCCCGTTTCAAAAAGGAACATACGAATTAGGTGCAGGATTAGACTACTTGGTCCCTTGAGTCTGCCTGCCATTTAACAAGATCATGGCAAATCTGATTAGTCCATGGTGCGTCGGTGGTTAGCACGGCTCCCTCATAACACCGAAGACACAGGTTCAATTCCACATTTGGGTGACTGTCTGTGTGGCGTTTTCACCTATGCCTTGTGTCTGTGCCGGTATCTCCTGGGTGCTCTGGTTTCCTCCCACAGTCTGAAGATGTGCACATTAGGTGGATTGGCCATGGGAAATATAGGGTAGGAGAGTCTGTCTGGCTGGGATGCTCTTCAGAGGGCCAGTGTGGACTCAATGACCTGAAAAGCCTACTTCCACACTGTAGGAATTCTATGAAATTCCTGCTTATCCCCAAGACCCTTTTGATCCATTGCTTATATTGAATCTATCCACCTTGCATTAAAAATATTTAATTATTCTGCTTTTATTGTTTCTAAGAAGAGAGTTTCAAAGACCCATGACAAGCTGGGAGAGAAAGAATAATTGCATCCTCTTTTAAAAGGGTAGCCGCTTACTTTTAAACAGTGACATGTAGTTCTAGATTCTCCCACAAGAAGAAACATTCTCTCCACACACACTCTGAGACACCCCTCTCTCAGGTCTTCTTTGTTTCAAATAAGTTGGCTCTTACAAGCCGAACCTGTCCAACTCTGCCTTGAAAGAGCATTGTAAGAAAGGAAAAAAGAATTAAAACAGCAATGGTATGACTCCAGCATCGGCAGTTCTTACTATATCTAATTAAAAGAGCAAGTTGTGCACTTATGGCGCTATATCTTGCACTTGTATTTGGAGTGATTTTTTTTCTCAATGACACCGTGCTTACATATATAAAAGTTGGGTTTAAAAAGGAGTGGAGGATTTAAAAGCACAAACACACTGCATAAAATGATTACAGAAAAGTGACAAATGAGAATGTAGCTCACGGCTAAACTTTAAATTGGATAGAAAAAGACCATATTTTTATTTACGGGTTAAAACTGTTTCAGAGATAGTAGGAACTGCAGATGCTGGAGAATCTGAGATAACAAGGTATAGAGCTGGATGAACACAGCAGGCCAAGCAGCATCAGAGGAGCAGGAAGGCTGACGTTTCGAGCCTAGACCCTTCTTCAGAAATGGGGGAGGGGAAGGGGCTTCTGAAATAAATAGGGAGAGAGGGGGAGGCGGATAGAAGATGGATAGAGGAGAGGATAGGTGGAGAGGAGGCAGACAGGTCAAAGAGGCTGGGATGGTGTCAGGAAAGGTGAGTGTAGGTGGGGAGGTAGGGACGAGGTAAGTCAGTCCAGGGAGGACGGACAGGTCAAGGGGGCAGGATGAGGTTAGTAGGTAGGAGATGGGGGTGGGGCTTGGGGTGGGGTCGGTTTGCACTAAACAACTGCACCTCCCAGTCGCCAACCATTTCAACTCCCCCTCCCATTCCTCAGACGACATGTCCATCCTGGGCCTCCTGCAGAGCCACAACGACGTTACCCAAAGGTTGCAGGAACAGCAATTCATATTCCGCTTGGGAACCCTATAGCCCAATGGTATCAATGTGGACTTCACAAGCTTCAAAATCTCCCCTCCCCCAACTGCATCCCAAAACCAGCCCAACTCGTCCCCGCCTCCCTAACCTGTCCTCCCTCTCACCTATCCCCTCCTCCCACCTCAAGCCCCACCCCCATCTCCTACCTACTAACCTCATCCCATGCCCTTGACCTGTCCGTCCTCCCTGGACTGACCTATCTCCTCCCTACCTCTCCACCTACACTCTCCTCTACTGGCTCCATCCCCGCCTCTTTGACCTGTCTGTCTCCTCTCCACCTATCTTCTCCTCTAGCCATCTTCTATCCACCTCCCCCTCTCTCCCTATTTATTTCAGAACCCCCTTTCCCTCCTCCATTTCTGCAGAAGGGTCTAGGCCCAAAATGTCAGCCTTCCTGCTCCTCTGATGCTGCTTGGCCTGCTGTGTTCATCCAGCTCTACACCTTGTTATCATTTTATTTACACTCAGTTTCCCTGGAAAGCAAAAAATTGGAGTATTGTGCACTGAATACTTGAGTTTAGCAGTGCCAGTAGAACAGCCCATCTTGAAAAAAACGTATAAATTACATGCCACAGGGAGTAATCTGGTTAAAAACATGTTAAAGCACAGCATGATCATTTTTGGAGGGTTTGTTAAGCATTGATTAAAGTGAGCTTCCAAATCTGCTTATGCTTTCCTTTTAACTCACACTGTGTTAATGGCACTTACTGTAAAACTGATGTTATGGCAGCAAACACAAATGGGTAGGGCGCCAATACAGAACCAGTGGCTCAGCTGCTTCAGTCCATAGTGTTATATCAAAAACATTTTCAGATTCTTGGTGCTGTGAATCTGTGAATGTTATTTTTCATAAAATTCCAGAGAATGTGGAAACTACTAGACCATACATTTGCAAAAGGTAACAGTACACAGCATTTTATTTCACACGTTATTTTGCTTTCATTCTAAGTCCCAGAGAATAAATGAAGCTAACTTCATGTATAAACTGCATTACAGCAAAGCAGACAACTGAACATTTTGTTTGCACAGCCATATTTACCCAGACAGAAGATGATCACTGGATGGAGATTAAATATGCTGAGTTAACTGCTCAGTTCAGTTCTCCACTATATGCCCGGTGCTGTGCAACAATTTTTGCCTCAAGGTAAAGTCATTTAAACTGAATGAAACTAGAAAACAGAATTGTTGTGGAAAAACTGGTGCTGACCAGACAATTAATAGTCAGCAGGAAATTGAAAAACAAATTTGTAAGGAGATCTCTGTTATCTGTAAGAACAATAGGGTGGTTACGGTGGGGGATTTTAACTTTCCAAACTTTCCATAGGCTGGGACAGCCATAGTATTAAAGGCTCGGATGGAGAGGAATTTGTTAAATGTGTGCAGGTTAATTTTCTGCCTCAGTATGTGGATGTACCTACCAGAGAAGGTGCAAAACTTGACCTACTCTTGGGAAATAAGGCAGGGCAGGTGACTGAGATGTCAGTGGGGGAGCTCTTTGGAGCCAGTGACCATAATTCTATTAGTTTTCAAATAATAATGGAAAGTGATAGACCTGATCTAAAAGTTAGAGTTCTAAATTGGAGGAAGGTCAATTTTGATAGTATTAGGCCAGAACTTTCAAAAGTTGATTGGGGGCAGATGTTTGCAGGTAAAGCAATGGCTAGAAAATGTAAGCCTTCAAAATGAGATAACAAGAGTCCAGAGACAGCATGTTCCTGTTAGGGTGAAGGGCAAGGCTGGAAAGTGCAGGGAATGCTAGATGACTAGAGAAATTGAGGTTTTGGATAAGAATAAGAAGGAACCATATGTTAGCGAGAGACAGCAGAGACCGAGTGAATCCCTAAAAGAGTATAAGGCAATAGGAGTATATTTGAGGGGAGGGCAAAAAAGGCGACATGAGATAGCTTTGGCAAATAGGGTTAAGGAGAATCCAAAGGGATTCTACAAATACATTAAGGACAAAAGAGTGGCTAGGGAGAGAGTAGGGCCTTTAAAGATCAGCAAGTCTGCCTATGTGTGGAACCGCAGGAGATGGGGGAGATACTAAATGGATATTTTGCATCAGTGTTTACTGTGGAGGTGAATATAGAAGACAGAGAATGTGGGGAAACAAACAGTGACACCTTGAAAAATGTCCATATTACAGAGGAGGAGGTGCTGAATGTCTTAAAACACCTAAAGGCAGATAAATCCTCAAGACCCGATCAGGTGTACCCTAGAACTCAGTGGGAAGCTGGGAAAATGATTGCTGGGTCCCTTGCTGAGACCTTTGCATCATTGATAGCCACACACCTGTGCCAGAAGACTGGAGGCTGGCTAAAATGCCACTATTTAAGAAAGATAATAAGGAAAAGCCAGGGAACTATAGATCGGTGAGCCTGACATCAGTGATGGGCACATTATTGGAGGAAATCCTGAGGGACAAGATTTATATATATTTGGAAAGACAAGGACTGATTAGGGATAATCAACATGGCTTTGCATGTGGGAAATCACGTCTCACTAACTTGATTGAGTTTTTCCGAAGATGAAACAAAGAGGATTGATGTGGGCAGAGTAGTGGATGTGATCTATATGGACTTCAATAAGGCATTTGACAAGGTCCCTCATGGTAGACTGGTTAGCAATGTTGAGATCACACAGACTAGAGGGAGAGCTAGCTATTAGGATACAGAACAGGCTTGAAGGTAGAATACAGAGGGTGGTGGTAGAGGGTTGCTTTTCTGACTGGAGGCCTGTGACCAGCGGTGTGCTGCAAGGATCAGTGTTGTGTCCACTACTTTTTGTCATTTATATCAATAATTTAGATGTGAACGTAGGAGATATAGTTAGTAAGTTTGCAGATGACACCAAAATTGGAGGTGTGGTGGACAGCGAAGAAGGTTACCTCAGAATACAACCTGTCTTGATCAGATGGGCCAATGGGCCAAGGAGTGACAGATGGAATTTAATTTAGATAAATGAGAGGTGCTGCATTTTGGAGAGGCAAATCAGGGCAGAACTTATACATTAATTGGTAAGGTCCTGGGGAATGCAGCTGAACAAAGAGATCTTGGAGTTGAGGTTCATAGTTCCTTGAAAGTGGAGTTGCAGGTAGATAGGATAGTGAAGAAGGCTTTTCGTACGCTTGCCTTTATTGATCAGTGCATGAGTATAGGAGTTGGGAGGTGTTGTTATGGCTGTACTGGACATTGGTTAGGCGACTTTTGCAATTCTGGTTTCCCTGCTATAGGAAAGGTGTTGTAAAACTTGAAAGGGTCCAGAAAAGATCTACAAGGATGATGCCAGAGTTGGAGGATTTGAGCTATAGGGAGAGGCTGCATACACTGGGGCTGAAGGGTGACCTTACAGAGGTTTATAAAATCATGAGGGACATGAATCGGGTAGATAGAAAAGGTCCTTTCCCCAGGGAGGAGGTGTCCAAAACTAGAGGGCATAGGTTAAGGTGAGGGGGGAAAAATTTAAAAGGGACCTAAGGGGCAACATTTTCACACAGAGGGTGGTGAGTGTATGGAATGAGCTGCCAGGGGAAGTGATGGAGGCTGGTGCATTTTCAACATTTAAAAGTCATCTGGATGTGTATATGAATAGGAAGGCTTTAGAGGGATGTAGACCAAATGCGTGGCCTTCGTCTCAGCTCCACCCTCTGCAATTGGGTTCTCAGTTTTCTGACCCACAGACCACAATCAGTGAAGATAGACAACTGCACCTCCTCCACAATAACACTCAACACTAGAACCCCCCCAAGGATGGGTCCTCAGTCCCCTACTGTACTCCCCTCCACAGTCCTACGACTGTGTTGATAAATTCCAAACAAGCGCCATTTACAAGTTTGCTGACAATACCACCATAGTGGGATGGATATCTAACAACAACGAGTCAAAAAATAAAAGGGAGATAGAGGGCTTGGTGATGTAGAGCAATGAAAAAATCTGTCTCTCAACATCGGCAAAACTAAAGAACTGATCATCGACTTCAGAAAGAAAGGAGGAGAACATGCCTCCATCTACATCAATGGAACTGAGATTGAGAGAGTGAAGAGCATCAAGTTCCTCAGTGCGACGATAACCGATGACCTGTCCTGGACTTCCCATGTAGGTGTGACAGTCAAGAAGGCATAACAACACCTCCAGTGTCCCCAAACAGCCCAAGAAATTTGGCATGTCCATAGTGTCCCTCACCAAATGCTACAGATGCACCTTTGAAAGCATGCTCTCTGGGTATGGCCTGGTATGGCAACTGCTGTGCCCAGGATCACAGGAAATCACAGAAGGTGGCATGCACAGCCCAGGCAATCACAGAAACCAACCTTCCATCCACGGACTCTGCTTATACCCCTCATTTCCGCAGAATTGTGGCCAACATCGTCGAAGACCCATCACATCCTGATAATGCTCTCCTACAACTTCTTCCATCAGGCAGAAGATACAGAAGCCTGAACACAAGCACGAGCAGGGTCAGGAACAGTTTCTTTGGCTGTTATCAGACTGTTGAATGGACTCTAAGCTCTGACTCTAAGTCTTTTTGATCTGTACATCCCTTGCTTGCTGTGATCCATGATTTTCACTGTATTTCCGGACACATGACAATGAAATCAAAATCTGAAATGCTTGCAAATGGGACTAGAATTATTTAGGATATCTGATCGGCATAGATGAGTTGGACTGAAGGCTCTGTTTCTGTGCTGTATATTACTATGACTATGAATCTAAGTAGATATAGTCAAAGATTTTCAACCCCATTTCCTCTTGTCAGCTCTTCAATCTGTTAACTGTCAACAACGCTTGAGTTCCTTCCATAGATTTTGAATCACTATTAAAACTTGCTTTCAGAAACTGAACACTACTCTCAACCTCTTGCCCGCTTTTGTCTTTTGTTATTCTTCTCCCATTCTAATTGGATTACAATTTTACACAAGTAAATCAAAATTCTCAAGGGCGCAAAGATATTACGAAGTAAATTCAGGATTGGAAATTTTAAGGGTTTCATGTTTCACTGTTGGCAATGCAATGTATTGGAGGCACTTGGCACCTGCATCTACACATGAAGACCCTAGATGTAGAGAGATTCTTATGTTCAGAGAGGGTGCACCACACCAGCACAGGTATTTACAGAAGTTATAGAAGATCATACCCAATGGTAAGATGAAGGTTCTGATAGGACCTGATGGATTGGATGCTTTCAATCTCCACTTCCACAGTGTCAGCTGTCAAGGTCACTCTGGAATTCACAAGGTTCCCAGTTCATGTCCCACTTCAAGATCTCGGTGCTCAAATATGGGATGTTACTCCACTAAATCTTGGAGACAGTGCTGCAGTGTTGGAGGTGCCATCTATCAGATGAGATATTAAACATTACTTACCCCCTCAGGTGAAAGTTTTTATGACACCACTTTGAAGAAGAGGAGAGCAATACACCCCAGTCTCCTGATTCATATAATGCCATGGCCCACCGATCCAACAGGGATATATTGGGTAGATTCATTGCCACCAAACTTTCTTCTTAGCATTACGCTAAGTTGCTGATACAAAATGGGGAATGGCGCCCAGACAAAATTTTCCCCAGAAATAGGCTCTGTATTGATACAGAGAATAGGTTTATTACATATTGTTTGATAGCTAATTATATTCCATCTCCAACACATGATGGTCTACTGTGAGACATCAGGCTAAATGTAATGGTAAATACACATTATTGCAACTACATACATTTCTAGAAATACAACAGGATTACACACTTCACGTAGTTCATCCCAGGAAAGCTCATTTATAGTTTTATTAACCAAAGTGTTCTGGTACTCAGAGTAAATGAGATTTGAACCCAGAGTCATCGAGTCATAGAGCTGCACAGCATGGAAACAGACCCTTCGGCTCAATTTGTCCATGGTGACCAGATATCCTAAATAAATCTAGTCCCATTTCCCAGCATTTGGCCATTATCCCTCTAAACCCTTCCTATTCATATACCCATCCAGATGCCTTTTAAATGTTGTAATTGTACCAGCCTCCATTACCGCTTCTGGCAGCTCATTCCATACACACACTACTCTCTGCATGAAAATGTTGCCCGTTAGGTCCCTTTTAAATCCTTTCCCTCTCATCTTAAACCTCTGCTCTCTAGTTTTGGACTCCTCCACCACAGGGCAAAGTCCTTGTCTATTCATTCAATCCATGACAATAATGGTACATCAAATCCACTCCACCATTCAATGAGCTCTTGGTTGATCTGATAACTCGCATCTACTTTTTCCTTCTTTTTCCCCAGAACCTTTAATTCCCTTGCTGATAATATCAATGAACACCCTCTTGAGGAATTGAACTCCAGTGTCCCTTGCTGACGAGGGCAGGTGGAATGCTAACTACTATACTAACAAGGATATGATAAGGTGGAGGAGTCTTGGTGAGTTGCTGCCATATATCTTTTAGATAGTACACACGCCAGTGACTGCGCACCAGTCGTGAAGGGAATGAATACTGTATGTGGTGCAAGGGATGTAGATCAAGTAGGCTGCCTTTTTTTGGCACCACTGTGGATGTAGTTAATCAGGAGGTTAATGCAATTCTTGTCAAGGGATTAAACAACTTTTCAATATTATTACTTTTAAAAAGAAGCCAAAGTTTTTTTGAACAGTACTTTTCACTCAGCCCATAACAGGTTGTTAGTGATGAACTGCATAATATGTTGTTGGGGATTACAAAAACAAAACTTGTGGTCTACCAAGTCAGAGCTCACTCTGGGACCTGACTTATCCAGTAAAACCATCAGCCAGGATCATAACAAAGGTGTTCAGCTTCTTAGTGTTATTGGAGTTGCACTCATTCAGGCAAGGGCAAAGTATTCCAGCACACTCCTAATTTTTTGTCTTGTAGATGGACTACAAGCAGGACTGACTCTGCCTCATGCCTAGACTGGCTCTGCCTCACTGTCTGAACGGACTCTGCTGCCTCAGTGTCTAGATTGCTCTTTCTGTATCACAGTCTAGGCTGGCCCTTCTGCCTCACAATTTGGGTTAGTTTTGCCCCTGTGCGTAGATTGATTCTGTACATTCACCGTCTAGACTGGCTTACACTGTTCTCAATGTTTAGACTGGCTCACCACAGAACTATCGGCCTCCTTCTGCCTGTGCTTGTGGCCTGTGATTGGTTCAGCTTCAAGTTGACCAAAGACTATCCTTGCTAGATGTCTCCATGATGGTAATAAAGGAAGTTGGTTCAATTCTTTCTTGTTAGAGATGGTCATTGCCTGGCACCTTAGTGGACAAATGTTGCTTGCCTGTTATCCCAAATCTGGAAGTTTTCTGGGTCTTTCTGTGTGGGAACATCGATTACTTCACTATCTGAGGAATTCTGAATGGAACTGAATACTAATCATCAGCAATCACTCTCAGTTCTGGCCTTATGATGGAGGGAAGGCCATTGATGAAGCAGCTGAAGGTGGCTGGGCCTAGGACACTGCCCTGAGGAACTCCTGCAGTGATGTCCTGGAGCTGAGATCACTGACAAAAGGCAATTTCACTCATTCTAATGGACAATCCTTTAAACCATTATATCTGTCCATTGTGACATTACCACAATATAAAGTCTACGTGCAGGGAACAGAAGCACCAACTTAGACCCTCATACTCCATGGTACAAAGCTCTGGAAAGCCAGTGAATGATCCTATCAGACTGCTGAACTCCTGTTGTTCTATCTCATGAATGTTTTACATGGACAGTAGCACAGATTATGAACATCTTGGGTAGGTAGCTTTCTGGAGTTAGTCTCAATTCTGTCCACTATACACAATGTACACAAGAAAGCAGGATTGATATAAGATCACCACCTGGATTTGATCAGGAGCAGCAAATTTGGCTATCTTTTGGGAGACAATGTCTTTGAGTTCCTTATCGATGACATCCTCAGCAATGACCATCTCATCCTTCAGAAGAATGAAGAAGCAGGATCCTTCCACTTTGGGCTCCTGTCTAAGAGGTAGGGTCACTACCACTATACCACAACAACCCTTCTTACAGTCCTTATTGCATGATGTCAGTTAACTGTGTCAGGTACTAACTGTCTTGTACAACACTGGTCAGTTTATCAATTAACATCACAATACAAGATTATCTGGTTATTATCACATTGCTATTTGTGTTGTAGTTCGCTGTGTGCAAATTGCCTGTTAAATTTTCAGCATTACAACAGTGACTGCAATTCAGAAGTACCAGCTGCTGTGAGGTGCCTTGGTCATGAAAAATGCTACGTAAATGCAAGTGTTTCTTTTATTCCAGGAGGTAAGAGGCACTTTCTTGTGGGTAACTGATTCATTTAGGCTGTGGATGTTTTGAAATTTCCTGGTGCTTCAGTAGGAGCCCCTAAGTGGTATGACATAAGCAGAGGCATTTTAAGTGTGGAATTCTCAATGAACATTAGGATCCCCACCCTGTCCTGAGAGACATACCTGTGCTGGTGACTAGGGTGCACAAGATCACCTACCTGCTGGAGAATAAATGTGCAGAAAATAAAAAGCATCTTTATGTCACTGGAAAAGTGTAGCTCTTGTCTTTGAATATTTAATTGTAATGAGAATGCATTTGCTAACGATGTAAAGAAATACAAGACAATGTAACTCTCACATCAGCAGTCACATGCTATCAAGACTGTGAGAAGGGATTTAGAGACTTGGAGGAGGAAATAATATTCTGAGAAAGCAGCCTCTACAGTGCAGGCTGAACCTAACTCCCAGCACACCTCGGAGGCAGCATGCAAAACGATGGAGCAACTGAGTGTTACATCAATGTTAGCAGATCAAGCAAAATTAGAGAAACTCAGCAAGTCTGGCAACTTCTGTGGAGAGAGAAACTAAATTAATCTTTCAAGTCTGGTATGACTCTTCTTCAAAACTGACCTGGTGTGCTCCCATTTTTCATTTGGAATGGCTTTGCCTCTCCCTGAAATTAGAAAATGGCAGTATATTTACATCCAGATCTTTAGAAAAGTAGGCATTATTTTTCATATTTCTGAAAAAGATTAAAAGTTCAAAATATGCTTCTCCTCAATCTCTGCCTGGTGCATTAAACATTAATCAATGACATTTATATATGCAATCTATTGCAGGCCAAGGCTTTTTGGATGCTGGGGTGCAAAATCCATAAAGTCCAGTGATATCTTTCTCTCTAATTCTTTGCCACTTATATAGAAAGCTAGGAATTTGTGTGTGTTGCTGCCTCGATGGCAGGGCCGAAACGTCAAGTTTTCCTGCTCCTATGATGCTGCTTGACCTGCTGTGTTCATCCAGCCCCATGCTTGTTATCTCGGATTCTCCAGCATCTGCAGTACCTTTTATCTTTCATATCTGCAGTGTGTGACTACCTGGTTGGTAAATGGCAAACTCAATAGATGCGTGCCCTTTATCTTTCAGCAATTCAGCTGTTCCCAGTGCTGCTTGATCATCACAGCAATGCTACTATCAGGAGCTCACTTAGGGCAAATCATCACCATCAGACCGTCTCTAACAGCAGTTTCAAGTACATACTGACTTGTATGGAAGCATTATGAACACTCACGTCTTTTTTCATCCACTGATGATGATCTTTCAGTCAGTCTAAAGTCATTGAAGAAAAACATTGTTTTTTTCACCAAGTCAAGGGTAAAGCTTTAATCTCTGTTGCATCTGAATACTTTACTGGCTTATTATCAAGACAGAAGAGCACATTCTATGCGTTCTGAGTAGGTACGGTGCATAGTTACCCTATTTTAATGCTGTTTCAATTCTTGTCACAGAAAGCAATACATGCCATTCTAAGACTTACGCATACTTATTTAAAATCTTGCCACCTTCCTGTGGCAAATTAACTGTGTTCTTTCACTTGAAAACTCATGAGTAGACTACCACCACACGAAATTATTTGATAATGACAAATGCTACAAAGCAGTTTAGACTCCAGCAATCCAAATAAAAACAACTGTGCTGAATAATGACAGATGTAAGATAGTTTTGAAAGATTGTCAAGTTGACAATTAATGATATAATTTGCTTGATCATGCCCTACGATCAAATTAAATTTGAGTAGAACTAGCCCAACTCTTTCCTTTTGCATATTATTGAAGCTCCTCTTCATTAAACTATTTAGATTGTTACTATGGTGCACTTGTTTGAACTTTTACCTTGTTGCTTGAAAACAAAAATATTCATTGCTTTCAGTTTTCGGATGTTTGTGCATTGGTAGATCTGCATATCTTTTCTGTGAGATCAGAAACACTTGAATTAATGTACTGGAGGCCAATCAAAACACATTTGTTAACAGGCCCTGAGCTGCGTGTTAAGCTGCCATCCATGTCCTCAAACTTAAATTTCCTCATGTTGATTCTCTAGGGTAGCAAATATCCACCCAGTGTTTATTGTTCTAATAGATAAAGTGTTGGAAATTTGATCCACAGTAGCCCATAGAAACATGCCCAAAAACACAACCATTCTATGTTTTGCTTTTATAAGATAAATATTTACTTCAAACTGCCATTTCATACAGTTCCTCAACTGCTAAATATATATCTGTGGGAAAAGTGAGTGATATTTAATGACTCAGGAGTTGAAAGCTCCATGTTAGTGGGAGGTACATGTAAGGAGTAAAAATACTGACACTGATTCATAGAAAATTCAATGCAATGTTTTAAATGAAATAAAAAATTAAAGGCTGGAAATCTGAAATAAAGCTGAAATTGCTGGAATGACGCAACAGGTCTAAAATCATCTGAAAAGAAAGAAACAGAAGAAAGAATTTTCAGAAGGATTCCTTTATCAGTCTGATGAACAGCTTTCATCCAAAGTGATCTACGTTTCTCTTTGCAGATGCTGCCAGATTTTCTGCCTGTTTCCAGCATGTTGTGCTGCACTTGATTCCTGTGCTAATAAACAGTTTTTATCTTTAATGGGGGCTATCTCTTCAGTGTAATTAAATGTGCTCATGATATTCAAAAATGTGTTCCTATTTTGCAAAGTAATTCATGGAAAACCAATGAAGCAGACAAATGCTATGCTTAATACAGATTGGCCGCAACTTGGAAATACAGCTGCTGTTCAACAATGCATTTTAAACCCCAGTTTGAAAACCTGTTAGAAAAGGGAGAGTTGAACTGACTCAGACTATTCTAATACCTGTTTGAATCTTAAAAGTTGCAGGAAGATTCAGTGTCCTCTTTGACCCTGAGTTGGATTTCTAACCCAACTCCTTCAACATGAAGACTATCTATACCTACTTAACATCAGCCATTTCCACTCTGCCACATCCCTGCAGCAGCCAAAACTCTCATGTATACTTTTCTTTAATGCCCACTAGCTTTGAACATTTAAATGCTTCCCTTTCCTGGCCTTATTGAACTGCCCCAGCCCCAAATCCCTCTGCATCCCAATAAGCTTCAGTTTATCAAAAAATCCAAGTCTATATCCGATCTCACAAGTCCTAGTCCCCATCACCCCAGTGCTCACTGAACTAAATTAGCAACTGCTGCTTCAAATTCCCATCCTTGTGTTGAAGATTGTTCTGCAATTAACTTGTGGTCCTCTATGACCTTCTGCACTACCTACATTAAAACCAAAACCATGCACAATAAGCATGAAAGGATTGAATGCTGTCCTGATGATTATAATATGCATTTTTTAAGAAGTTATTTGTTCACAAGCTGAGCACGTCGCTGGTTACACCAGGATTTATTACCCATTCCAGGGGATAGTTAAGAGTCAACCACATTGTTGTCTGAAGACAGATCACCAGAAGCGAAACTCCTATTATTTTCTTCACAGATGCTGCCAGACCGGCTGAGTTTTTCCAGCAACTTTGTTTTTGTTCCTGACATTGCTGTCTGGAGTCACTTATGGTCCACTTCAGGTAAGAGTGGCAGTTTCCCTTCCTAACGGACACTAATGAACCAGATGGGTTTTTTAACTACTGACAATGGAGGGGTCATCATTAGATTCCTAATCCCAGATCTTTTATTGAATTCATATTCCATCAACTTGTATAAGAGTTATTTTTTCTTCACAGTTAGAAAGAGATCCTGCTGGACAATGCACAGCCCATTATTTTGAGACAGAATCATTACAACCAAATGGAGAGTGCATCTGAGATGTGAAGAAAATCCCTGGCAGAGCTGGAGTCAAGCAAATATTTCCTATACATATCACAATATGAATGACTGATGAGATACTTTATTAAATTCACAGTTCTCTTTCTTAGCTTTGCTATGACCAGCTGGGGAAGGTACAAAAGGCTCCCCTTATCTCTGTCCTTGTTTTAACCACAAAAGGTTTTGTTTTTTGTTTTGTCAATTTAACGTGTCTTGAACTTTTTGCGTCCTGGGATCAGAAAGAATCATTTGAACAGGTTTTGTTGATTTGAGCAAGAAAGTGGTCTGTTTCAGTCTGCTAAAGTCAACGTAAGTAAAATAACTAAATCCATTTTATTTTCTAAAAGACACACACACACACACACACACA
>JAHRHZ010000048.1:12241811-12301673 GCA_024137785.1 Ginglymostoma cirratum | reverse complement strand
CACACACACACACACATGCACGCACACATAACACACACAAAACACACATGCACACACATACATGCACACACACACATGCACGCACACATAACACACACAAAACACACATGCACACACACACAACATACACAACACAAAGTTCATGTTACAAATTAATGAAGAATAGATTTGACTAAATTATAGTCCTTGATAATCACCCTGCTATAAATCAGATGTTGTGAAACTTGAAAGGGTTCAGAAAAGATTTACAAGGATGTTGCCAGGTTTGGAAGGTTTCAGCCATAGGGAGAGGCTGAATAGACTACAGCCGTTTTTCCTGGAATGTAAGAGGCTGAGGGTGACCTTATAGAAGTTTATAACATCATGTGGGGCTTTGATGGGGTGAATAACCAAGGCCTTTTCATTAGGTTAGGGGAGTCCAAAACTTGAGGACATTGTTTTAAGGTGAGAGGGGAAAGATTTAAAAGGGATCTATTGGGCAACATTTTCATGCAGAGGGTGGTGAGTGTATGGAATGAACTGCCAGAGGAGGTGGTGGAGGCTGGTACAATTACAACATGTAAAATGCATCTGGGACAGGTTTACGAAGAGCAAGGGTTGAGAGGAATATGGGCCAAATGCTGGCAAATGGAACCACATTAATTTAGGATATCTGGCTGGCATGGACAAGTTGGATTGAAGGGTCTATTTCTGTGCTGTGCATCTCGTTGACTCTAAGAAGTTCATAGTTTATAATCTGGTGCTCCGTCTTTCAATGTTCAGGTAGTTTACTGCTGTGGCTGAAATTCCCATCCTTTGGAGAGGATTCTGTAAAATTTGTTTGCTTAAATAAATCTCTGTATTGCAGAATGTAGATAAAGTCAAATTAGTAAACAGGGTCTAAGCTTATTAGAGAGGGCAAGCCAGGAGGCCCACTTAGCTCAACTGTTATTTCCGTTCGGCACAAAACCCTTGCGCTTACCAACACAAAAAAAAACTTGGAATGGTCACATAATTTCTCTCCAGCTGCCAGTAATTCAAACATGATCGTAAATCCCAATTATAATTCTTTTGTTATAGTCTTGTCTTGTCCCTGAGGGTCCTGTGTGTATGAATGAGTGGTTGCTATTATGTTTATATTCCGAATGTTGAGAAACTATATGCCCTCTTTAAAGTTGAACTCACAAGAACAAGAACCCACGAGTCTGTTCTTAAAAGTCACTGTGCTCAAGGGACTAAAACATTTCTTCTCTTCAAACACATCTTCTTGCTGTTGGTTGAACGGTGGAGAAAAATAAAACAGGAAAGCCATCACACTATCTCTTCCCTGTTTGTAACTGATAGCGTGTAAGTGATTGAGGTTTGAACAGGGTAACCAAGGAAAAATTCCACTGCCCAGCAACAAACTACTTTTATCCTTTTTTGCTTTGACTGATTGAAGAAGTTTTGGGTTTGAACATCGAACATGAATGCAAATACTGCTAAAATGCCATTCCCAGATGGTGCTTGTACAATCTGCTGAATATATGTAGACTTTTCTTTCCCAGAGCAACACTGTGCACAAGTTTCACATGATTAGAAATTTCTCACTCTCAGCCATTAACAGGTTGCTGCTTCTTGTAATTTCTTTTTTCAATCTTTTTATTTCATTGCTGTTATTTCAGTTTGGGACAAGTGGTGGTGAAACCGTCGGTACTTTTTCATCAGTTCACAATAACACAGGAAGTCAGAATAGAAATTCATAGAATCCCTACAGTGTGGAAACAGGCCCTTCAGCCCAACAAGTCCACACTGACCCTCAGAGCATCCCACACAGACCAATCCCCCTAATCTACATATCCCTGAACACTATGGGCAATTTAGCATGGCCAATCCACCTACCCTGCACATTTCTGGATTGTGGAAGGAAACTGGAGCACCCGAAGGAAACCCACGCAGACACAGGGAGAATGTGCAAACTCCATACAGACAGTGGATCAAGGGTGAAATTGAACCCGGGTCCGTGGCACTGTGAGGCAGCAGTGCTAACCACTGAGCCACCATGCCGCCCATGGGGTAGACCATATGGTGTGTCGAGGTTGATCTGCCATTCAATATAATCATGGCTGATCCTAGTCTTCAACTCTTACTTTCCTGCCAGCTTCCTAAATACCTTCATTCCCCAAGAGATCAAAAATTGATTTATCCCAGCGTTAAATGTATTCAATGACAGAGATGTAAAAGTAGTGAGTTATCCTGAGTGAGGCAGCAGGGAGAGCATGCACAGCTGGTGGCGTCGGGTATTGGGGTGAGTGAGAATGAATGGGGGAAGATGTTGCTCACAATAATGGGAGCTTGAGCCTTGTAGGAGGTGGTCACCGTAGCAGTGATAGAGTGAGGGCGAGGTTGCAGAGAGAAGATGGCAGCTCTTATCTACTGAAATGGAGGCGGTCATTCACGTTTTTTCCCACACTGCTGGGCATTCTTCCTGGGCATCCATCCATGACTTGGATGGCAATCGCAGCACAAGCTGGCAGGGTCTGGTGCCCTTGCCTCCACTGCCAGTCTGGGAGTACAGGACAGGGTTCCCCTACATCATTCAAACCATGAGAACCTTGAAGTTCTTGCCCACCAAAGTGAGGCGCTACTTTCTCTTCCATGTCCGAAGCAAACGTCAGTCATCATGCAAAGCCCTTTTGAATCAATGTTTGCTTTAGTTACTCTCTTTCTTTTATACAGTTTTAAAAATTTCACAATCCATATTTATGTGTATGGCTAGTTTGCTGTCATATTTCATCTCTTCCCTTTTTTATTATATTTTTGACAACCCTTTACCGGTTTCTAAAACATACTGAGTCTTTAGACTTTCAATTTTTTTCTGGAATATATATCTCTTCTTCAAAAAAAAATATAAGCCTGAACTTGGAATGAGCCGCAGATGGATCTTGCTTCCTAAGTTCTTGCTTCTCAGCGTGTTATGGACCAGAGCACACACCCTCAAAATATATTAAGAAGATAGCATAGGCACTAACATTTTCTTTTTGTAAAGAAAAGTATAAGCCTTGGTCTTCCAGATGCAATTCAATTTGTCAAGCTACTCGATTTTGAGCAAAACACACTTTATTCTTATGCTACAGTTAAAATACAGACAAAGTAAAAATAAAAGAATTGGTTTCACTGCACCTCTATCTAAATGCTTAACAAAATAATTTATATATTAACTACTACAAATTAACTGTTCCAATATAGTAATATTCCATAAACACACCCTTGGTTAGTAGCAAGTTCAGTAAAACAGATTGTCTCACATGCAATTCCAGTAGCAGGAAGAGAGCCACAGCTTTTAACTGTAACAGATAGAGGAATAAGAGATTCCACATTTTAAGTTCCCAGCAACTGCTGAAAGCTAAAACTGAAAATCTTGGTTCTGTGGGAGCTTATTTGGAGTACATCACTTTGAAAGCCTAGCAAATTACCAGTCCATTTAGAAAAGACATTTGATGAAAGGCTGGCTATCTGAACATTTCACTCTGTTAAATTCATTCATGACAATTTACTGGGATTTTTACTTTATTTTAATTCCTCAGATTCACCTTCCCCCTCTTTTCTCATGATTCATAAGGTTCAAGGCATCATAGTCAGTAGCGCACTTTCCAAATTTTATTATTCTCCACATATGGTTCTGGAGTAATCAGACATGAGGACGTGCTCATCCAAAATATGCAGTTTTTTTTAGCCGCACAGAGGAAGACCTGCCATCTTTGCCTGTTCTGGACTACATGTGACTCCCTCCCACAATCATGTAGCTGGTTCTTACATGCCCTCTGAAATGAACTAGCAAGCCATTCAGTTTATAGTTTGTTAAGGATGGGCAACTAATGTTGGCCTTGCCAAAGATGCCCACATCCTGTGAAAGAATAAAGAAAAAGATGGTGTTCTTGATATTCTAAAATGTTTTATAGCCAACAAAATAATTTTGAAGCGTAGTCACTTCTGTAGTTTCGGAAACATTGCTTGCATAGATCGATGCTCCACAATTAGCAAGACCAGGATGACTAGATGATCTGTTTTTCAGATGTTGATAGATGACTACATATTGACAAAGGATAACTCCCCTATTCTGCTTAAAAATAGCGCTATAAGTTCTGTTACATCTCCCTGAGAACCCTTGGTTTAATGTTTCACCCAAAAGATGGTACCTCCAAAAGCCTAGCCATTCCTCAATGATGCACTGGAGTGTTGACCTTGTACATTATTATTCTAGTCACACTCCAGTCAGAAAGAATCCTGAATACCAACTGCTGTAATGACATGATTTAATTTAAAAACTAGAATACACTGTATTAAAGAAATTGCTCCCAAAACATATTTTAATTGAATTCAAGATAGAGAACAAATGGTTCTTTATAAAATAAATGACACATTATGGAACTAATTTACAGGGAACATAGACAGCTTTTATCTCATATTATAGTGTTAATAATCCACTGCCCCGAATCATTGCTACTGTTACTGAGTAGAATAGCACTTCTGTTCAAACATGTACAAAGGGAATCAGAGCATTAATCTGGTACTTGTAATGCCACAAGAAGTAAATTAACACGTTTTACATATTAATCGAAGGAATAGTTCACGTCACTGCTTGATTAATGTCAATAGAGTTTCTATTGACTAATCTTAGAAACAAAACCAAGAAAGGGCAATGTTGAATTGCCAATTTATGCTTCTAAAATATACTTTGATCTTTGTTGACAGAAAGTAGTCAGACTTAAGTTTGCAATTCTTCTCTGTGAAGTAAGTAGGCAGTTTGAAATCAGGGAATCACGTGAAAATCTGTAAGGTAGCTAGAAATTGCATTTGTTTTAAAGATATAGAGTTTATACTATAAATTCTGTATGGGAAAAAAGCCCTTCAACCCATCATGTCCACTCTGGTTATCAAGCATCTTTCTACTGTAATCCTATTTACTAGTATTTGGTCCATAGCCTTGTATGCTATTTAAGTACTTATCTAAATATTTCTTAAGTGTTATGAAGCTTCCTACCTCTACTACCATTTCAGGCAATGAGTTTCAAATACCCACCTTCATCTGGGTGGTAAAAAAAAAATCCTCAAATCCCCTCTAAAACTACACTTCCTTACCATAAAACTAACCCTGGACTAAGGGAAAAGGTTTCTCCCTGTCTACCCTGTCCATATCCCTCAGAACTTTTTACCCTAAACTTTATGTCCTCTAAGGAAAAGATCCCCAGCCTATTTAGTCTTTCTTTATAGCTGAATGATTCCAGCACAGAAAAAGTTCTGGTGAATCCCTTCAGCACCCTCTTGAGTACAATCACATCCTTCCTATAGTGTAGTGGCCAGAACTGCACAGAGTAATCAAGCTGTGGCCTAATTAATGCTATAGGCAGATCCATGTAACCTCCTTGCTCTTGTATTCAATGCTTTGACTAATAACGGCAAGTATTTTTTAAGCTTCTATTTTCATAGAACCCCTAGAGTGTGGAAACAGGCCCTTCGGCCCAACAAGTCCACACTGACCCTTAGAGCATCCCACACAGACCCATCCCCCTATAACCCACTTAATCTACACATCCCTGGACACTATGAACAATTTATCAAGGCCAAACCACCTAGCCTGCACATCTTTGGACTGTGGAAGGAAACCAGAGCACCTGGACAAAACCCTTGCAGACACAGAGACAATGTGTAAACTCCATACAGACAGTTGCCGAGGGTAGCATCGAACCTGGCTCCCTGTGCTGTGAGGCAGCAGTGCTAGCCACTGAGCCACTGTACCGCCCAATGTCCCATATGCCTTCTTAACCACCTGATCTAATGGTCTTGCTGCCTTCAAGGATCTATGGACATGCACACCAAGAACCCTCTAATGGAGACAGAAAGGACAGCAGATACTGGAAGCTAGAGTCAAAAAAGGTGGAGCTGGAAAAGCACAGCAGTTCAGACAGCATCCAAGGAGCAGGAATGTCAACGTTTCGCGTTGGAACCTTTCTTCAAGACCCTCTAATCCTCTATACTTGCTAGGGTCCTAACATTTAGCATGTACTAAGCCATTCCAAAGTGTTCGACAGACAATGAAGTACATTTAAAGTATAGTCACTGTTGAAATGTAGGAAACATAGCTGCCAAATGTGCACAGTGCAATCACATGAATCAAAATGTCAAAGGACAAAATGATCAGTTTTGGGTGCTGTTGAGACTATAAAGGGTTAACTCTAACACGAACTATTTACTACAGATTTGGAAGCTGTGTCATGATGGTGCCAAGAGTGCATAACGATGTGGAGATTTGGTAAGCTGAATAGCGGCTCAGACCTAATTCTTACCTGGAATCAAGGGCTACTTTGAAAAGATCTTGATCTCCAGCTGGATGTCTTACATAGAGTACTATATCCTAACACCTTAAGACACAATCCAACAGCAACAGAGAGAGGAAAAATACCCCTACTCTTCTTTGAAATTGTACGAGGGGGTCTCTTGCATCTACAAGACTGAAGGGTTTAGGCCCGAAACGTCAAGTTTTCCTGCTCCTATGATGCTGCTTGACTTGCTGTGTTCATCCAGCCCCATGCTTGTTATCTCATGTTTTCACTGGTCTACTTTTGGGATTTGGATCTATAAAATGGTGTAATTTATCAGAGCAGGCCTCACTAGGGCTTTGGATTGTAAAATAACCTGCAATTGACTAGGAAGAATTTGGATACATAGTGTAAAATCTGCCATTAGAACATTTTGTTAGTGTATCAAACTGACTGGCCAGTCATTAAACAATACTTTGGTTTCACTATTGGATTGCCAAATCTGCTAATGAGGATTGTTTGTCCAGGAACCTCTGAATCTATTTAAATTAAGTTAGATAATATCCCCCACTGAAAAGGTAGAGGCAAATATTTGCTTTAACTTCAGGCTTCCATTCAAAGACTGGGCTACACCACCATGGTTCAGTGGTAGCACTCTCATCCCAAAGCTAGAAAGCTGAGGATTCAAGTGCCTGAACTTTAGCATAACATCTGTGCTGGCACTTCAGGACAGCATTGAGAGAATTCTAAACTGTCAGAGGTATTGTTTCTCTGTTGAGGTTCCAAACGGTCCTCTAAGTAGGAATGTAGAAAGAAGTAGTATTGCACTATTTTAATGAAGAATGGAAGATTCTTTCCTGTTGACATAGCCATTACTAACTTATTGAACAATATCACTATAACAGACTTTCTGCCCAATGTCAAGTTGCTGTTTGAGTTTCTTTCTTTATGTATATGATGACACATGCTTGATTGAAGCATATTAAATTGGTAACCTAATCCATAGCATCTTGTCAAGACTTTCAAGTTGGATTTTCATACCACATCGACTGGTTTCCATAAGGACGAAGATTCAGTGATGCTGTTTAACCCCACAGGTAACATTCTGAACAAAGCCCCTCCCTGAAGGGGAGCACCTCCCTGACCTAACTGCCCAGATCTGCTTAAACTCATACTGATCATCTTAATTCATACAAAAATATTTTTAAGAAACAGTCCCCGGTGACTCACTTCCTGACCTTGCCTGTATGTGTTTCTCACCTTGTCAGTCTCTCCATCCTAAAGACTAGTTCTAAGAGCAGTGACATCTTTGTTCCGGGCAATTGTCGTGATCCTGCATGTGCACAATCATTGTCAATAAATGCAGTTTTATTTATTATACATTTGCTGTTAGTCATTCTGCATATGAATACTTGAATCCCTTTGCACCTTCCATAAGTTCTAGCCTCTCACCATTAAGAAAATATTCTGAGTTATCTTTCTCAAATCCAAGATGGCTTCCCCTCACATTAAACTCTGTGAGATATTCAGGGAGAACATTATTGAGGGACAAAATGGTTAATGATTTAATTCTACCATTAATAAGAGTGATCCAAGTGTCCTATTGGAAATACTTAGGCTTCATTTTCTTCACCAAAATAAACAAAATCTACTTACTTGGATTTATTCAAGGAATTATGATTTGCGAAGACAGTTCTCAAATATGGAAGCCATCGTTGTGGACCAGTCACACTATAGATTTGATATTGATGGAATCTTTACCAATAAATTTATTATACCAAGATGTTATGTATCCTTTCTTCCTCCTAAGTACAAATACTGCCACGAATCAGTTCATTGGCTGAAAAATGGCTGTATTAGTTTACCTTCCACAATCAAAATTCTATTCACAGCATACTCCTCTCCTTGTTGTCCCATCGAATGCCAATTGCTTTAGTTGTTCAGTATATTTACTTTCTCAAATATCATTGTGATTCAACTCTTCCTTTTGTTCTTAAAGTGTTTTGATTAACAGTGTGGTTAATAATTAAGAATGGGTTTGGAAACCGATTGCATTATACGGCTGCTTTCTGGGTGATTTGTACAAGGTGTGGCTGCCCTTAACATTTATAGGCAGTGGTTCTGCACTGGGTTATAACTGTGACCAGTGATTGCCAGCTGAAATATGAGCCGTATTGTGTTACATAGGACACGCTTCTGACGTTTAAAAGGTGTTAAAACACCATACTTGCAAACAATACAAATCACAAAGAATGAACATTTATAATGCATTTGTTCTCAAGCTGTGATGAACGTGCATTAAAGACCACATTTGTTGCCAAACACTGGTTGCATTGAGACAGTGCGAGCTGAAAGTTCTTCTATTCTTTTTATAATTCAGTGATTTTCTAGGCTATTTCAGAGGGTACTGAAAATCATTTGTATTCTTCTTTGGCAACGTAAAGAGAAATGTTTTACATGTGTGTGAGTGTAAAAGAAAATTATACTGGAGCAGCAGTTATGTAATTATCCCCCCCAGAAGTTATCAGAACATGGAAACATAGAAAATGACAGCAGGAGTAGGCCATTTGGCCCTTTGAGCTTCCTGCGCCATTCAAAGTGATCATCGATGATCATTCAACCCACTTCACACTTTCTCCCCATACCCTTTGATACCTTTAGCTCCAGGAAGTATTTTAAGTTCAATCTTTAAATTATTCAATGTTTTGGCCTCAACCACGTTCTGTGGCAAAGAATTCCACAGGCTCCCCACTCTCTGGGTGAAGAAATTTCTCCTTATCTCAGTCCTAAATCCTCTACCAAGTATCCTTAGACTGTGACCCCTTGTTCTGAATTCCTCAGTCATAGAATTCCTACAGTGTGGAAACAAGGCATTCAGCCCATCAAATCCATACCAACCCTCCATAGAGCATCCTTTTCACTGTAACCCTGCATTTTCCATGGCTAGCCCACTTAGCCTGCACATCTTTAGACTGTGGGAGGAAATCGGAGGAAACCCACGCAGACACAGGGAGAATGTGCAAACTCCACGCGAGGCTGCAATTGAATGCAGGTCCCTGAGGCAGTGGTGCTAGCCATTGTGTCACCCTCCTGTGTTTATCTGGTCTACGTTGTCATTAGGATGATCCATGGCACATCAATGAACCACAGTCAGAAATACAGACAGATGTGTAAAGGACAATTCTGCCTGTTTTTTCTTAGCAAGTGTCTGGATATTGAGAAGATTACCTGCAGTAACCTGTACTGGGCAGTAGACAATCTCATTTGGTGGGCAGTGCCCTGTTTCTTGCTCCTATTATGCTTGATCAAGCAGAAGAGAATTGGAGTGGTCGTGTTTCTTGTCTGAAATTTGGTTTCCTCTATTTCACTACAAAGGATGGAAAGGTGGGTCTGTGCTTTTGGTTGCTGAGTTGGGAAGGGCGAGAGTAATGATTGATCTCAAAAGATTCTAATCTGTCACTTTGAGTGTGAAGATGTTAAATCCTTTAAGCTTTTGCTAATTATCCAGCCATTGATTCCCTATATTCAAGAAGTAAGTATTAAAATAATGCTTTATACCTCCAGGAAATAACTATGAAAATCGATTAGAGAGGGGGGAAAAAAGCAAGACACACAATAAAACAATGACTGATTAAAAAAAAAATTAGCTGCTTGCTGAAACTGGGCGGTTGTGAAACATAGGATGTATATCCCTTGTAAGGATAAGCATCAGTCATAGCTACCGAGAAATGGTGTCAAACTCAAGGTGATGACATTTAATCTGTGATCATGTAGGGGTTCAATAAACTGAAGATAATCCATTCTGCAGGAAAGGCTTTTTGGGTGAGGCAAACTTTTCACATCCTCACACTGTAGTGTCAGACTTGTAAGGACTGTATAAAGGCCCACAGTCTGACAGAAAATCTGTTTCAGAGTACGCTGTGCTAAAAATTGAAACTTACTGCAGCATTTTATAAAATGAGATTCTTTCTGGATTTTCCTCAGGGTGATTCAGGCTCCAATCATTCTTTTGCCTCCCGTAAGTTCAGTGGGACCATGCATTGCCATAGTAATAAACTGGCTTAGATGGCATGTATAATGTGTGATTAACCGTTAAAATGATTACCTGCCACTATTGAAATGTCTGAGTTCATTGTTATTAGACAGCTGATGTGTACTGGCATATCCATAATCTCTAATTCTTAAATTCTACTTGTGTCACTGAAAAATTTCCTCCTGAGTTACACTTATTAGATGCGCTCCCGCAAGGTATGTGAACAGTTAGTATGCAATTACTGTAAGCAATTTCACAGAATCCTCACAGGGTGGAAGCAGGCCATTCAGCTCATTGAGTCATCACCGATCCTCCGAAGAGCATCCCATCCAGACCAACGGCCTCTACCCTATCCCTGTAACCTTGCATTTCCCATGCCTAATCCACCTGGCCTGCACATCTTTGGAGTGTTGGAGGGAACCAGAGCACTGAAAGAAACTCATGCGGGCAAGGGGAGAATTTGCAAGCTCTACACAGACAGTGACCAGAGGGTAGAATCAAACCCAGGTCCCTGGTGCTGTGAGGCAGCAGTGCTAACCACTGAGCCACAGTGCAGGACAGGAATAAGGGTTGCAGGAGACTCATCTGGAGTACTGTATGCAGTTTTGGTCTCCATGTTCAAAAAAAGATTGGAGCCAATATTGCAAAGGTTCATTAAATTAGTTGTGAGATGAGGGGATTGTTCTAAAATGAGAGATTGAGCAAATTAGGTCTATATTTTCTGGAGTTTGGAAGAATGAACTGTGAACTTCTTGAAGTATTTAGGATTTTGAAGGGGCTTGGCAACTTAAAGCACTGAGAGAAGGTTTTTGTTGGTCTGGGAATCCAAACCGTGCAGACTCAGCCTATAATATGGGGGTGATCATTTTGAAGTGAGGTAAGTGTTGTGTTGTGCCCCTTTAAGTAGTAGCCAGTGTGACTTTTAGAGACTCTCAATGCTGTACAGCTCTATGACTCTATATCATCACTGAATCATAGCCTGCGGCCCGAGGGTGTAATATTTCATCTGATCTCAGGGATTACTTGATATATGAAACTCTTCTAGAATCATGTTGTTCAACTGTAATCAACATGTGTGTATTATAGTTAGCTGAAATAAACGTCTATTATATTGTTCAATATCACAATATCCATGCTCAGTTCCTTACAGTATACGGAATAACATAAGCTTTGCCAAATCAAGTGAAATCCCTGCTGGAAGCAAAATCATATCATATTCAGTAGCGGTGGCCGTCTTTAAAAAGAAAGACTCGAATATCTTCATGGTTTGATGTGTGGAAAACTAATTGAAGACCAACCAAACAATGCTTTTAAATCACAGAGAATATGGACAATCAGACATTCATCATGTGATTTTACACATAATTATCTGGCAAGAAATTTACCAGTGAAACAGATCATGAGCTTTTTGTAATTATCTGTTGTAAATGGCTAATGAGTGCACTAGTATATTTACATTATCTACTTGAAAAGGGGAAAGGTTATGACTTTGATATTATATATGCCAGGTACCAGGATGATAATGCCTGACCTTCTGAGCAGATTACCCAACCCCTACAACATCCAAGATATTCCTCTTGATCTATACATTGATGCTGTTAGCTAAGACATTGAAAGTATTCTCAAGGTTGATCTGTTACACTTTGACCAGAGCCCATGTGAACAGTTGTCTCAAGATTTGCAAATGATCATTATTTGGGAATGGCGCGGCAGCATTATAGATGTGTCTGAGAAGATTTGCTAATTTTGGCTGTACAGAGACATAGTTAGATTTTCAAGACAAGTTATTTTCAAGACAAGTGTATCCTAATACATAAAGCAATCCACCAGGATATGTCCATATTGCAGCATTTTCACATGGCTATTGAATGCACAAGATGTGAATCTGTATGTTGGCTAAGGATAAATCAGGATAATCAATGACTTGTGAATGTATGTAAGGCATGTCAAAAGGATTACCACCAGAAGTGGAGAAAGCATTTATGTTCATTCGATTTTTCATTTGAATTGAATTGAATTGAATTAGCTTTATTGTCCCTGGGACGAGGTAGCAACTGACCTATTCACAGTGGATGGGGAAAACTACATCTCTCTCTAAACTTTCCACTGTTGGATGATTTGACTACACAACAAACATAACAGTCACTGGACATTGAGTGCCATTTTCAATTTATTTTGTATCCTGAAAAGTTGTCTTGGATCTCAGCATGTATCCAAGCTGTTCTTTTCAGATTCGGCTAAATATAATTAAGAGAAGGGTCATCCACCAGCAATTTGCTTAAATATGAATGTTTATTAAGTAATCATAATAATTATAATGGCAATAATGAATGATTATAGTGGTAATAATAAATATAAAAGAAAAGAGAAGAAAAAGCAACAAGTCTCATTCTCTCCTACCCATCGGTGACCCATTGACCAATGGCTGGCCTGGAGGCTTAATTTCATTCCTGGCACCATTCATGATACTGAACCAAAGCAAAGTTTCACCGTGGCAGCAGCAGCTTGGAACTAAACTCTCTCTATTTCTCTTATACTGTGTGACAAACAGCCAGCACAAAGAAAGCAGATACAGAAAGACAGAACTGCTGGCTGGAACAGAAAACACAGGATGGGAAAACAAGTGCAGGTATCATCTTTGGCTCGTAAAGGAATGTTCACCAGACTCATTCAAGGTCATGCAGTGGAGAGTGATGGATATCACATCATCACCTCAGTATCCATGCTCAAATGCCCTACAAAATGTATGGTACATACCATCAAGTCATGATTATCCATAATTATTGGTCAACAAGTCAAAATGTTTGCATGGCATTACTGGATTTTCCTGCAAGACCAATGGCAAAGGGAGGATTACTATCTCCAGCATAGTTTATGGTTAGAGGCAAGTGTGAATGACCTTGTCCAATAGTCTAACCATCTTGAAACGCAGGACGGAGGATATTGAACAAGGTATAGCATGGGCAAGAAAGTAGAGATCTCGAAAAACTGTACTCAGTGGAAAGTGCAAGTTAACAGTACAAATACAGATACTTGGATCCAAGAAAATTTTTGTAGAATATGCAACCGGGCCAGATCATACTGATAGTCATTACTGATCATGGTGCTACATTGAGAAGGAACAGAAACCAGCTCAAAACAATGTATATTGCATCAATCAGGATGTGGAGGTGCCGTTGTTGGACTGGGGTGGATAAGGTCAAAATTCACACATAACACCAGACTATCGAACAACAGGTTTATTTGAAAACACTAGCTTTAGTAGCTCTGCTCCTTTCTCAGGTGTAGCGTGGAAGACGAGGTATACCGACATAGAATTTATAAGCAGAAAGGTAACAACCCTAAAAATGGCTCGCTGACTGCCTTCTGTTGAATCTTTAACCAGTTAGAAAGGAGAAGCAGGCTTCTATTTGTTAAAATGCAAATTTATTTCAAGTCATTGCCCCGAGGTAATTAAAGGTTTTATTAGCGTATACAAGAGGTGACATCTCAGGTCAGACAATGCATTTTAGATGTGAAGCCTTGTTTAGAATCTGTCTGTGTTTTAACCTTTTTTTTTGAACAAAATAGAATGTATCTGCAAATATACAAATATCTTGGATGAAATAATCCATCCCAAAGATTTATATGTCTGTGTGTGTGCTTGCGTGTGTGTGCGTGTGTGTGCTTGCGTGTGTGTGTGTGAATGAGAGAGATAAAGAGAGAGACTGTGTGTGCTTGTGTGTTTTCAAATAAACCCATTGCACTCTCACCTGGTGTCATGTGATTTTTAACCACATCTATCAGGCACAAAGAGAAGGAGGAAGAACACTCCAAAGACAATGATTAGCCAATGATGTTGAGTGAAAGCTTACCAACAGTAAGAAAATGAAGTTGTTAAACAAATGCAACTGCGACAAATGAGTAACTCTCCAATTGGATACGTCATAACTAGATCAAACTTCCACAGGATTATACTGAAATTTGAAATGTTAGTCTTGTACATTTATTGTACCTGTTTATATAGTTATCGAACAAATAACATGCGCTTACATGTAATGATTATTGTGCATTTAGGGTAATTTTTTATTTATGGAAAATGTGCAAGGAGTTGGATGTTGTGTTATATCTCACAGTTGATATGGCGGTCTATCTTTAAGAGACATACTCACAGTATCATCACTGCATGTGACCAGGGGATAAAACTGACTCATATGGGGAGGATATTGCCTAGTAGTATTATTGCTGGACTATTCATCAAGAAGCTCAGCTAATGCTTTGGGGACCTGACTTCAAATCCCACCAAAGTAGGTCGTGGAATTTGAATTCAAAAATCTACTGATGACCATGAAACAACTGCCAATTGTCAGAAAAACCCATCTAGTTCATTAAAGTCCTTCAGGGAAGGAAATCTGCTATCTTCACCTGGTCTGGCCTACATATGATTCCAGACCCACAGCAATTTGGTTCACTCTCAACTGCCTTCTGAAATGGCCCAGCAAGCCATTCAGTTGTATAAAATCTCAACAATGAAATGAAACTGGACAGAATATCTGGCATCAGGCTAGGCACCAGAAAAGACAACAGCAGAAACAGCCTTGTCAACCTGGCAAAGTCGACTTTACTGACATCTGGGATTTAATGTCAAAACTGGGAGAGCTGTCTCACAAACTAGTCAAGCAACAGCCTGACATAGTCATACTCATGGAATCATACTTGGCAGACAATTTCCCAGACACCACCATCACCATCCCTGGATATATCCTGACCCACCAGCAGGACAGACCCAGCAGACGTGGCAGAATAGTGGTATACTGTCAGGAGGGAGTTGTCCTAGGAGATCTTAACATTGACTCTGGACCCCATGAAGTCTCATGGCTTCAGATTAAACACGGGCAAGGAAACCTCCTGCTGATTACCACATACTGTCCTCCCTCAGCTGATGAATCTGTACTCCTCTGTATTAAACAACACTTGGATGAAACACTGAGGGTGGCAAGGGCACAAAATGCTCCCTGTGTTGAGGATTTCAACGTCCATCACCGGGAGTGACTCGGCAGCAGTGCTACTGGTTGAGCTGGTTGGATCCTAAAGGACATTGCTGCTAGACTGGGTCTGTGGCAGGTGGTGAGGGAGCAAACAAGAGGGAAAAACATACCTGATCTCATCCTTATCAATCTGCCAGCTGCAGATGCATCTGTCCATGACAGTATCGGTAAGAGACCAACACACGGTCCTTGTGGAGACAAAGTCCCATCTTCACATTGAGAATACCCTCCAGTTTGTTGTATGGCCCTGTCACTGCGCTAAATGGGAGAGTTTTTGAACAGATCTATCAACTTAAAACTGGTAATCCATTTGGCGCTGTGGGCCATCAACAGCAGCAGAATTGTATTCCAGCACATTCTGCAACTTGTGTCTTGGCATAGACCCCACTCAACCATTATCATCAAGCCAGGGATCAACTCTGGTTCAATGGAGAGTACATTGTCCACATTGTCAGGTAGATGCCAGTATTGTAACTGTACTGGAAGAGATTGGCTAGGAGAGTGGCAAGTTATGGAGCACAAGTTTTCAGTACTATTGTTGTTAGGGCCCTTAGCCTTTGAGTATCCAGGGCTTCCTGGATTTTTGATATCATGTGCATTGGGTGAAGACTTGTACTTGTAATGCTGGGGACCATTGGAGGAGGTTGAGATGGTTCATCCACTTTACACTTCTAGCTGAAGATTGCTAAGAATGCTTCAGTCATATCTTTTACGCTGATGTTTGGGTTCTTCCATCATTGAGGTTTGTCATTTACAGAAAAAGCAGGACAAATCCAACCCAACCAAGCACCACCCCGTCAGTCTACTGTCAGTCATTAATAAAGTGATGGAAGGTGTCAACAGCAATGCTGTCAAATTGCACCTGCTCAGCAATAACCTGCTTCAGTGACACGCAGTTTGAGTTAATCTGGGGTCACTCAGCTCCTGACCTCATTACAGCCTTGGTTCAAACATGGACAAAAGAGCTGAATTCCAGAGGTGAGGTGAGAGGGACTGCCCTTGATATCAAAGTCAGATTCAACTGAGTGTGGCATCAAGCAGCCCGAGCAAAACTGGAATCGATGAGTATTGGGGGTAAACTTTCACTGGTTGGAGTCATATCTGACACATAGGAACATGGTTGTGGTTGTTGGAGGTCAGTCATCTCAGCTCCAGGACATGACTGCAGGAGTTGCTCAGGGTAGTGTCCTGGACCCAATGAACATAAGCACTGATGCATCAGGTGAAGCAGCTTGCTGAGGGCAAACTTACACCACTGAAGAGAAATAACTTAAAAAGATGTTGAATCTTTTCAAGTCTCTACCTCAGAAGGTTGCAGAGAGTCCATCATTAATTATATTTTAGGCTGAATAGACAGACTTTGTGGAGCAGACAGGACTGTGGAGTGAATCCCAACATCAACCAAAATTGTATCAGAGATAAAAGGTACTGCGGATGCTGGAGAATCCGAGATAACAAGGTGTGGGGCTGGATGAACACAGCAGGCCAAGCAGCATCATAGGAGCAGGAAAGCTTGACGTTTCGGGCCTTCTTAAGTTAACTATGTGCTTACTTCTGGGTAAAGCATTTTCTCAGCATCTTAAGAACTTGGATTCATGTCTGACCTCCCAGGGATACTAGTTTGTGCTCTTTTCATAATGAAGGGTCATCATCTGAAACATTAACTTTCTTTTTCTCTGTTTGCAGACTTGCGTTTTCCCATTGCTTTCGTTGTTTTATTATTTTTAAGAATCAAGATTTATCTTATTTGAGTTTCTGTCAAACTAAGTTGAGTTCCTCTTTTTCTTTATTCATTCACAGGATGTGGGGTTTCACTGGCTAGGTCTGCATTTATTGCCCATCCTTAATTGCCTGGAGGGCACATCAGAGTCAACCACATTGCTGTGGGTCAATAGTCACATACAGGCCAGACCAGGTGGGAATAGCAGATTTACTTCTCTAAATGTCTGTAGTGAACCAGGTGGCTTTTCCCTTGTAACAGTTTTAAAGTCATCATCAGGCTTGTAATTTTGTTGATATAAATTCTACTGCAGTGGGATTTGAACCCAAGGCCCCAGAATATTACGTGGGACTACAGATTAATAGTCTAGTGATAATACCACTTGGCCATCGCCTCTCTGTAACCTTAGACACTTCGTGCTAAACCTTTATTAAAGTGTAACAGCGTGTGTTGAACATTTTTAATCTTGTGCTGCATCATTTATAATAAAGTAATACAGTCCATTACTTTGATAGGTTTGGGATCAGAATAATTTCCTGATGCAAGATAATGTCAGAGTAAATGAGAGAATTGTAATTTTGCTGTGTTTATTCCGTTCCTGAGAAAGTTCAACTGAGCTCGCTTTGACCTTGTAGCGAATACAATAAATATTGTCCGCATAATTGTACAGTTAAATCATGTTTCATACTACAATGTAAACAAATCTCCCTCAGCCTCAGGCATTAGTGAATAACTCACTGCATGTTATTCTCATGAACTGTGAAATTCACTCTGGAGCCTTTGCATTTTTCATCTGAGAACGTATATGAATTTTGAAAGAGTGAAACTTTCTAATTGTTTGAGTTTTTGTGAAAATGAGATTCCATGAATGAAGGACCACTGTATAAATTCTATTTATATCAGTCATTTTTGCCTCGGACAACATATGCTTTTTATCTTCAGTTTGAATTTTTCTGAGCAATAAATTGCTGGAAGTTTGAGAAGTGGGCAATGGGACAATCTGGGACTTTGGGTGATAAATAGGACAGAGTATTTCTTTAACTAATGAGATTGAATGATAAAAGAAGTAAGTGTGGAAAGATAGAGAAGGAATCAGGGGAACTGGGATCAATCTCTGGACAGCAAGAGACAAAGGAAGAAAAAGAAAAGTGTTGTTGAGAGAGAAGGAAAAGAAAACAAAGGAAGCATAAGAAAAAAAACTTCTGCACATTTTAAAATCTCTAGAAACAATTTACTACCTGTAGGAATGATACTCCATAGTTTCAATTGTCTGCAGTGAGATTTAATGACATTGCAGGATCTTAAAACTGTTCATTTTAGGCCCTTGCACTGTTAAGTACTGACATAAGTTTCTTTGGCAAGTTTATTTTGTTATAGCATACGAAGTTCTTGAATCTCTTGGTGCAGTTGAGGATGAGTTGCCATTCTCAAAAGGTTAGTGCAGGAATAGTACAAATTGTCTCCCAATTTGTGGCTGTTTACATCTTACAGCTTATCTCCACCGAACCAAAAGATACTGGATGATTTACAGATTAATGAACCTGAGCATGTTTAACTCTCCTTCACTTTCCGTAAAATGCTGGGCCATCATTTTCTTTATATTATTTCATAGAGTGATAATTTATTGTACAGCTAAGAACACATTACTTTATCTTAAAGAGGTAAGAACTGCCAAAGGCAAATTGAAATGGAAATTAAAATCAAGTGAAATGTAGAATTGGTTGGATGAATTTATATTTTTTTGTTTACATGATTGTCCAAAGGAAAAACAATTCATTTATATTTGATTCCATTACCAGATTTATAATGATTGAGTCCTTTCTTAATTGGATATGCTCTGATTCACTACCATTTTTCTTGCTGCCTTGATTTGAAAAATGCCATTTTGTTTACGGGGATTTCCTGCAAATATTTTAATGCATCTTTATTGCTTTTGGTTGTGCTATACATAAAACATCTTCGCTCCAACCATTATGTGTTGAATTCTAATCCAGATTCAGAAAATTAAGTATAGAGTGGTTTTATTAGCTAAGCAGCACATCGGAATGTGAATTGATCTGTAATCTCTCTTAATCCAAATTGCCACAAACCTCACATGAGAATTAACGAGTATGTGGGGATAAAGAACTTGCGTCTACATGGCGCCAGCACGTAGATCTGGGCTACACTTGATGCTTTTGCAATAGCAACAAATATTGACTTCCAATCCTTTCCCTGGAAACAGTCTGAGCTTATACCAGGCTGTTTGCAACCTTGGTGTCACATTTGATTCTGAGATGATCTGCCAAGTGTCTACCTCATAGTCACGCCAACACCACGATATTTCCACTTCTGTAACACTGTCTAATGTCACCACTGTCTCAGCTCATCTGCTGTTGGACCACATGCTTTTGTTAATGCAAGACTCAACTATTCCAATACCCGCTTTCCACATTCTACCCTCTGTAAACTTGAAGTCATCTGCTACCCATGTCCAAACATACTGCAGGTTCTGTTTGGTTATTATTCATGTGTTCACTGGCTTAGATTATTTTCTTGTCAAGCAACATGTTGATGTTAAAATTTTCATTCTTGTTTCCAAGTTTCTCCATTGTTTCACCCCTCTTTATCCCTGTAATCTCCTCCAGCTCCATAAGCCTCCATGATATTTCCACTCGTCCAGTATTGGCCTCTTGAATTTCAGCTAATTGCTCCAATAATAATGGATCTAACTTTAGTTGCCCGAGATAACAGCTCTGAATTATGGCTTCCATTTAACTTTCCTCCTTTAAGGCATGTAAAATCTAACTTTTCAATGAACGCTGCTGTGATTTGTCAACCCTTCTTTAACACTGTGCCCCTTCCCTCTGCCCTAACTCTGAACTGACATCTTTCTTTGGTTCCTCCTTTATTTCTCCTGGAGTCCTCTCTGAGCTCTTCATGTCCATGAGTCCCACCTCCCATTCTCTTGATCCTGTTCTCACTGAATCATTATTACCCAACATCCCCTCCTGACAGAGTTAAGATGGTGACCGAGTAAAATACTTGCCTGCTTTGCCCCATTCTTCTTCTTCTTTTCTTCTTTTTCTTCCTCTTAGTGATTTCTTTTCTTATTTTTTTCTCTTTGACTTCTGGCCTCTGACAACAATTCCCGACCTCCAGTGAGTGATGGCTCCTGGTCTCTAGCAATGATTCCCAGACTCCAACGACCTCCCGGCCAGGTTCAGCAATCTCCTGGCACAGTGTGGCATTCTCCCGGTCAGGCACAGCCATCTCCCAGCACTGTGTGGCATTCTCCCTGTCAGGCACAGCCGTCTCCCAGCATGGTGTGGCACTCTCCCGGCCTGGTACTCATGAGGCAGCCTTCCAGCATGGCATGATGACCTCGTGGCCTGGTGTAATGGCCTCCCTGCGTGGTGTGTTGCTGGCACGGTAGTGTTGTGCCAGGGCCTGGTGCAGACTGAAAGTCAAACACCCGCATGGTCTGCTGTACTGAACTTTTATTTTCATAATGCTGGATATTTTATTTCAGTATTCTCTAAAATCTCGAAACTAAAGATCCTGTGCGTAGGTACTTTTGTATCTGAGTCGGTGCTGTAATTGGTGACGTATAAACTTTTCACTATACTCATCAAGCACATGTGACAATTAAGGCTATTCTATTCTATTCTATTCCTGGCTCCCCTGGTTAACCAATATTGTAAATGGTTCTTGCTGTTCAAGAGTTGTCCTCTCTCCTTTAAATTTACCAAATATCTATTCCCTACTCTTCCATAACCAACTCTAGGCCCTTTGTCCTTGAAATTACTGTCCTATTGCCAGCCTCTTCCTCCTCTCCAGTCCTTGAATGTGATGTTGCTTACATGTCCTGCTCTCCAGCAACATTGCCTGAATGTACAGCGTTAGTTGTACGCTGATAACTCTCAGCCCTACTACACTATCACCCCTTATGACTCCGTTGTTGCTAAATGACCAGTGTGTTCTGCAAAGGTCACAACTGAAGATTGTCTACAGTATAACTCTGCACTTACAGGATAAAAGGAAAAGTCTCTCGTTCTCACTGGTTGCTGGAAATAGGCCACAAGTCAGCAAAGCCACTGTGAAGAGAAATAAGGACAAGTCCTTTTGACTAACTTGCAAAACAAAGAGCATTCAGATCAACGGCTCAACTATCAAGGTCAGAATTACCGGAACCACACAACTTAACAGTCACAACATTCACCACCTACTCCTCACGGATAAGACAAAAACTGATTCATGTCTCTTTTTTATCACTGTTGAGGGTTTTCTCATTTCTTACCTCTCATCCTTGTGTATACCTGTTGCATTTTATTTTTCTTCCTCACATATTAGGAACAAATAAAATCACTAGTTCTCTAAAACAAGTGAGCCTGGCTAAATTGGCTGCTTTTAAAATAACAGCACTTTGGAGCTGAGAAGGAAGGAAGTTAATCAAAGAAGGAAGTTAATAGAGTCTGTTGTGATGAATCAAAGCAAAGGGGTAGGGGAGCCAGTTCCACCACCTTTATCCAGGAATATAACAATTTAGGGGAGGCCTATCTACAACCATACGCACTGGGGACCCCCATCTGGGAATCAGTCATAACATTGACTCAACATTACAGTGTTACACAAATTTAGATTTTAGCAGGGTTAAGCTTTGGCTTTAAAGACAGTTTAAAGTTTGCTATTTGTAGAGAAATTTCTGCTCACTTCTAGCATTGTGTCTGTATTGCCGTTTCTGCAATAATCACTTTCTGCCATTAATTCTTTGCTTGTTAAACTACATTCAGTCAAATTTGAGGGAAAATTCCTTATTTTCAGATGTCATTGAAAGCTTGCTTTTAACTTCCACTAATTTTATTTCGATTTTACTCTCATATATTCAGAGGCAAACATATGGAGTTGAAGTTACAACCAGATCAGCCATGATCTGACTCAATGTTAGAGCAGTGGATTAATTCTTATGTTTGTATATGCACTGAATGTAACGCGTTCTAATGTGTGTTGTTCAGGTCTTCATACAGGCCAGTCTTCCAGGTAGGTGTTATACAGTGTTTAATAATACGTTGTACTGAATGATAATGAGACAGATCTGAATGTTCTGTGCTGTACATATTCAAACTCTTAGCATGATGCTAACATGTGACCACTAAGAACACAGTACTGAGGCATGTACTCATTGAAACCTATCTCTACAGTTATCTTATTCTGAGTTGCTTCAACATCATCATCATCCCTTTTGTCATTTCTGCCTCGGTCCTGCTTGCCTCTAGCCTTTTGCAGGCCCCTCCTTTAGGTCTTATTTTGTTTCCCAGACTCTGTACATGTTTAAATACGGTTCAACTTTAACTCATTTCCAATTTTGTGTAAGTGAATGGATTTCAAGTGAATTTAAATTCAGCTTGTTAACTCTGTCTCTCACTCCATGGACGCTTTGCCACCCTTCCTACTTTTGTTTCAGCATTCCGGGATCCACCCTTTTTCATTTTTGCTTTAAACTTGTTTATATGCTTGACTTACAAATGCTGAGGTTCTGTATTTGTCATTGAAAATTAATATATTAATTGATGTTCATTTGAAATTCAAGGCAGTTTCAATTTTAGCAGATATCAGCAAGCAATGTGGCCTGATTGCACTCAACTTGGCTTTGACTATAGTGGCCTACGTGATCAGACATCCTGGTCAAATGTAGGTCACTGAAACTTGCGGTGAATGCTGTTGTATAAGGAGTTAGTGTTTGCGTTACTTTGACTCCAGCCCTTCTACTGAGGCCACACACACACAGATGGAGTCCTTTGCCAATTCCTCCAAGGTTTCAGAGAGAAGAATTTATTCTTTCCCTTATTCATTCACCTATTGCTCTGTAATTAGGTTAAATTGAACATAATTCATTGTTTTTTTAATGCTTTACGTTTTGTGACTACTTTGTGGCATGATATGCAACGGAGAGAGGCTGCTTGGGACATCATTTCTGGGTTGGCTGAAAAATGAATCACCCAGCCTCATCCCACTTGCTAGCATTTGATGTCAGTGGGCGAAATGGCAACAAATTAACTGGAGAATGTAGATATTCAGATAAATTCCGTGGGAGGGAATCATGTAGAAGACTAAATGACTAATTCAAAATGCAAAGCATGCGTGTCTCCTTAGGCTGTAGCTTTTCATATACTGTTGCATTTTTTGTGGGAAGTTCTTGAAACTGGCTGTGAGTCCAAGTGGTTTAATTAGAACCTCTACTGGAATTTGTCTTTATGCCAACACTGATAATTAAGTTGTTCTAATATAGATTTTTAAAAAAATTCAATGCATTAGCAAAAATCAAAGTTAAAAATTGCTGAATTATCTCAGCTATCTTGGTTATTGAGTGATAAAAGTAACAACAAAAGGTATTGACTCATCAGAGAATGGTTGACATCGAAAAATGATTGGTGTGAAATGAGTCAATGCAATGGGTTGAGATGAGTAGGTTGAAACTTGTCCTGTGTGTTGAAACTGACAAGGTTACTTTATGTCAGTAGCAGCTATTTCCAAATCATGCAGCTTGACTGTAGCTGGAAGGTTGAGAAAGCAAACAAGCCAATCCACTGTGGAACTAGTTTCATGATATCATACCATGTTCTTTCAGTAGACAAGAGGTATAACTGATATAATTTGTGCGTTTCAGGCATTGGTACCACCCAGATAGGAAGCGCCCCCCAAGTCATGTTCTGACAGAATCTGTCTCTTGGTGTGCTATAATATCGCATTCAACCTTAACTTTTGTCTTAACATCAAGCCAGGAGATCACAGAACATAGAACACAGAACAGGCCCTTCGGCACACCATATCTGCACCGACCATCGTGTTTTTCTAAACTAATCCCACCTGCCTGCACGTGGTCTGTATCCCTCTATTCCCTGTCTGTTTATGTATCTGTCTAAATGCCTCTTAAACTTTGCTATCGTATCTGCTTCCACTTCCTCTCCTGGCAGCACATCCCAGGCAGCTGCCACTCTCTGTGTGAATAAACTTGCCTTGCACTTCTCCTTTAAACTGTCACCTTCTCATCTTAAACCTATGCCCCCTAGAATTTGACATTTCCACTCTGAGAAAGAAACTGACATTCCACCCTATCTATGCCTCTTATATTATTATATACATTGATCAGATGGATCAGCCTCCGTTGCTCCAGTGAAACAATCCAAATTTGTCTAACCTTCCTTCTCACTAATACAGTCCAATCCAGGCAACATCCTGATTAAACTCTTCTGAACCCTCTCCATAGCTTCTTATACAGTGGGGCCCAAAACTATGCACACTGCTCCAAATGTGGTTTGACTAAAGTTTTAAATAGTTGCAACATGTCTTGCCAACTTTTATACCCAGTGCTCTGACCGATGAAGGCAAGCATGCTGTATAGCTTCTCATCATCTTATCCACTTATGTTGCCACTTTAAAGGAACTATGGGCTTGGGTCCCAAAATCCCTCTGTATATCAATGCTCCTGAGGGTATTTACATTTACAGTATACTTTCCTCTTGCTTTTAACCTCCCAAAATGCATCACCTCACACTTGTCTGGATTAAATTCCATCTGACATTTCTCCACCCAACTTTCTAGCTGATCTATATCCTGCTGTGTCCTTTGATATCCTTCCTCACTATCCACCATTCCACCAATTTTTATTAATCAGTTCACCAACGTTTTCATCCAAATCATTTACAAATAACAGGGGTCCCAGCACTGATCCTTGCAGAACACGACTGCTCTCAGGCCTCTGGTCAGAAGCACACACGTCTACAACTATCCTCTGTCTTCTATGGCCAAGCCAATTTTTCACCCACTTGATGTGTCATAGCATTATTAGTACAAATGCCACACATTTACAAAGTGAATTAATGTTTAGAATTGGTTTAGGATGAGAAATTCATTGATGTTATCTGGCTTTTACACATATTTGTCACTGAACAACACTATGGACTGCCTGCCTGCCTGCTCCATATCGACATGAGATTGTGTAGAAGCAACAGAAAACAAATTTCTCTCCCTTGTTCTAATTTCAACCTTGGCTATGTGGTAACACACTCATCACTTGAATAAACTTGCTTTGATAAATATTCAAAGATACAGTTACTATACATGTCAATGACACTGTTATGATGATATAAACGTATAAACTTAATAGAGAAGCTCTGTTGATACAAAAGAATTCAGTTTTCAGATTATCACTTTGAGACAAATAAGGTTCAGAAAATTTGTGCTTTTGTGTAATTGTGTAAAATTGTTTAATCATATTATTACATAAGAGATGGCACAAAGTGATTGAAGCCACTCCTTTTGCATTTACAAGTAGGAAATGTTTTGTCAAAAGTTTGCCATTTTTATAGTGGTGCACCTTTAAAATTTGCCATTTTTATAGTGGTGCACCTTTAAAATTTATTCTTGAAATAAAATGGATTGTGATCATTGTATTCTCTTCTTTTGGAATGGGCAGGCAGGCAATTTTTCAAGCACATGAGTTTTTAAAATTGTTTTATGACAATTGCACATGCAGGACAATTTGCCTGCCCACTATAAAAATGGCATAAAGGTGGTTCTTTCTTCGTACGCTTCATTGCAAACATTTTGATTATTTTAATTTCAGATTCTAATATTTCACATGAATCATTGTTTGTAGCATGCTACCATCAGCAGGTGCTGTTACAGTTCATGATCTTGATAAGTTGACATTTTGTGTCATAATCAAGGATACCTCTCAGTTGTAACTTCTCACAAGTTGACCCGAAAGGATAATAGTGAACCAGATGGGATTTTCCTGACAATTTGGAATGGATACAAGGCCATCATTAGACTCTTAATTCCAGATTTTCAATGAATTCAAAATCTATTATCTAACATGGTGAGATTCAAACCAGGTCACCAGACCATTGACAGTGTTTCTGGATTAAGAGTCCAGTGATAATACCACTGAACCATCGCACACCCACAACCCACCCCCGCCACCACCATTCCTGCTAGCAAGCTCTCTGTTTGCCATGTATTCTCTATCCCGTTTGATTTTTTTCTCATCTGACCCTCAGTCCTCAGTAAAGATGCTGCTTTCAACCTCTTGCACTTCTATTTCAATGAATTTTGTGTTCAGCATGCTGCTGAGCTCTCCTTCTATCCGCTATACATTTACAGCCACACTTGTGGTCAGCCTCCTTTCCCCCTCAAACACACAGTGGACCCTTCGTCCCATCTTTAGATTTCTTCTTCCACTGATAGCCCTCCCTCTTACACTGCCTACATTTTTCATTGAGAACTGCAAGGATAATATAGGCTAATTCAATTTCTCTGCTCTCTCACTCACTATAGCCTACTTCTCTCTGAACTTGCCATACCTCCTTTCTTTAGATAAATATGAACATTAGCATTAAATCTATTGCCAAAACACGTTGCACTGTTGCTTTCTTTTTACTATACTGACCTTTAGCTAGCGGAAGGCAAATGCCAAATCTCCTACGCTTCCTCCTAACTCCTCCTTGATTATGACACCACAATTGGATATCATGCTATCATCTCCAAGACTGTCACCGGTTTCAATGTCTCTAATCCATAATTCTGACCTTAAACTCATATTCCCCCAAACTTGAAACATTTAATTACTTCTATCAAAAAACAGGGCTGCTCTAGTGGATCTATAAGCATCTTCTTGACTCACATAACTGATTTTGACCCCTGCTATTTTCTCTCCCCTTGTCCAATCACTTTCCATCTACATTCATAACTTCCAGTTTTGTGGTAATTAACATTTCCTCTTCACCAATCCCTCTATACCTCCAATCTCTCTATACCTCCACCTTCATGAGAAAATTCTTAGGATTATCCATTTCTTTCCTTGAATGAACGCTCAACCTGTTTACATCACCATTCTCTGCTAGCCTGAATCTGTTCTCTCTATTGAACAACTTTCTCTTTGGCTCCACACACTTTCTATTACTCAAAGATACTACAGTGGAAATTGATATGGTTTGTCACAACCCCTTCTTTTCATAGGATATTTAGAACATCCTTTGATCCAGTTCTGCTCCAGTCCCCTCCTTCATCTCTTTACCTGATGTGTTGATTCCAGTATTGGCACAATTTCTTGCTCCTGCCTTGGACTGGAAAATTTACTTAAATTCTCTTCCAATTTTCACACCGCTCTTGTTTTCACTTGGCCACATTTGGACTCCCCCCATTTCTTCTTCAGTCTCTTTATTTCTTAGGGTAGGCTGTAAGCCAATATCCAAATAAGATCATTGATTCCCTCAACACCTTGATGATCATTTCTCTCACCCTAGTTTGGGTAAGGGTGCCATTCATTCTCCCAGTTCCACGGCTTAGTATCTTCCAAACTGGAGCTTCTGTGTTATATTTCTTACTCAACTGAGGAATTTCCCTCACCGTGAGTGATAGATGCCTCATCCATACTTCTGCTTTCAGACTTTCCCTTACTCCTTGAATCATGAAAGCTTTCATCTTGTCCTCACCTTCCTGCCATCAGTCTCCACTTTCAAAGGATCATCTACCACCTGCTCCAGAGTGACGCTATCATCAAATACACCTTGACTTTCAGCATTCCAAAAGCACATCTTTCCCTGATGTCTGGTCCACTCTTCATTCATCTTCAACAACAGCTCAAATTCCCTCCCACCGCACCGCCCCCCCCGCCCCCCGCGAACTCCAAACTTTCCCATGGTATTTCATCATACAAGCACAGGAGATACATCACTTCCCCTTTTTATCTCCCTTCTCCTCCTCATTAGGGTGCTCTTTCTGGACAAAACAGCAACTTACTTGTACTTCTTTCAATTTGGAATACAGTATTTGCTGTTTATGGTGTGATCTGCTCTAGACTGGTTAGACAAAATGCATATTGCGTGACCACTTTGTGGGGCACCTCCATTCAGCTCACAAGTATGAAATCGACCTCCCAGTCACTTGTAATTTTAATTATTTGACCCATTCATACTCTAACCTCTCTGTCCTCAGCATTCTACACTGTTCAACTGAAACTTGATTTTACACCTTTACACTTTTGATTCTGCACCTTACAGCTTTCCAGACTCACCATTGAGTCATAGAATCCCTGCAGTGTGGAAGCAAGCCATTCGGCCCATCAAGTCTACACTGACCCTCCAAGGAACATCCCACCCAACATCCAACAATTTCAAATCACAGGCACTGCCCCCATTTCTCTTTTGCTTTTGGATGACAACTTTTCTTTTTACTCATTCATGGGATGTGGGCAACACTGGCTCGGCCAGCATTCATTGCCCATCCTGCATCACCATTGGGAAGGTCCATCCTTGAATGGCTACAGTCCTTGTGCTGTGACAGCACTGTTAGGAATGCAGTGATCTCTGGTATGGAGGGATTGTTTTATAAGCAAAGATAAAACAGGTTGGGGCTCTAATCTCTGGGGTTTAGAAGAATGAGAGGTAATTTCGTTGAAACATATAGGATTCTTAAAGGGCTTGACAGGGTAAATGCTGAGATGATGTTTCTCCTCATGTGAGAATCTAAGACCAGAGGGAATAGTTTCAGAATTAAGTGGTGCCATTTTAAAAATGAGATGGGAGAAATTTCTTTTTTCAGAGGGTTGTGAGTCTATGGGGGCAGAGTCCTTGTGTATATTTAAAGCTGAGATAGATGGATTCTTGATCAGTCAGGAAATCAAGGGTTATGGGGAAAAGGCAGGAAAGTCGACATGAGGAGTGTCAGATTGGCCATGGTCCAACTGAATGGCGAAGCAAGCTCAACAACCTAAATGGCCTAACGATGTTCCTATTTCCTATTGTCTTATAGCCTTATGGAAATGATTCTGTGTTTTCCCATTTACAGTTCCTACAGAAACATCTTTTGATTCTTTAACTTCCATTAACATCTGCTTTTGTATTGCACCTTTATCATCTCTCTTTTTTCACTTTATCACAAACATTCCCTTTTGTCTTCTCTTGTCTCACCCTACATCCCCTCCACACTTTGTTATCTCTGTACCTGCTTAAAACCTGTCATGTCTCCAACTTCTACCATTCCTGACGGAAGGTCATTAATTAACTCTTTTCTGTTGCCTCAGATTCTGCCAAATCTGCTGAGCATTTCCAGAATTTTTCCTTGTATTTAAGCATTTAACCAGTTCTTGAGGTAATTTTGTTCCAAAAATGCAGCCGTATACAATAAGAGAGGTAATATCCTTGAAGCTACATCTACACATCCAGTTGGAATTTTGTGTCATATGGACCTTATAGCTTCTTAATCATTTTTTTAACTAAAGAATGATCCGTTTGTTAATAACAATAATATCAGATTTGTGTTTACTAAGTATGGGAATAGATCATTGAATTTGGAAACATCATTGGTACAAACATGACTCATCATGGATTTTAATGCCTGCCTTGCTCCACGTGAAGCCAATGAAATAGCACTGGTTTATTTTGTCTGCAGTTAGGAGCAGTGTGAAAATCATACAAATTATCTGTGGGATTTTATGGTCACAGTTGATCTCAAAGGAAAATGTAACAAACTCTGTAGTGCTGACTTCCCCATTTCTAACGTCAGTCTGGCTCCAAGTGGAATGCTATAGGCTTAAAACAAGTGTATGGTAATTTCAGCATTGCCAAATAACAATTTGTCGAAACAATCATTACAGAAAACGTTTTAAACTATAAACCATACGCAATTAAAGAGAAAGTGTGTTAATTATTTTAAAGCCTTATATTTCATAAAATTTCAGGAAAAAGAGTTTCTACCATTTATGGATATCATAAGGGAACATTGAGCTGTGGGCTTTGCAACTATCTGAGTAGCACATTGCTAATCCAAAAATATCTGGGATTAGGGCTAATTATTGTTTTCGCTGAGAGTGCCCTGCTGTATAATCTGTTAGTTATAGAGGCACACAGTCATGGAGCCATACAACAAGAAAACAGACCCTTCAGTCCAACCCGTTCACGCTGACTAGTCATCCCAATCTGACCTTGTGCCATTTGCCAGCATTTGGCCTATATCTCTCTAACCCCTTCCTATTCATATATCTATCCAGATGCCTTTTAAATGTAGTAATTGTACCAACCTGCACCACTTTCTCTGGCAGCTCATTCCATGCACACATCAACCTCTGCATGAAAAAGTCGCCCCTTAGGTCCTTTTTAAATCTTTCCCCCTCTCAACTTAAACCTATGCCCTCTAGTTTTTGACTCGCCCACCCCAGGAAAAAGACCTTGGGTATTCATCCTGTCTATGCCCCTCATGAACTTATAAGCCTCTATAAGGTCACCTCTCAGCCTCCGACACTCCGAGGAAATAAGCCTCAGCCTATTCATCCTCTCCCTGTAGCTCACACCCTCCAACCCTGGCAATATCCTTGTAAATCTTTTCTGCACGATCTCAAGTTTAACAGTATCCTTCTATTGACAGGCAACCTGGGAGCAGATTATGCTGGTCCATTTCAAACCTGTAAAGACTGACAGTTTCTGTTTAAAGTTTTATAGGCAAACCTTGAGAGGTCTAGTTTTGATTGCAGACATACACCAACAACACTATACACTAACAAGACAAGGACTCAACCTTTGCAGCTTCTTTTTGGAGGACGAGATGGAATGTCTTTTTAATACCCCTCCAGAGTCCTTTTAATTTTTCCCTTAGCTCTAACACTATGCTTAGAATGGACCTTATTAGCAGTTTGCAAATTTACTCATTAACAAACCTTTAGATTTTCATCCAGGATAAGTTTTCACGTATTCTCCTGGATTCATTGCAGCTCCACCTTATTTTGACTGGGTCAGCATTGATTAACAAAATAGGCTAAGCTTCCAGTGGGATTTCCAATGGAAATACCCAATTACTGGTAAGAGAGTGGATCGGTGCTGCTTTTTTTTTGAGAGAGCCACAGCAGAAACAAATTAAAAAAGGAGCAGAAGAGCTCCGACAGCACCACATGGTGAAACATGCTCTTTGGTTTGCTCAGAACCTATTGATCTTCCAGAGCAAGGAGTTGACCTCGACAAAGTGTTGCAGACTGGCACATTCCAAGGTCCAGGACTATGTGCTGAGGGACGCACTAAAGCTTGGAGCAGCTGCCACCAAAGTGCAGTGAGGAAAGACCACAGTCTAAGGTCTTTCTGCCAAAGATAAATGGGAGTCCATTCAGTTATCGGACCCTTCCGATGCCCAAAATATATGTAAATATAGCCTTGTATGAGTAAGAAATGCCTTTGGTTTGTTTGTTGGATAGAGTCAAACTCCAACTCCAATGTTTGTTGTTTCTCCATATGCTGCTGTACAGAACGAACTGCTTCAGTGACAATATAATCTCTGTGAAGATATTTTTATGATTAAAGTGCATATTTGAAATTTTTTAAAAGTAGGAAAATATAAGGGTTCTTGTCTGTGCAGTTGTCCTGTCCCTGGGCTAAGTGGTGTGAAGTCAAGACCCAAGTGCCCAATCTGCAGGTTGATTTTACTGAAGCATTAAACTGGCTACATGACAAAATGTATCAGATGTACCAAGACGCTTAAATAATTGCTGGTATCTAGTAACACCATTATGCTGTTTGGGTTGGTGATGGCAGCAGCAGGAGGCAGGGAAATAAAGTGAAATTCTGGACCCCATCACTCTCCTGTCTTTCTATCGGCCACAGGCCTAATGACCATTGCACCTTGCACGGGCTGAGAAAGCAAAACCCATGGCAACAATCTTCCCGACCCCAATTACTTCAAATAAGATTGGTTTTATTGGAGAAGCACTTCAGATCATACTCTGTATGAAGTGTTCTAAGGGACTGGTGTGTTTTGTTTAAATCTTTAAGGTCTGTCTCCAATCTCCCATATTATATTGGATCAGTTGCCTCTACAAGTAATTCTTGTCATGAGGAGTTACGAGAAATGAAAAATTGGCTGATTGTAAAAGTGCATTAGTTGATGACTCAGAATCGGTGTGTCATTTTCCAAAACATAGATCTGCTTTTAGTTTGATAACTATGAGTCATTCTGTTTGTCCTGAGTCATCACTACAAAAATGGTCAAAGTTAATATTGTGAATGAGCTGAAGAGCTAAACCTTCACCTGTAGAGACAGTTTCAGCCACCTTCGGAAAGTGATCAAATTCACTTGTATGATAAAAGAGGCCTAATTATAAAACTCTCAATATTTATTGACAACACACTGAGAGTGTGCATAAACAGAAGTTGCAGTAAAAGCTCAACAGGTCTGGCAGCATCTGAGAAGAGAAAATCAGGGTTAACGTTTCAGGTCCGGTGACCCTTCCATCAGAACTGATGGTAGCTGGGAAAATATCGGTTTATATGGAGAAAACAGGGAGAGGGGTGGGGTAGGGAGTAATCAATAGGATAGAGCCTGAAGACAGAGAAGAGCAGTTGGTTACACAAAGGAGTTGATGACGATTTGGCTAGGAAGGAGAATAGTTGTTAATGGGGACTGTTAGTGACTAACAGTAGGTTGTGTGTAATGGCAGGCTCTGTGATAATAAGGCCTGATGTGTGTGAGGTAGGGGACTGGGATATGGGAGAGGTTAGGCCCATATTTTGCTGCTCACAATGTGGTCACGTCTACATTAGGGGAAAGAGGTGTAGATTGGGTGACACCTTCATAGAACATTTACATTCTGCTGGCAAAAAAGACCCTGAACTACCTGTTGCCTGCTACTTTAACACACCACTCTGTTCACTGGCCAACATATCTGTCTCTGGCTTGTTGTAGTGTTCCAGCAAAGCTCAGTGTAAGCTGGAAGAACAACACCTAATTTTTGGCTTAGGGACCCTGCAGCCTTCCAGACTCAATATTGAGTTCAATAATTTTAGGGCCTAAACTCTCCCACGTCTGAGCCCTGTTTTTGTTCCTGATTTATAGCATCCAAAGTTCTTACGGTTTTATACATTGAGAGTGTGATTGTCTGTAATTATAAGTGACAGGTAATACATTCTATGAAAGCATAAGGCATACAAACTTTCATGAATTCCTGTTAATCTAACTGGCATGTCTCTGCACGTACTTAAGCTCAAGGGACGAGCAGTTAAAGTGTTGATTCAAATCTTGAATCCCAATCAAAGATTTTGTCACGAACTATGATTGGAATAAAAACAGATAATGCTCAACAGGTCTGATAGCATCTAACAGAGTTAGTGTTTACAGTATGATACAGTCAGATTTCAGGGAAATATTCCTCTCTCTGGAGGTTGTAAGGCCAGGAGTGAAAAAGGGAAATAATTGGGTAAGTTAGCCCTGGAGACAACCTCAACCACATCTTGCCACGTTCTTTGCGAGAAGCTCTGTGGGTGTTCTGTCACCAGTTACGGCCCTTAAGTGGTCATTTAATGCCACCTCTCTGGTCACCTGCCTCCACAGTGTGGTGAGCAGTATAGTTAGATGGAAAACCATGGTAGGGTGCTACAATTACCTAAATCTGGGGTCAATAGGGGCACAGGTGGGGAGCAGCAGGTACGTGGTTGAAAGTCACCTGTGACTTTGCCTCCAACCCCTTCTAAAATTCCTCTCCTTATGATCCTTATCCATTGAGAAAGTATAAAAGTATTTACCTGTTCGCTGGTGGGTATCCAGAGGAGTAGGGCTCAACCAGCTGACCTTGTGATTCGGAAGCTGCCAGTCTCTGATTGGCTGGCAAACTCTAGTAACCCAGGATGCCAATGTTGAGGCCTGTGATTCACATAGAAACTCAGCTATGTCTCCCTGCTCTAAAGGAGCTGATTGTTGGGAAAATAGATGACTTTTCTTGACTGTGGCTCATCTGACATGAAATGAAATGCTATCTACAAACACAACTAGCATTTACAGTGTTGACTCTTCTGTGAAGATTGACATTTTAGTCATTGAACGAAAATGACTGCGAAGCATTAAGGCCAGTGATAAACCTGTAAAACACTAGTTTTCCACACGTGAACCACCTTCTGTGTAAAAAAATTGCCTCTCATGTCTTTTTCGAAGCTCTGTCCTCTCAACTTAAAAATGTGCCCCTCATCTGACATTCTCATTCCATTCTAAAACAAAAATGGGAAAATTCTTTCAGAGATAGGAGTAACTGCAGATGCTGGAGAATCTGAGATAACAAGGTATAGAGCTGGATGAACACAGCAGGCCAAGCAGCATCAGAGGAGCAGGAAAGCTGACGTTTCGTGCCTAGACCCTTCTTCAGAAATGGGGGAGGGGAAGGGGGTTCTGAAATAAATAGGGAGAGACGGGGAGGCGGATAGAAGATGGATAGAGGAGAAGATGGGTGGAGAGGAGACAGACAGGTCAAAGAGGCGGGGATGGAGCCAGTAAAGGTGAGTATAGGTGGGGGGGTAGGGAGGAGATAGGTCAGTCCAGGGAGGACGGATATGTCAAGGGGGCGGGATGAGGTTAGTAGGTAGGAGATGGGCGTGGGGCTTGAGGTGGGAGGAAGGGATAGGTGGGAGGAAGGACAGGTTAGGGAGGGACGAGCTGGGCTGGTTTTGGGATGCGGTAGGGGAAGGGGAGATTTTGAAGCTTGTGAAGTCCACATTGATACCATTGGGCTGCAGGGTTCCCAAGCAGAATATGAGTCGCCATTCCTGCAACCTTTGGGTAGCATCGTTGTGGCACTGCAGGAGGCCCAGGATGGACATGTCGTCTGCAGAATGGGAGGGGGAGATGAAATGGTTGGCGACTGGGAGGAGCAGTTGTTTTTATTTCTCAAATAATGTCAGGGACATCAGATGTAAACCTGCCTTTGCATCTCAGGACAAAATAGTTGCTAATTAGACAATAGTTGCCAATACTTAACATTCATATGACTTTCATATTATATGACTATAAACAAGACTATAGACAAGGATGTTGCTGGGTATAGAAGGTTTGAGTGATAAAGAAAGGCTGGATATACTGGGACTTTTCCACTGGAGCATAGGTGTTTGAGAGGTGACGTTATTGAGGTTAATAAAACCATGAGGGGTATAGTGAGAGTTAATGTTAGGTGTCTTTTCCCTAGGATGGGAGATTTTAAGACTAAGGGGTACATTTTTAAGGTGAGAGGACACAGCTTTTAAAAAGACATGAGAGGCAAATATTTTATACAGAAGGTGGTTCACATGTGGAAAGCTACTAACATGATCACCAATACTGTGTGTGATTCTGCTTAAAGTGTTTTACAGATTTATAACTGGCCATAATGCTTCACAGTCATTTTAGTTCAATGACTAAAATGTCAATTTCACAGAAGAGTCAGCACTGTAAATGCTAGTTGTGTTTGTAGATAGCTTTTCATTTCATGGATTTTCAGAATTACTTGGAATTGAAATCTACTTAGCTCATGGTATCGCATGACCAGCTCACGTACCAACTATCTTTCCAACTAGTTGCTAGGAAGCATTTAAGAGTTAGACAAGGTAACTCTCAATTTCCTGACCTTTTCTTCCGATGAGAAAATATCTACCCTACTTTTTAATGTGTCCCTCAAAAGAAGAGGTGAAATCTGAAATCTACTGTTTGGAGGCTGCTGCCAATGAACTGTAGCTTACAATTTAATGGCATATTATATTGGTGCATTAATGCATTGTGTTAGAAGGTCACTGAACACATAAGTACTAAGACTGTTTTCTGACAGTCTAATGGGAATGTCAGTTCAGTGAGATAACAGTAATGATCTCCGGTGTGTACATTTGGGCAATGAAGCAGCAACTAACAAAGTAAATAGTGTGCTGAACTATATTGCTAAGTCACCATGGCGTAAGTAAGGGGATGTCAGGATCAGGGTTCTGGTCAGATTAAGTGTGTCTAGCTTTATGCTCATTGAAATATTATTCAGACCTTAGAAGAGGTGCAGAGAACAGCCACCAAAATTAGAGGACTTAGTTATAATGAAAAGCCATGGTGGCTCAGTGGCAAGTCCTGCTGCCTCACAGCACCAAGGACCAGGGTTCAATTGCAGCCTCAGGTGACTGTCTGTATGGAGTTTTCACATTCTCCCTGTATCTGTGTGGATTTCTTCTGGGTGCTCTGGTTTCCTCCCACAGTCCAATAACGTATAAATGTAGTGGATTGGCCATGCTAAATTGCCCATAGTGTCCAGGATGTGTATGTTAGGTGGATTAGCCATGGTAAATGCAGGGTTACAGGGATGTTGTGGGCCTGAGTGGGATGATCTTCAAAAGGTCAGGATAGGCTATATGGTCTTCTTCCACATAGTAGGGATTCTACAAAACAAGGATACTTTAGCCTTAAAAGGCAGTACCTCCTTTTGAAGGTGTCAAATTGACTCAGTTCGGTTTACAGTGCCTCTACAGATAGTTCTAAATTCAATTCTACGACAGGGTTTAAGAATGTACAATAGAACAAAACTTCAAACAGTGCTTAAGAAGTGCCACATTGAGATGTTAAACTGTGAGCTCAAGCGAATATAAAACATTTCATTGTACAAGATGAAGATGAGCAGGGAAAATTTCCTGGTGCCTCGGTAAAGCAAAAACTACACCCCCAAAACAGACCTCTGTTGTTGTATGTGACCTTTGACTGTAAGATCCTGTTCTGAGGAAGACAACAGGAAAGGTTTTATACATTCCAAACTGTTTTTAGCAACTCAGAATAGTCCTTATACAAAATATGAAATGTATGGATTAGATGAATCTAGGGAAGCACTTCTGAGCAAATCAATGCAATCGAACAAGGAGGCATTGACCAAAATTCTGAACTGATGTCAGGACAATCCCATTATACAAAAATACCAGCGACACTGGCAAGGAAAGCATAAAATGGAAACAATACGTAGCAGATTAGTGTCAAAAAAGAGAAAGGATTACATAACATTTTGTGTGCAAGCCCTTTAACTACCAGAATAAGGTAGTGGAAAATAAACAAGCCCATCAGTTATGGCTGAGCAAAAAAGAATGGAAGAACTGCAGAAGGAGATGACAGATAAAGAGTCAAGAATTCTGGCTCCTGCTACTCTTTCAGTAAGTGACAAATAGATTCAAAAACCTTCATCTGATTGAAGATTCTATTGATTAATGTGACTAAGTATTGTAATGAACTCTCTTTTTCATTGAATTGATGAGCTAACATGAAGGAAATGGTTTCCTTCATTTTTTATTACGTAGTTTTGTGATAACTTATCTTGTGTTAAACATTTATCTGTATTCCCTGGCAATCTAATCTAAGACAATGTATCTGTGTTCTCTGATAATTTAGGAGACTCATGTTCCAGCTGATAGCACTGGTTGTGGTTTTGATCTTACAGAGTCCCACAGTTTAAGCTCTTTGCAATGCCAAAAACCAAACTAATAATTGAAGTTAAAAACACCTCAACAAAAATTACAATAAAATGCAAGTAATATATTAAAATGCCTGATATCTATGGATTAAGGAAATTGAGTCGAGCTGACAATTACACCTTTTAGTTGATTTCAACAGCTGTAAGTGTTGTACTTTTGATATGAATTGTATGTGCTGTTTGGTGGGGGGAGGTGGGCAGTGATCAGGACTGATCAGATACAGGCAACAGGTCATGAGGGAGAAGGGGGTGTCATTGTGAGAAGGGTTTTCATTAACATTGGGACAGAGGCAAACAGCAGTCTTCAGCCTGACAGTGTGAATGGTCCTTAATGTTGGTGGGGGTTGGGGGGGGGTTATGGAGGCTCAGTGGTCAGCACTGCTGCCTCACAGAACCGGGAACCCAGATTTGATTCCCTACTTGGACAACTTTCTGTGTGGAATTTGCATATTCTCCCCATGTCTGCATGGATTTCCTCCTGGTGCTCTGGTTTCCTCCCGCAGCCCACCGATGTACAGGTTTGATGGATTGGCCATGGCAAATTCCCTATAGTATCAAGGGATATGCAGGCTAGGAGAATTAGCTATCGGAACTGCAGGGTTACAGGGATAGGGTTGGGGGGCAGGTCTGGATGGAATGCTCTTCAGAGTGTCAGTGTGGACCTGATGGGCCGAATGGCCTGCTTCCACACTGTAGGGATCTATGATTCACTTTTGTCCATTTCACATTTGAGCCAGCTTTTCCCTGACATTTGTTGTGAAGTGGTTTTAAAAGTCATTAAGTGGGCAGTTTTGGGTTTTTTAGTTCCTAGTTTCGGTAAGGCTTTGCAAAGCCACATTACTGTTTTGTCTAATTTTAAGCCAGTCAATTTTGAAACCTACTTACTCAGCTTGTTTGACAAACAGATAATAGGCATTATAGCGTTTATAGTGAGAGTGTCAGCTGTGAAAACAGTTTGGTTCAAGTCCATTTCAAAACTATAAAACATGAGAATAGAAAGTAAACACAATATTGTGGTTGTACAAATAATTCATTTATATAACAGCTTTTACATTCTCAAAATATCATAAAATGCTTCACAGCCATGGAATTATTTTTGAAGGGTAGATGGTGTTATCCTGCAAGAGAGAATGGCAGGCAATTTGTGCACAGCAGCACCGCTCAAAAGAGACAAAATGAGCAAACAATTAATTTATTTTGGTAATGGTTGATAATAGAAAAGTATTGACCAGTACATTAGAAAAATTTAATACTTCTAGAAAAAACTGTCACACATCAACACGCAAATATTTTATAATTGCTTTCAATTCACAACATGTTCAAATACAAATAGGTTTAAATCTTGATGATAACTGTCATGGTATCACAGGCAAGATTTTATGGAATTAACTAGTTGTTATACTAATTAACTTGTATACACCCGAAAGTTTGGGAGACTGCAAGTTCCTGAGATATTGTAGAACAGATGATTACAAGTCTACGTATTTGAAAGTGTAGACAGTTGCCAATGTTACAAGAAAATAATTTGACTGAGAACTTCTTCAATCAGGAGAGCAACAGACGTAAGTGAGATTGATTGAATTTTTAAAAAGCATTTTGTTATTTTGTTTCACAAAACCAGTTAATTTGTCAGGATATTTACTCTTACTGGGTTACAATTCTGTGAACATCTTCTACTGTGTTTCCCTGTTCGCTTGATAGACTACATAATCAACGTTATGCAGTTTTACGATTGTGGGAATCATCTTAGTTAAGACTATTTTCATGTTTTCAACGAGGGCTGAAAATCCATTTCACTTCCAGTACATTCCCAAGAGGGGGCCAGGGATGTTTGCTTCTCTAAGAACATACGTTATTGTTGTCATTAAATTTGTGAAATTGCATTACATTATGGATCCTATTTTGACCACATAAAATGCAATACAGTTCCATTTCTTCTAATACAGTCTCAGCACCTTGAGATGCCTCATCACACTTACAATTACAGGTTATATTTACAATATAAATGGACATTTCAAGGCAAGGTCAACGAGTGAAGGGGAACAAGTCCAAACCTTTCCTGTGATGTCCTCATCCAATGAGTGAGATTTTTAAAAATATCTGGCATCTGTTTCCCACAGATTCTAGATTCTAAGAGTATTAAGGCCGGAGAGCCTTTGATCATGCTGTTTCCTCATTGCTCCTTTGTCCTTCTTGTCCCAAGCTTTGGGGTGTCCCTTTAGTCCTGGACCTTGGAATATGCCAGTTTGCAATAACATTTGCATCCATTTCACTTATATTATGTTTTGTCACAGCCTGTTCCAATTCTCCTGAAAATGTCTTACACATTCCTCACAACACACAATTCTGCTTAGCTTTGTATCATCTACAAAGTTAGAAATATGTTACATTTGGTCCCCATTTTCAAACGATTGATGTATGTTGGGAAGAGCTGGGGCTTAAATACTGATGATCCTTGCAGTACCCCAATAGTTACAATCTACCAATGTTAAAATTATCCCATTTATTCCTACACTTTGTTTTCAGTCTGTGAGCCAATTCTTAAGCCATGCCAGTACATGACCCCCTATATCATCTACTTGAATTCTGATAACCAACCTCCTGTGGGAACATTATCAAAAGCCTTGGGAAATCCAAAAATACTACATGCATCATCAATTGGATGCATGTGGCACAGCGGTAGTGTCCTTACTTATAGGCCAGAAGGTCTGAGTTCAAGTCCCACCTACCCCTGATTTGTGCTGTACATATCTGAACAAGTTGATTAAAGATATCTGCTACATCCATCAAATCAATATATCAGCATTGTTAGTAGCATCCTCAAAAAACTGCAACAAGTTTGCCAAACATGGTTTTCCATTCACAAATTGGTGCTGACTATGCTCAATCTGATCATTGTTATCCAAGTGTCCATTTATCACATTCTTTATAATAGATTCTAGCATTTTCCCTATGACTGATGTAAGACTGATGGTACTGTAGTTCTCAATTTTCCCTTACTCCTTTCTTAAAAAGGAGGGTGACAGAATGTTTGCAGAATCTATAGAATTTTGGAAGATGATTACCAATGTGTTGACCATCTCTGTAGCTACCTCTTTAATTACACTGAGATCCAGACTTTCCAGTTCAGGTACTTAAACACTTACTGCCCCATTATCTTTCCTAGCTCAGAAATCACATGACACCAGGTTATAGTCCAACAGGTTTATTTGAAAAAGCAAGCTTTTGGACACCTGCCCCTTCTTCAGGTGTTAGTGAGAGATGTAGTATCAGAAACAGAATTTATAAGCAAAAAACCAAAGGGTCACACCACTGATGATCATCTTACCAATACTAATTTCCTTCAACTCTACATTCTCTGCAGTCACTTGGATCTCTAAACCTGGACAATGTCTGTGTCTTCCTCACTGAAAAGATGTAAAGCAATTATTTAGCTTCTCTGCCATTTTTTTCCCCCAGTATAAGTCTCTGGATCCACATTCATCTTAGCTAAATGTTTCCTTTTTATGTACCTGTAAATGATTTTAGAGTCCATTTTTATATTTTTTTTCCAGATTGCATTTATATTCCTCAAAGTGGCAATTTTGCATTCACCACTCATTAATTGCTCGCAAATGAAGCCATGGGCTCCCTATGGCAATATACAGTTGTCAGTCTGTGTGCTCTGTCTACTTGTTGTTCAAGTTAAAATCAATCCCAGCCTGAAGTATCCAGAAATGTTGGTGCTTTTTACAAATAGAAAGATTTAAAGTCTACAGCTGATTATTAAAAGTAGTTATTAGTTTAAAAAAATCTATTATTAGAATTAAGCATTCAAGTATCTCAACAAAGCAATAACTTAGAATAGAAATATATGGCTCATTAGATCATTATCATCAAGCAATTTGTTATTAAGAGAAGTAAGCTGTATGCTGATAAATGCACAATTGACATATCCACCCCAGTAACTGTGCACTAAGAATCAAGGCTGAAACTCCAGTGCAGGACAAGGGAGTGCAGCATTGTTACAGGTATCACTATTTGGACCATACATTGAACCAAGGCCCCTTCTGTCCTTTCGAATGAACATAAAAGAGGAGAGCCTTTACCGGCAATACTATGGTCAAGATTTATCCCTCTGCCAACATGGCTAAAACAGATGATTTGGTCATTATAATTTTTTTTTCTGGGAGCTTACTCTGGCTAACCCACTTCCTACATTACAAACATTGACTAAATTTCAAATGTATATCAATGGCCACAGGGCACTTTAGGATAGCCCGCGGTTGCCAAAGGCTGCATAAAAATGCAAGTCTTTCTCTGAATTAAAGAACGGAGTAAATAGATATTCCTCAAGGTTTGACGTTTGTGTGCTAATCCATTTGCAGAACAGAATGTGAGGAAAATTAAGATGACTTTTCAAATGAAGCTGTTTACCAAATGAACTAGTTAAAGCAAATCATGTGAGACAGTCTTTTCTTGGAAGAACAACCCAGCTGATGCTGCATTCTGTGAAAGAAAAGCATTCCCTTTGTTGGGCTGTTTCCAATATTCCATACTGTTGGTTGCCAGTTTGGAAAACATCCAACAGAAATAATTTCAGACATTGCGTCACAATGGGCATCTTTAGGTAAAAGGCAGTGCTGTAGTCTGAACAATACCAGGCACTCAGGTTTCTAAAAATCAATTTGTGAAGTTCATTAAGTTATTAAAAGTATGACCACTCCATGGTGAGAGCTTTCTATTTTTAAAAATAAATGTGACCATCGATTCTTTTGCATGTAACACAGCTCTATTCCGGATGTATTCAAAAGGGCAAAATTAAGGGCATGTGGCAAGGACAGGAGAATGGAACTTAACAATTGTTCAATGAGTCCTTACAAATATGATGGGTTGAATGGCCTCTTTGTGTTGTAAAATCCTATGCTTCTATTGTTAATTGGCACAGGCCCCACACATTGTATATGCAATGTCAGCTACCTGCATTTCAGATGGCAAGCAGGGGTCTTGTGGTGCTGTGGCAGTGACCCTACCTTCCAGTGTTAAATCCTGCATTCTAGTCAATTCTTAATTTCACATGAGTGAATTTACAACCCATCCTTATGTATTGAATGGACTTTTATGTAATGAAGTCCATCCTATTCACACAAGGAACCATAGTTTTACCACATTTATTACATAAATTAATAATAATTAGCCTTGTATTTATTAATGGTTTATTTCAGTAAGCTTCACCTTAATTTTCACCCCTTATTCTATGTTAATTTAAAGTTACTGGCATAATAAAAAGTAAATGAAATATAGCCGGTAATAAGTAGAATAGCAATTTATCTAATATGTTGTTATTTGTTAACATATTTTACAATATCGTATTTATTTCAGTAACTGATTTTGATGCAGGAGCTAAACATTAACGTGTGTGCTATCTGTGGTGCAGTGACAAAAAAATCAGTTTGAGGAAAAAAATGTGTAGCTGCCATGTGAAATCAACAAGTTCAACTGTATAAAACTTTTGTTGATGGGATAACAGTAGATGCAACCATTGAGTCACAGATACTCTGCGAGAGCCAGAATGTAGATATTTGATCTCAAGAAATAACCTGCCAACAAGCTGATGAGAGAGTAGTGTGGAGATTGTAATGAAGAACGGGCTAGAGTTGCCAATTCAGGCTGGACATTTTTCAGGAGATGTCGGTGGAAATGGCATTGTGGAGAGCTGGAGGCGTAGCACGAGTGAGTCAGGGGCCAGTGCTTGGGTGGTGAAGAGCAGCAACTGTCACAAAACGATAACTCTCACATATGCAATTTATTCAATTAGAACTTCTCATGTACAGCTGCTTCAAGTGTCCAGTCAGCAACGGGAGCACCCAAGCTTTCAACTTGCTTAAAGAGGTTAATATGAGAAGTCTACAGTACCCTAACTGTGGATAAAGCCTTTCCCTTTATTTTGGATTGTTCTAGGTAATGGGCGATCCCATTCATACCAGTAAACTCATACCTCCAGCTCCTGCTGCCCTTAGATCACAAAGGTCCCAGGCCAGAGCTAGTGGAATTAGTAAGATCCATGGTGCGGTTACACCCTCACTCAATAATGAAGTAGCTGCATTCAATCACCAGCGAGTTGGAATGTTTGAATAAATTACCATATTGGGCTGCGATTGTTAATTGGCACGGGTCCCACATATTGCATGTGCAATGTCAACGCTACTTGCGTTTCAGATGGCAAACAGGGGTCTTGTGGTGTTGTGTTAATGACCCTACCTTTGAGCCCGAAGCTCTGGATTCAAGTCCTACCTGCTCCAAAACTGTGTCATAACGTTTCTGGACAGGTTGTTTATAATAGCTAAAGATGACATGCTGAAACAAACACAGGAAAGGGAAAACAAGACTCTGTGTCCTCTTGGCAAAGTCCAGTCTGTGGGCCTGCCCACTGGAAATCTCTTAGAAGGTTTGCCAATTGCTGTAACCTTCCAGCCTGGGAAGGATATGCTGCTCTAAATTGAGAAGGCCAAAGTTTATATGAAGTGAATTGGTGTGTCAGTAAATAACAAAAGTAGTAGAGTAATAAATGGCCCCAGATATAGAATCCTAAATGAAATGTCAAAAAATATTTAGCTTCAGAAAGAGGAACTTGAAGATTTGAGAACTGCAGAACTTGAAACACCAGTGACTGGATTTCAGCTGAAAGAACCCATCACAAAAAATATACATTGTAGTTCTTTATCACAGAATGCTTTAAAAATGTGGATACTTGTGGAATGCAGGGCTGTCACACACAAGACTCGGAACATCCAGACCTGAAATTCCAGAAATGGAATGGAACAGAACATCTAATTGTTAATTTGTTGCGACAATACTGTTGCGACCCTCAGCTGAGGATGTTACCAAGCACAGTAATGAAACGTCTGCGGAACAACAAGCCAGCTCGGCAAGCCAACCAACCTCAAAACCCACAACCCGAGCTACAAATCTACTCCAAAGCCTTAGACAATACTTTGGATCACAATCATTTGCATGGACTGTGCAAGCCCCTGGAAGGAGAGTGGGAATATCAGATCAGCCCCCTGCCATAACATTAGAAGCTAACTATTTCGGTTTTGACAGAATTGAAAAATTTACACAAGCTCAGAATTATCATTTGATGAAGTCACAGGTCACACATCTACCAGCAGCTGGAACAAGGTTGCAGATACACATTGCATTGAAAACAGAACTGGCAGAGTTTCTGAGGGCAATGCTGTTGCTTCTGATAGCATATCCTGGATGGGTGAGTAGGATATGGGACATGTGAGGAGAGATGGGAGTCTTGCCCATAGATCAACATAATAAAAACACGTGCTGCACCATGTGTAGTGGACAAATATTGGCCTTTTATCACATTCATCAGATGCCTAAAGCTCTCTGGCTATTGTCAATCATGAGGGTATTCAAAATATTCCTAAAAGTGTTGGCTGGTTGGCTGGTTTCTTTCAGTTGTACAGCATGACAATATTGCCAAAATAAATTAAATCATCTCAGACCCATAATTAATTGATTTTTAAAATTGATAGCCAACTGGAATGTGGCCCAAAGTATAACCATTCAGAATACCATCATTATTTGTATACTCAGCATATTTTGCGCTTCTTTTAAGTGTGGATGATAATAACCTATAACCAAAACTGAGAAATTTGAGCTGATTTTGTGATATAAAATGAATATTTCAGAACAACTAGTACTCAGGTTCATTCCTGTACACGTACAACACTGAACCCAGCTTACCCTTTTCACATTGGCTATTCAGAGAAGTCAACAATCCCATTGCAACATTATCCAATATAGAAGTACATATTTTATTAACTTCTGATAAAAGCTTGAACAAAAACAAAGTTGCTGGAAAAGGCCAGTAGGTCTGGCAGTATCTGTGAAGGAAAAGACAGATTTAACGTTTCGGGTTCAGTGACTTCCTCAGAACTGAGTCTGGAGTTCTTTGAGTTCTGCCCGAGTTCATCCACAGTTCTTTCAGTTTGCAGCATGAAAGCTGTGGGGATCAGGTCAAATCCTAATATATATAATTGCAGTTATTTCAAGATACCTAAAGAAAACCAACTGACTGTAACTACTTAAATGTCTTAAAGATTTCCTCCCACAAGTAAACCCCACTAAAATGGTCTTGATGGATAAAATTTCTGGAAGGATTGCTTGTCATTTTGATATACTGTGTTTTTCTTTTATTTTGTAAAGTCTTCCTTTCTTTAATATATCTTACGATTATACTTGTGTTAAAATGTAACCTGTTGTGATGTGGACTAAAGTCTTGAGAGCTCAAACCCAAATGGTACGAAGATGTCGTTACGAGGGGGGAACAATTCAGACTAGTGACATTATCACTTCATTTAAATAAAAAAGAGGTGGTTTTAGCAGGATCTTCCTCTCTTTTTCATGCACACAGCCATATAACTGATATAGAGATAGTAGGAACTGCAGATGCTGGAGAATCTGAGATAACAAGGTGTAGAGCTGGATGAACACAGCAGGCCAAGCAGCATCAGAGGAGCAGGAAAGCTGACGTTTCGGGCCTAGACCCTTCTTCAGAAACCCGAGGAAGGGTCACCGGACCCGAAATGTTAACTCTGTTTTCTCCTCCACAGATGCTGCCAGACCTGCTGAGCTTTTCCAGCAACTTTGTTTTTGTTGCTGCTGTCTTTACCTGGTCCGGCTATCATCGACTCCAGACCCTCAGCAATGTGGTTGACCCCTAACTGCCTTCTGGGCAATAAATGCTGGCCTAGCCAGCAATGCCTGAGAATGAATAAGCAAAAAAAAAAACCGAGAAGTAAATCCTATAGCAACTTTCAAAAAGGAATTCGATACATACTTGCAAAAGAAAAAAATTGCATGATCCTTCAGCGTTGCAAGATTCAATGATTCTATCCTTCTGGCTCAGCTGGCTTATGCAAATAGAGAGGCAAAGTAGACAAAAACCAGACCAAAAAAAAAAACAATGCAACAGAAAGAAAGCTTCACAGTAACAGTCTCCAATTTTACTCTAATCTCTTACAGTCAAATGTCAATTACTTCACTGTCTATGGTACAAAACAAATAAAGTGCCATTCCCAAAGCCTTTTCTAATAAGTTAAGAAACATGCAAACAGGTGATAATCGTGCACTGCTTACACCTTTTATTTTCCAAAATTACACCTGTTTCCATTTTTGTAATGTATATACTTTCATGTATGTGGTTAGATAAGTTAACCTGTGTCTCCTTTCCATTGGTTTCCTAGACTGTGTTGATCCAACACAACTGACATGGTGATATGGGGTGCTATAACTGGCTGACACATTTTTGAGTTGGGATAAGTATTGGATATGGGCGCTTGTTGTTGATCGTTATCCTTTGACATCTATTGGAAGTGCTCATGCATGGATGCCAATGAAAAGAGCATTTGAACGTACAGTAGTTAGCATTCTCTAGAGTCGATTACAATGACGAGATACATAGAAGTAAACAAGGTTAGAGTGAGGTATTGTGGAGTAAGGCAGCTGATTCCATAGGTAACAAAGAACCAATCAGCTCCTCTGAGGCAAAAGGGGGAGAGAAGATTAACTGGCATGAAAGAAACAATTTTATTCAAACTAAAAATATAATCTCTTCAAAATTACTATTAATCATGATTTATACCCTAACAAGGAATGAGAATAATAAATATCACATGCTCCAATCATAAGCCTTTTGCTCCTAGGAGACTAATGACTATTATTAATTTACAAATTATTTCTCTTCATTAGTGACAGACCATTATCACAGAAATTTTTGCATTAACGATTGGATTTTCACATATTCATAACATCATATTAAAGCAAATTTGGTTCATATAGTAAAGTACTATGAATGACATGTAACAACCTTTACTATTTGTCAGACACAAGATAGATAGTGCTGTTTATGTGCAAGCTTTGGGAAACTTTATCTCATAAGCATCTCTACTATGTACTGGTAGCAGTGAAACTAAAGTAGCAATGAGACAGATGTTATTTAGATCAACATGCACATCAGAGCATCCCCCAGGTTGTGTTTCAAACAACTTGCATTAATCCTTATTTGTAAATGTTAGTTGATTGTGAAAAAAAAAATGAAATGGTCATTTACAATACATGGATAAAATGATGAGACTAAAAACACTGCCATGCTAATATTTTTGACAAAAAAGGAATTAACATAGTGGTTATTAAAAGCACTATGACCACAGAAAAGTGGTCACAGTCAATGAAATAATGTTGTTTCAAATACAGTCACTGGAAGAAACATGGCAGTCAATTTGCAAACAACAAAATCTCAGACAGTATTGTAATAAATGACCTGTTGCAAGTCTGTTGTAGTAATATTGATAAGGAATACCTCTTGGCCAGGACACCAGGAGGAACTAATTTTCTTTGAAAGTGTCATGTTTACTATTCACCAAAATAGGCAGATGGCCCTTGATTTAACATCTAATCCAAAGAATGGCTCTTCTGCCAATGAGATGCCCAAGCTGGAATGCACTAGAAAGGCCTTTTTGATTTCTGTACTCAAGCTTTGGGGTGGGACTTGAAACATGGGACCTTGTGACACAGAGATGGGAGTGCCAGTTAAGCCAGGGCTAACATTGGAAATATTGAAGATGATACTGTACCCAAATGATAGCCACAATATTTATGCACTTGTATGACATCTCCTTCTGCTATTTTAATAAAGGCATTAACTGATTTCAAATAAACGAACACATTCATTAGCAAAGTTACAAATATGATGTAATGGCACTAAAGCCTAGAAAAAACAAGCTTATAGATTGGTTACACAGAATTTTAGCATTTGTGGGGAAAAAATGACAAAACTTTGTCTTAATAATCAGGACAATTTGTAGGAATACTACTTTAAGGGGAAAACCAACATTTACAGGCGTGCGAGAAGAAAGTGCAGTTTGATTGGCAAGTAGAATTTAATTGGTCAAGGCATTGTCCTGGAACTGCACTAGTTAATGACTATTGACACAATCACCTGAACTGTGTTTACATTTTAAACCAAGCAGGTTGCTAGATTGAACAAGGCATTGCCCTCGCTGGTGTATTATTCATTGTACTATCTCTACCCATCAGAATCCACTTGCCGACTAATCGCTACCCTTCTCAATCAGTACAAATGCTGTTTTTTTCCTCTCAAGGTAATATTCTTGTAAATTGTCCTGATGAGTGAAAGACAAAAAACAAGCTTCAGAATTTTTTTTACAGTAAAATAAATCATTACATGATAAAAAAAACCTTTTAAAGGCATGACACTCAGAGTTTGAATTTGTTTAATTCACTTTGCTGAATTTGTTTACGTATTTCTAAGATGCCTGGAAATGATTCACAGCCAATGTATTAATTTAAATTGTGGTTAGTGTTACGTGCCTATTCAGGGCAAACGATTGGTACGTGACAAGATTGATACACACAGCACTGAGACCTGTAACCAGTTAATCTATTTCTGAATTGCTAATTGGATAACTGCTTGCCAAGAACAATGGGAATTCCACAGACTGTGTCATGGATTATTTTATATCTGACAACGTTTCAGATTAGTATCACAATGTGAAAAATGATACTTCTAGTCTTTTGTTTACTACCTCACCTGGAAGACCTTCCAATTTCCAACCTCACTTCATCCTAGTTATCCATCATTTTGAACTTTCCAAATGCTGGTTTCCGTGATCTTTTGTAACTCTTTGGAGAGCATTAATTCCCACAGGCAGAAGCATGTGGATTTGCTTATTTATAACATTATTATATAGTTAACTCTAAACTGATGATAGTATGAGTGAAGTCAGAGGCAATAATGGAGCATACATAAGTATCAGATCAAGAACATCCAATGACAGTAGAATGTGAAATGCAGATATTTCAGTAAAGGTATTTGACTTCTAATCTAAACTAGGGAGGACTTAGTGACATGCTTAATGAAAAATCATTCTATAGGGTAAGCTAAAGAAAATCACATCTATTGCTTATCAGTAACTCCTAGAACTGATAAAAGCACCTTTCCCAAAAATATAAACAAAATTAAACAATTTTCTCTCATAATTCTTCCTGATTTACAAAATGGTTATACTTTTTAATTCCCACAATTCAGAGAGACTTGTCTCCACCTTTTTAGTTTACAAAGTCTTTTGAGATTGACCTTTCCTAGTCAATGTTAATGCTGACCCCTCAAAGAATTAACATTTTTTCTGACTCCGATGCCTTTGCTGTGTATTTCTAGCCATTTCGCTATTAGAAACGTAGCTATATCTCTATGCACCAAAAATATAGAAGATAACTACATTCTATCTGCTATGGTTGTGATGAAACTCATTTATAATCACAAATGGAGTAACATTGTTATTTCAACACATTGCATATATCTGCTGAGGTTGAATTCAGGGATATCAAAATTCCTTTGGTCTTCAAATAATGCCTTGAAATTTTTTGCCAAAACAGGTATTTGATGCATTGAGCTTACACCAGAAGGGATCACACCTCTGCCATTACCGATCGCCCCTCAGTGTTGCACTGAAGTGTGAACCTAATTATATGATGAAATCCTGGAGGTTCTAATCTACGACCTTGTGGTTGCTTTCAGTTTGGAGTACCCTATTCTGTAGAGTTTGTAAATTAAGTGTACTTTGGGTCTGCTAATTCATGTGATTAATGGAAATTAGAAACAATAGAAATCCTAAAATTAAACGTCCAAGGCAGTTGACTCAGAAGTTATGGGGAGTCTGCGCGTCCTCCGGTTTCCTCCCACAGTCCAAAGATGTGCAGGTTAGGTGGATTGGCCATGCTAACTAACTCAGCGTCCATGCGTGTGTAGACGGAGTGGATTAGCCATGGGAAATGCAGGGTTACAAGGATAGGGTAGGGGTTGGGTTTGAAGGGTTGGTGTGGACTTGATGGGGTGAATGGTCTACTTCCACACTGTCGAGATTCTATAATTTTATAATAGATACTAACAGGCATTACTTCATACCATTGAATTGTCACACTAAGCTTACACAGAAGCTGGTGTTTCACTTTTTCAAATACTTGAAGTTTCAAGTACACCACATCAGAAAACTACGAAAACATGGGGATATTTATTAAATATATCAAGGTTATGCAAATTCTCTAATTCATATGCTTTAATTTATTGGATTAATCATACAAGAAAGGAGCGATTTTCAACCTCTTTCTCTTCAGCCCACCTCCAAAGCTGCACAAGCTGACTAGTTTTTTTAAAATATAAAATGTACACCTTCATCTGGTCAGATAATACAAAGCCTCTGATGGTATTAATGAAAGTAGAAGCATTAGCAGAAATCTACATTTGCTGTTTAAACATAAAGATCACAAACTAGGATGTAATGCATAAAATCAAACTTATAAAAGCTACAGAAATCTGGTAAAACTTAAGGGTTTTAAAATCATCATGCAATAATCATGCAATAACCCTTATACTCGAGTTATAATTTTCTGAATAGAGAAATGAATAATACAAGCTTTCATTTTGCTTTTTCTGACCTCATTGTAGTCAAAACATCAAAAGCTGAAAAAAAAACACCTTTGTAGCCAAGATGAGCCTTTTGGCTAATCCACATCAAATAATCTGTTGTGAACATTCTGTTTACGACAGTTGATAATCCACAATATTTGAAAACAATCACCATTATACATAAAACCCAGCCACAAAATTCTAAAAAGATAATTTGCTACATCTCCTAATATTAAAGGGATCCTTTGAAAGTTACTGAATTCAGAGCCACATCTTCAAAAATTAATAGGGCATCATTGGGCCATACCCTATTGTGTTCAAAGTTTCATTGTGTTTACTTATAAATAATAAACAAGGGCAGCACAGTGGCTCAGTGGTTAGCACTGCTGTCTCTCAGCCACCAGCACCAGGGATATACAAGGTGTAGAGCTGGATGAACACAGCAGGCCAAGCAGCATCAGAGGAGCAGGAAGGCTGACGTCTTGGGCCTAGACCCTTCTTCAAAAATGGGGGAAGGGAAGGGGGTTCTGAAACAGGGAGAGAGGGGGAGGCGGATAGAAGGATAAAGGAGAAGATAGGTGCAGAGGAGACAGACAGGTCAAAGAGGCGGGGATGGAGCCAGTAAAGGTGAGAGTGTAGGTGGGGAGGTAGGGAGGAGATAGATCAGTCCAGGGAGGACAGCACAGCACCAGGGACCCAGGTTTGATTGCATTCTTGGGCAACTGTTTGCTTGGGTTTCCTGCCGGTCCAAAGATGTGCAGGTTAGATGGATTGGCCGTGCTAAATTGCCCATACTGTGCAGCGACATGCAGGCTAGACAGATTAGCCATGGGAAATGCACGGATAGGGTAGGGGGATGGATCTGAATAGGATGCTCTGAGGGTTGGTGTGAACTTGATGGGCTGAATGGCATGCTTCCACATTGTAGAGATTTTGAGTCTGTGAATACATTTGAAATTGACCAACAAGCAGGGGTGAAAATATGAACTCTTGTCCACATTCAGTAGCATGGAAAAGTACTTTCAATTAAATAATCCTGACGTGATGAATTGTAATAAAAAGCAAAAAGGAAAAACATTGCAAACCCTTCACAAAGGGTGATCTTGAGAGAGAATACGGCAGAAGCATTTGCTTTGTGTAAAAAAACAAACAAATTCAAAACAAACCATCACAAAGGGTAGGGCATCAAATTAAACATAATTGCGTAATTTTTACGTGTTTATTTTGAGTGTATTGGGTGATTGAGATGGCTACCTTTGCTGTTCAATACCCTTATCTAAGAATAATAATGATGAAGTGGACACAAAACATGAAGTTGCAGTTTAAGTTGTTGACAAAATTTGCAGGGCTTTATGCTAGTAATCAATAAACCACAGCGCCATATAACAAAAAAAAAATGCACCGCTGGCTTAGTTGGCCTACAGTCATACCAATTGCTTTTGTGTACATTCTCTACACAAAAGGCAGTTTATACTTCTGGGAAAGCAGAAAACATTTGCCTCCACACAAATGTGGAATTTCAGTAGCAGATTTCACTTTTAACTCACATGCTAATTCATTTGTTCTTCAAAAATAATATCGTAAGAGCCTATTCAAAACTATTTTTAAAAACTCAATTTTTGTATTCAGCTGAGGTGATAGCTAGCCTTCAGACTTTACTTTCAAAATCTCTTTCTCTACAACACTCCCCACACATCCCCCTCCCCCACCCCCCACCAACCCCGCCATTCCTGAAGGCAGTCTTACAGTTAAAGGTTGCAAATAGAATTTCATGACTCTAAGTCTGACTGATTACTTATGTAGCATGGTAACCCATAGAGCACATGATCTTATCCTTACCTCACAGCTGCACGAGGAGCTTCCATAGCATTTGTCAGTCTAAAGTATGTCACTTAACTTGAGGGCGATTAGGAGTGTTGAAGCCGTTTGTTATTGTTGGGACTTCTGCTGAAGTGTGCTAATTCAAGATTATATTAAATCTAACTTGAGATGTGTTTTTCTTCTTCAAAAGAGATGAAAATTAATGATCATGTCAGCCTCTTCAAGATCACGATATTACAACTAAGGAGGTCCTTATTCTAGTATTCTCTTTCAACGACCCCCAGAAACAAACTCACTAGCCATTTAAGCCTGGCTTCGACCATGACCATCAATGTAACTGGATGTGCTAAATAAACTGACATATAAATGCAGAATTTACCTACTACTTAGATAAATTCAAACGAAGCAACAACAAAGCCCATCTCATGAAAAAAAACTAGTTTCATGCAAGTTCAATTGCATTCAGTTCCAACCAGAGTTTAAAATAGTATTATTTTTTCATTGGTCCAAATGTTTGGATTAGGATCAGGCATATACAGTTTGAATGAATCATAACTTTGGAGTTGGAAAGCATAATTTTAATGTAACACTGAATAAATGACTTAATGGAGTACGTGGAATGGATATCCCAAAGTCTAGGCATAACATTCTCTGCCTTTTTGCAGAAACTGTGCCGACTCCTACTTTTATGTGGATGGAGAAGACTGTGGTAGAGTTCCACAGGTATTGGCTATGCTCCAGTATCATCTGTATGACACTTTACATGCAAATCGAGATGGTGAATACCAAGCCATGCCACTATGAAGAGTGGTAGTTAAAACCTAGCCTGTGCTCACAAATAATTGGCATCAGAATTTTCTATTTAAAATGATTGTTTAAACACGAACAACACTGAACCAATTGCATTGTAGCCCCAAATTTCCAATAACTCAAGAACTGGAATTAATTAGCAACATCGGAATGAAAAGAGTTATAGCTTAACACACCTGCACGGTTTGCTGGAGGCATGGCAGGTTCTCCAATATCATCCTTCCTCTATTCACCAAAATCTAGCCTCCCTGCCCACGAACAAAAATTTTGACTTTAAAAAAAGGAAAACAGTTGATGCTTTTGCCAGAAGAATTTTTATTAACAAAAAAAAATTTAAATAGTACAAAATACACTGCTCTTTACATCAAAAGTAAAAAGTTGAAAAAAAGTCACAGTTTTAATGGCAAAAAAATTGAATAATGCACATTTAGCTTATTGTAAAGTTATAATTGCACATTCAAGTAATACTTACATATTTGTGCTTATGCTTTTTATTCCACTTAAAATGCTCATCTTCCTCATTAGTTTCCAGTTGACAAAACTGTCAGTTAGTGACATACAAGCTACAAGGGGCAATGACAATGCTATGAAATTACAAAATTTGATTCTACACAATTCAGTTCAAAAAAAAATTCAAAGCTTTAATTTTCTAAAGCCTAAGTGCATTGCTCAGTTTTACTTCATTTTGCTTAAGACATTTCATTCCATAATTACACATGAAGATTGAAAAATTCTAATCTTAACATCAACAACATCCGGTTCAAAACTGGCTCCAGTATTTTCAAACAGGGTTGAGATATTGAAAAAGATAATTTGATAAGCAGATTCAAGGTGCAAAATACAACTTGTACTGATGCTATGAAATTATTGATTTTTCCAACTGACTGAAGAGCTCTCACTTCCCGATAGTGGTCTGACTGACCATCACCTATGAAGTTTTATAAACTAGTAAGTCCGGAATGAGACTTTGCACCAATTTGAAAATTTAGAGCTTAATCGCTGGAAGTGGAAACCAACAGTGCATTGCATCAAAGCCCTGAGAAACACAATATTGCACCATTAAACTTACAAATCAGAAATCAAATTGGAGTTCTAAGAACAGAAAATCAGCAGCACAAGACAGATAAAGTAGTAAGCAGTAAAATAATTCTTGCTAAAGGCATTCCTATGAAATGCAATATTGCATTTCATAGATGCTTAAATGCAAACCTTCATTCACACAAGTGCCTTCCCTCAAAGAGCTTCAATTGTAAAATAACTCTCATACTTGAAGCTTTAACAGCCAAATTAAGTCTTTTGTTTCTCATCCACTAATATGGCAAGTGTAGTACTGTAATTTGCATCATACCAAATGAAAAAAAACAAAGAGGTCAGCTAATGCACCACCCAGCAAAGTTTCAGTTTTTGGCTTTTTTTTTTGCATAATATTAACTCGGGGGGCACTTTATATGTAAATTTGGCATTTTTCCCTTTATTTCAATGACAATCCTTTCAAGCCCTTTGTCATCATCTGGTTATTTTTATGCAGCCAACAAGATCATTCTTTCAAATACCAAGTTGTAAGCACCTTTATAGAAAACATATGGTAAAAAATGCAGCCACATATCAGACAGTCCTTTGTAATGATGAACTTAAGATCGTGCATAACCATCCTGTATCCCCTAAACTATTCAATCCCAACTCCCCACTCCGTATACTGGGATAACAATTTAGGCAAATAAACGCTTTTGCACTCAAATTGTCATTTCCAACTCCATTAGCTGGTCTACATTTGTAAAGGCAACAAGTGGATAATTATACACAGTATTCCCTTTAAGATACAAGAGTGCAAATTTTTAAACTGAAAAAAGGTCCAAGATTGTACTCTTTGGTTACTTTACAAATACAGATACGGTGATTACTTTTGTTCGACATTAAAAAAAAGCATTGACAGTAATTTTGAGAACTGGAAAACACCCTTTGTAAAAGGCAACATTGTACAAGTGTTTTAAGAGGGTACAGAAAAACAAATGTAAACATTAATCTTCAGTTTTTTCAACAAACTGTCTTCAATAGTCCAAACTGCTTTCTGTCCCTTTAACTGACAAACATAGTGGTCATTTAGTGGTAGTGACCCCTCCTCACATTAATAGCTATTACTACACCAGTGACTGAAAGATTATCCCCCTTCCATTCAGCATAAATTATTGTTTAATGAAAGGGAAGTTCAGGTTCTATCAGGGACTCATTTTAGAGTGGAGGGGTTTTTATTGCTCTGTACTGTGCAGGTTGACTAAACTTTGCATTTATTTCCAATCTTCAGTGCAAATTTAATATTTGCACATCTTGCACACGTTAGCCACTTTTAGCCCCTTCTTTTCCCCAAACTCCTTATTCAGTCTACTATCGATCAACCCAATGCAGGCCAATGTTCACTTCCTTTCAAATCCTCTTGCAATGCTGAAGATGCTCCATACTTCTTTAATGCTTAATTTTAAACCACCCACATGATGAACAATATGTTAAAAAAAAAGAAAGAGATAAAACAACTCTGTCAAATTTCAAATGATACTTCTCATTGTATTTCTTCTGTGAAGGTAGGATTTGGGTCAACCTGAAGAGAAAGTGTCATGAAATTTAGAAATTGCACCAAATCTCTCTCAAACAATTCAGACACAGTAGGATCAAGTCTTATTACTGTAAATGTGACAAATTATTAGTTTTTAAAACAACAAAGAAATGCAGCTAACACTCAAGATTAATTAAAAGATTCATGCATTCAAACCTCTGAATAAATTGGTGGCGGCTGAAATCTGAACTCTTGAATGTAAGCAAACATTGGACTCCCAAATTCATGCTCCAAATGATCAGCCTGTGGAAGGGATGGAAATTGCCTAGCAAGGTCATCCTCAGACACAACATCAGCATAGTTGGGTGGAGCTATGGAGAGAGAGAATATCAAGAGAGTTTGACAAACTGCCTCACTGCCAACAAAGTCACCAGGAACAATTTTTTTAAGCTCTTGGCTACAGGGCATTGAATAAGTATGAAACATACAGTATTCATAGGAATAATATAATCCTTAATTAGATTATTGTACCGTATTTGTAACAAATTAACTGGAGGAGAAATTTCTTACCCTCAGGCTGTTCTGGTAGAGCAAGCTGGAGCCAACTCATGTCCATACTGAACTGGCTGCACATACTAGATGTTCTGCTTCCAAAGCTGCTGTATGGGATGGTGCCGATTACTATGGGAAGCTCAAGCATCAGTTTTTTAGAACCTGGAATGTGTACATAGACCTATACAAAAAGAAATACAATTAGGACTAAACCACTAAGGAAAAAAATAGCTGATATAACAAGATGTAGAGTTGGATGAACACAGCAGGCCAAGCAGCAGAGGAGCAGGAAGGGTCTAGGCTCGAAACGTCAGCCTTCCTGCTCCTCTGATGCTGCTTGGCCTGCTGTGTTCATCCAGCTCTACACCTTGTTATCTCAGACTCTCCAGCATCTGCAGTTCCTACTATCTCAGGAAAAAAATAGCTAACCTTTTTGTAGAGAGGAATGATTAAGAGATTACATTATTTTTCGCAGCCTTTGTGTGCTCATTGATTAGTGATCTTAAATTCATTGATAGGAAGGGTGTTTGAAAGAATATAATAGGTACTTTCGGAAATCTGATTTATTTTAGCATGTTATTAATATACTTACAGCTAAAGAATATTCCACTCTGATGATACAGCAGTCTAGGATAGAGGGAGTCACCGGTGGAATTTTAAGAGCTTTCCCATTCCATGACTCTGTACTACCAGAAGCAACATGGTTTCCACGAACGTTTGCAATCATTTGTCTAAAGGTCTTGGTTTTCTCATTTGCAAGGTAAGTCTGTGTTTGAAAAATTGCAGCTTTTGGCATAATAAGGCGTGAGGAACAATTCTCAAACTCTGCGTAGATTGGGATTGCTTCACCTGTTGCAAAACAACTTGTGATTAAAAATGTTGAAAAGTCCTACAAAAAGAAAAATAAGTGTATTTAACTCACCATTACAGAACCCACTTCTCTCAATATTGGCACTTAGGGATATTGGTCCAGAGGTAAAAAACCAACAACCAATTGTCTTCTCCTTACTTTTTGACACTGAAGACTAAAAAGGAAAGTGATAGTTACTGACTCAGTATTTATCACAGTATTTTTTGTGAAGAAAAACTAGAATATTCTCAAATGTTATTTACAGGTAGACAAAAATCTGAAGCATTAATGCAAAATTAAACCTGTCATCTTTACAGCCACAGTTTAGTAGAGTGGAAATTTGGTATAAAACAGTTCCAAGTCAATTTGAGTAAAGTCTTTGGCAATTAACTTAATCTATAAATCTGCTTAAACAGAAGTGTTCAGATTTGAGAGCTGATTCATGTGTAGTCAGATTTAATTGTTTAATAAATAACATGGCAGATTCTTGGAGAAAGACCCCCAGAATAATTTTACTAAGAACTTCCACTATATTAAATTAACTTCATTTACATTCCATTTAATGATAGTCAAAAGCCAGCTTACAATTCTCCACTAATAGATCGTTTTCAATCTCAGTTAGTACTGCACTCATTGTTGAACAATTTCAGGGCCAATCTTACTGTACTGCCCTGGAACCTTAATAGAGCTCTCATCTGCATGTAACTGCAGATTCTGAAACTTAAAGTCAATTTTGATTCTGGCCACCAATACGATGAATTCTGGAAAGTCTGTACAGGTCAACAATCACCATCAGTTGCTTTATCTGTGCAAAGCAGCAAATCAGCAAGTGCCAAACACAACTACCAATTGAGGTTTTGCCCAAGAGCCACATTTTGGGGGACTCAGGATGCTGGACAGGATAAAATATCATCACCTTATCTTAACTGTATTGTTAGCAGTCCATAGACAGAAAGCAAGCTAACGATTCGAGTCTAGGTGATTCTTCTTTGCTGGCTGTATATGACATTAAAAAAAAACTTTCAATTTGACCATACAGCTATTATGGTAGAAAAAGAACAGTTATGATAAATGCCTTGGCAAGTGGTTAGTATGTGCAACATCCAAATAAAGGCTCCCTTATGACTATAGTTCAGTTATAAAAAAATACAAGAATAGTGTAAGAAAACCCCACTCAACTTACCAGAAAATTTGGTGCATTAACATCAATTTGACTTGTCACACAGAATTCTCTTTTCACAATTTGGTTTGGCACATACGGCCGCTCCAATATTGCTGTCACCCAATATTTCACACTGCCGTATTTCCCATTGAAGGATGTAACCAAAGGCCTAAGTATTAAATATGATACATTTAGAATCTGTACCATTTATATTTGTTTAAAGATGTCTCATGTTAAATATCATTATGCCTGTTACTTACCCTTGTGGTAGTTGAAAGCTAAATGGGAATTCATGTTTTCCCGGTTGCAGCATGAAGCACCCTTGATTACCTGAAGTAAATAATGAGAGGTTTATATAATAATTATAGAGAAAGACAAAAAGCTGTAGAAGTACATAACAAGTCAACAATTTAAGTTTTCAAAATACTGAAATGCTCCAATTAGAGGTTTCCTGAGTGGAGGCAATCAATACATAACGTGGAAACAAAGTTAGGTACTACTTCATCAATGTGATCCCTGAAGAGAGCAGGGAAGAATGACAGCATATTTTTTTGTATTACTGCAGAAATTTTATTGTATTAAGAAGTTGTAAATACAAGTTGATATTAATGACAACGGGCTCGGACTTTTTTGGCTTCTTCCTAATTATATCACTGCAGAATGCGGAGGGGACAAGCGGAGAAAAAAAAGAAACAAAAAAACTTTAACTTCGATGCTCCAGCTGTGTTGAGCTGTAGAAGACAGGAATTGATCTTATTAATCATGTGTTGTCTGTTGATTTTCATCTTTGCATTGTTTCTTCAGAACTTAAAACAGGACTTAAGTCACTTGTCTTTTTCCACATTACAGCTAACTGATCACATTACCAGCAGTGTGGTTTTTGACAATTATACAGTTGGAGTCAGTACTTTGCACTGTGTTTCAAAGTCTGCAAGAAGCCTATTTCCCATCGCTAAACTTCAGGAGTGATTACATCAACCATCTACTGATTTTGCATAAAAAATATGGTCAGTGGTTGATTAACATAAGTGAGAGATTAATTATCTGAACTACAGACAGCTTTCAGATTGATGATTAGCTTGCTCAAAAATAAAACTAAATATGTAGTGTTCTAGTGACCCGAGATAAAAGGTACTGCAGATGCTGGAGAATCCGAGATAACAAGCATGGGGCTGGATGAACACAGCAGGTCAAGCAGCATCAGAGGAGCAGGAAAACTTGACGTTTCGGGCCTAAACCCTTCTTCAGAAATGGGGGAGGGGAAGAGGGTTCTGAAATAAATAGGGAGAGAGGGGGAGGTGGATAGAGGATGGATAGAGGAGTGGATAGGTGG
>JAHRHZ010000048.1:12228845-12241411 GCA_024137785.1 Ginglymostoma cirratum | reverse complement strand
CCTCCCCCATTTCTGATGAAGGGTTTAGGCCCGAAACGTCAAGTTTTCCTGCTCCTATGATGCTGCTTGACCTGCTGTGTTCATCCAGCCCCATGCTTGTTCTAGTGACCCACCTGCTCTGAGATATGCAAACGTGCCTATAGAGGTTGATTAAAATGATGTAAAATGTAGTTTGACAGGCTGCACTCATTGCACTCTTGTACAGAAGAGCATAAAATCACTTCATTAGACAGAACTGGGGACTGGACAGATATATCACTTAAAGCAATGAACCTGCAAAAGGAAAAGTCTTTAAGATTTTGCTCATAAGTACCACTATGACAGATGCAAAACTTTTACTGAGCCTCAGTATAGTTACTTACCTCTGGGAGGTATTAATGCAGGAAATAAGGGTTTCTCTGTGTAGGCTGATAAATCTTGCCATTGGCTTGTTGCAACAGCCCGTGGCAATGTTTCTCTTTTTAAAAAATTTAGTTACTGGCCAAGTCCTGGCAAAGACAGCAGACCTCAAGAAGGACAAAGACATGACAGAAGCTGCAGAAAAGATTCACGAAAATGATTCCAGGAATGAGAAACCCTCAGTCATGTAGGTTAAGATTGAAAAAAGTTGAGAGACTTTCTCATGGGAAGAGAGGGTGAGAGATTTGATAGAAGCTTTCAAAACAAGGAGGAGCCTGGATGGAGTAGATAGTGAAAAAAAACTTCTGACATTGGCAGAAGTATCGAGAACCACTGGGTAAAGGTGACACGAAGAGCAATTTCCTTACATAGCAGCAAGCAGTTGGGATCTGGAAAGCTCAGCATGAGGGGGAAAGGGGGATGGGGAAAGGAATGGAGGACAGGGGCGTGAAGAGAGGAGAGGGTGGGATTAGCTAAACTGTTCTAGCAGGGGGCCGGCATGGGCACGACGGCCCGAGTGGTCCCTTATTACACTTGTCACAGCTCTGGTACCTGCAGAAAGACGGAAACCTCTCTACTCCGGTTTGGTCATTACCTGGCGCCTCTCGCAGGGTTTGCCGATGCTGCAGGTAAACCACCTCCTCCCGGTACCTGGTGGGCACCGCCGCCGAGCCCGGGGCCGCCGCCTTATCGATCCAGTTGACGCGGGCGCAGCCTCTGGCTTCCAGCCGCAGGGCCGTCACCGCCAGGCCTTCGCTGAGCTCCAGCAACACCTGGCCCGACACCAGGTCCCCGCTCAAGTAGCCGCCCAGCTCCTCACCGACTAAGACGATGCCGAAATCCCTCAGCTTCACCCCCATGGCCGCTCTCCCGAAAGGGGTCAATGAACACAGCCCTTCGCCCGCTAACCAGAAACCCAGCCGCTTTGACTCAGCTGATTCCGACATGGATATCAGCACCTCCTTTGTCACATTCGCCGCTCCAGAGGGCGGAGGACTGGGGGGAAATAAATCACTGCTACCTCCCAACTGTGGAGAAGCCCTCCGTCTGACTAACTGCTTCACTCTCAGCCCCAACCATGCTCCACAACAACCCTCCCCCTTTCCCGGCGTAACCTCACCTTGACGGCCCGGCAACCGCCGCTCCTTTCAAATCCATTGGCTGTCTCACACCTCGTTCCGCCCCTTTCCGTGGGAGGTCCGTCTTCGATTGGTGAAAGGCTGTGTCACTCAACTGTTCGCCCCGCCCCCTCCACTCGGAGTTAGGTTGCGCTGTGGAGATGGGCGGGTGCTCGCTGCATCGGGAGGGGGAGGAGTGTGCTGCTACCCTTGCTGCCTGCTGTCCAGCTGATCAGAGCGTGATCACCAATCCGCTTTTCGGGCTGCCGCGTGCACCGTGCCGCTATTGGACGGGCAGGCAGGCTCGCAGAGACGGCCGGCCAATGGCGGGTGGCTTCCGGCTCGTGCACGCCGACTCAGCCGTTCAGCGTAAACAGGGGACGCGTCATCGGCGGATCGGCGTTGCCATGGTGACAGGTGGCGGTGGGCTGGGACTTGCGTTGCCTAGGTAACAGGAGGAGGAGGCGAGGAGATGATGGAGGACTTGCTCGTTGCCTGTCTCTGTTTCTCGGAGAGGTTTACTGCTAGCGGCTTCTTGACTTGGTGATTTCTTTTTGGATTTTTGTTTTGCGCACTCCACCTCTCGACCGCAGAACCTTCACAGAGCGCGGAAGGAGACCATTCAGCCTATTGTGGTCCGACCCCAATAACCATGCCCCCCCCTCCACCCTCCCACATCCCAGGTCTCAAGTCTTAGCCGTGGACTTGGCAGAGCGAAATGCGTTCATAGTTCCTTGAAAGTGGAGCCACAGGTAGGTAGGATAGTGAAGAAGGCGTTTGGTATGCTTGCCTTTATTGGTCAGTGCATTGAGTATCGGAGTTGGGAAGTCATGTTGCAGCTGTACAGGATATTGGTTTGGCCGCTTTTGGATTACTGCATGCAGTTCTGGTTTCTGATGTTGTGAAACTAGAAATAATTCAGAAAATTATCCCTGGCTGTTGCCAGGGATAGAAGGTTGGAGCTATAGGGAGAGGCTGAATAGACTGGGGTTATTTTCCTTGTGGAGCATTGGAGGCTGAGGGGTGACCTTATAGAAATTTGTAAAATCACGAGGGGCATGGATAGGGTAAATAGAAAAGGTCTTTTCTTTGGGGCTGGGGAGTCCAAAACTAGAGGGCATAGGCTTATGATTAGAGGAGAAAGATTTAAAAGGGACCTAAGGGGTAACTTTTTCATGCACGGGTTGGTGTGTGTATGGAATGAGCTGCCAGGGGAAGTGGTGGAGGCTGGTACAAATAAAACAATTAAAAGGCACCTGGATGGGTGTATGAATAGGAAGGGTTTAAGGGATATGGGCCAAATGCTGGCACATGGGACTAAATTTTTATAGGATATCTGGTCAACAAGGACAAATTGGATTGAAAGGTCTGTTTCTATGCTGTATATCTCTATGACTCTATAACTGCGTATGCTGGAAATCTGAAACCAAACAATGGAAGTTGCTGGAGAATCTATCAAGTCTGGCACCTGATGGATGCTGACAGATGCTACTGGACCTGCTGACTTGACAGAGTAGATGCGAAGAGGTCTAAGACCAGGGGGCATAATGCCAGTGTAGGGGATCACCTAATTAGGGCGGAGATGAGGTGGAATTTCTTCTCTGAGTATTGAGAGTGTGTGGAATCCTTTACTATAAAGGGCTATAGCAGTTAGATCATTAAGTATATTCAAGGCTGAAATGGATGGATTTTCCAGCAGTGCGTGAGAGAAGGGTTTGGAGAGAAAGAATTGAACGTGGATTGACAATGATCAGATCAGTCAAGATCTAATTGAGTGGCAGAGTAAATTTGATGGGCTGAATGGCCCCCGTCTGCTCCTATGACTTAGGGGTTTGAATCTACTATGCCCATTGGTGTGGTGGGGGGGACTTAAGTTCAATAAAATCTAGCCTAATGGTGACTGTGTTACAATTATCAAAAAAAGTTTCAGTAATGGATTTATATATGTTGCTCCTTTGCAAAAACAATCAAACTACTTCATCCATTATGCACTCAGGCAGTACACCCAAGCCCCTCACCATTGCTTTTGTTTTGTTTGCTAATTTCTTCTGTGCACTCTTGTTCTTGATCCTTTCACAATTGGAAGCAGTCTCTCCCTATCTATTCTGTTCAGATCTCTCAGAGTAGTAAACACCTTTGTTCGATCTCCTGTTTACCTTCTGAATTGATCTTGAGTCATATTACTGCACAGTAAGAAGCCCTATGTCTATCCAGTCTTTGCTGGTCATGTCGCATCGGTCTACTGTAATCCCATTTCACAGCACCTGGCCCATAACCTTGCATGCTATGGCATTTCAAGTATTCTTCTAAATACTTCTTAAATGTTGTAACGGTTCCTGCCGCTATCACTCTTTCAGGCAGTGAGTTCTAGATACCTATTAGCCCTCTGGGCGAAAAGAAATTATCCTTAAATCCCCCCTTGAAAGCTCCTGCCTCTCACATTAACTCTATGCACCCTGATAATTGAGCCCTCCAATAAGGGGAATGGTTTATTCCTATTGACCCTATCTATGCCTCTAATTGCTTTGTAGCTATCAATCAGGTCTTCCTCCGCTTTCTCTGGTCCATGGAAAACGATCCTCATTAAGCTAGCTATCTCTCTTCATAGCTGAAATGCTCTTTCCCAAGTAATGCCTTGATGAATCTCCTTGGCACCCTCTCCAAAGCAATATGTAGTTCCTACAGTGTGATTCTCTGGGGTTTTTGTTTACTTACACCTGACTACGCCCACCTAAATCACTCTCCTCTGACTGCCCATCCATACTCATGGCTGACCTCAGAATCTCAACATTTGTCAAAGAAAAACTGAACATAGCAAGACAACCATTCCGTGCCAAATCCATCCAACAACACATTCATTGCTCCACATAATTGTGATTATACTCCTTGTTGCTCAAGTATATAGCCTCATTGAGTCATAGATATTTACAGCACGGAACAAAACCATTCAGCCCATCCTGTCTGGGCTAGTCAGCAAAGATCTGAGTACGCTAATCACATTTTCCAACTTTGGAGCCTTGGAGACTACAGCAACACAAGTGGAAAGCTAAATACTGCTTGACTCAACCACCCTTTCATACATTGAATTCTAGACTCCTGCCACTTCCTGAGTGAAAAACGATTCTCCTCCTAGCTTTTTATTTGTTACCTTAAATTTCTATCCCGCAGTTTGACCCCTCTTCTAATGGAAAAAGTAACTTCTTATCCATTCTTTTTATGCTCACATATACTGATACACCATGATCAGGTTTCCTCTCAACCTTTGCTGATCCAAAGGAAATGACTCCAGCCTCTCTAATCTTTCTTCAAAGCTCAGACCCTCCAGCTCAGGCAGCATCCTGGTAAATCTAATTTGCATGCTCCCTAGTGCAAACACATCCTTGCAAAACAGAGACCAGAGCTGCACATAGTACTCCCGTTGTAACTTAGCCGATATTTTATGCAGATATACAATAACCTCTGTATTCTGTGCCTCAGCTAATAAAAGCAAGTATCCTATCTGCCTGCCGTACTACCTTCAAAGATCTGTGGGTATGCTCACAGAGGTCCCTCAAAGTGTAATCTCTTGCCTCTTAGCTCCCTCCAGTTACATTGCCTCACATTTTTCTGGGTTGAATTCCTTTTGCCACGGTTCTGCCCACCTGAGCAGTCCGTTGATATTTGTCTGCAGTTTATAGCAATACTCTTTACTATTTACTTCCCTGTCAATTTTCATATTGTACAGAAACTCCTTGATCGTAACCTCTACATTTAAGTCCAAATTATTATCATACACCACAAACAGCAAGTGCCCCAGCAGGGAGCTCTGCAGAACTTCATTGGAAATAGACTTCTAGTCACAGAAATATCCCTGTACCATCTTCTCTCAGCCTCTTGGTCCATTTTGGATCCAACATGCCACTTGGTCTTGGATCCTATGGGGTCTTACTTTTTTGACCAATCTGTCATGAAGGACTTTATGAAAAGCCTTACTAAAGGTCATATTGACAACATCGACTCCCTTTGTCAATGCTCTTTGTTACATCGTCAAGAGATTTAATCAAATTTGTCAAACACGACCTTCCTGTAACAAATCCATGCTCACTATACTTGATTAATCCATGTCTCTCCATGTGCAGATATATTCTGTCTCTCAGAATTCTCTCTGATAACTACCACACAACTGAGGTTAGACTGACCAGCGTGTAATTTCCTGCTCTGTCCCTTCTTTCATAATGGGACAACATCAGCAGCCTTCTAGTCTCTACCTCACTTGTACCAAGGGAGAATTTGAAATTTACTGCCAGGGCCCCTGATAACTCCTCCCCTGCCTCCCTCAACAGCCTGAGAGGATATACTTCGTCCGGGCTTATATATTCACTTTTAAGGGTAATAATTCCGCTAATGCATTCTCCCTTTCTATGTTAATTTCTTCTAATATTTTATAATTCTGATGACTATACCTGTACTGTCCTTTTCCATTATGAAGACTGATGCATAGTATTCATTAAGGACTGTCCACGTCTTCAAGGCCCATGCACTGATTACTTTTATGGTCCCTAATGAGCCCTCTTCTTTCCCAAGTTATTGTCTTGCTTCTGATATACTTGAATACCTTTTGGGTTTGCTATAATTCCACTTGCCCGTGCTTGCTCATGCAACCTCTTTGCTTTCCTTCTTTCCTTTCTAATTTACCCCCCTCCGTTTCTAAACTTCTCTAAGGATTCTGACATTCTGCCGTGATGAATCCCTGGTATTTGCGATAAGCTTCTGTTTTTTGTCTTAATCCTAACCTTTATATCTCGTGCCATTGAGGGTTGTCCGGTTTTGGTCACATCCTTTGTCTTTTTGGGAGGTTATTGGCCTTGCATTCTTGCTATTTCATCCTTGAATGACTTACATTTCTTTGCCACAGTAAAATTAGTCTTTTCCAAGTTTATGACTTTATTTCTGCCCCATCCTTATTCTTTTCCATAACTGTCCTAAATCAAAGACTGTATAGCTTAAGTTGCGTAGTAGTAATGTCTAATCCATTTTTATTTGACATTGTTAATAATAGATATGTTTACAATAAACAGAATTATTTTTCAGTTCCTGCTGAAACCTGATATGAATTACATTTGGCCTGAGTGGCAGTCAGTCAGGCAAATTGAACATCTCAGTTTTTTAATTTTCTAGCAATACATTTGTGATGGGGCTTGTCAAATAATGGAGCTGAATCATCAGTACACTGAATCCAGCTGAATCCAGTTGTGACCATAATAAAAGTCCTCTGCCTTAAACTCAAGGAAACCTTGTAACTGGCTGCTTCATTTTTATGTAATAAACTATATTTTCAATCGATGGCTGATTGCTGCAGGCTAAACGGAAATAGTAATATTTATGGCAACTGACTGAACAGGGTTAAAAACAGAGGAGCTGATTCCCTCTTCTTACACAGCTCTGAAGCAGACGCCTGAAGGGAAGGAATTCAAATACATCTCACAACCAATCTAGAACATTTTCACAAGTTGAATGCTGCCCCATGTAGCAGGATGGTAAGGACAACACCTGACTGAGTTTGATTTTATTCTTTAGCTTGATGCTGTGTTGCTTCCAGACACAACCGTGAAATCAGACATAGGCACAGTGCTCGACTAAACAACCTAGTACTTTCCCTTAGTGCCTATTTTGTGTGTACTTGTCTCTGTCCTAGTACTCTTATTCAGTGCTACTGCAATAGCTGTAGCATGTTAATGGAAGTCTGCTGCCTTTTTCTTGGAGAGACTGCAGGCCTGAAGCAGCCTTTGGCCTTAGACTGCATCACCTTGGCATGGGCAGCTCCATTCATGGCCAGCTGACTAAAAGTGGTGCAGGCTAACTTTAAACGGGACTAACCTTTAATTAGGTTGGACCCCATGCTTAGGTGTGCAGTCATGAGGCAGTATATTCTCAACTGGTCAGCATGTAATAACTGTTGACATGAGCGACGTTTGTGTGCTGCTCGCGTAACTCAGTTTAGCAAGTTGTGATTACGTACAGCAATCCTTGTTTCTGATACCAGCAACTATCAATTTAGACTCCTTTATTTTACAACTTCTTTTCTGGTTCTCTATCCACTAAGCAATGTCCTATGTAGCATCAGGGATATTTTCTGTATTAAAGGTCCTATATGAATGCAATTTGTTGTTATTGGTGGTTTGAGTCAGTGTTAGTTTATTTAATAGCTTTGTCTATATTTAAATATTGGCTAATTAAATTGCTGCACAAGCCTCCAAACACCCCAGCTATACTACCTTCAAGCACCATCTGCCCCACATGTGACCTAGTCTACAAATCACTTGCCATAACATTCCCAGCCTTGATGTCTTCAGATCAAGGTCAGGTACTTTCATCTTACTTTTGGAATTTAGCTCTTTTATCTATCTTTGGAGCAAGGCTGTGATTTGGCGGGAGTGGAGTGACCCTGGCAGAACTCAAACTGAGCATCAAGGAGCAAGTTATTACTGAAAAAAAAGGCACATCATATCACTGTTGACAATACCTTCTATCAGTTTGCTGATGATTGAGAATATACATATGGGATGGGTAATTGGCTAGGTTAGGTTTTTGTGAATAAATATAACAAGACAATTTTCCACATTATTGGTTAGTTGTCAATGTGTTGCTGTACTGGAACAGCTTGATTATGGATGCAGCAATTTCTGGAATACATTATCAATTGAAATGTTATGAAACCTTATAGCTTTTGGTGTCTCCGGTACCTTCAGCCATTTCGTGATATCCCATGGAATGAGTGGAGTTTATAAAAGGCTAGTAACAGTGATGTCAGGAGCTGGTGAAGATGTGTGCAAATATTTTTGCCTTCACTTTTGAACTGACATACTGTGCTCTCCAATCGCTGGAGATGGAATCCTCTGCCACAAGGAATGGTTGAGAGAGAGCGAGAGAGAGACCATTACAGTAAACAGAATTTCTTCAATTGGTAAATTTCTATGCTTCTACATAACAATTCTTTTGTTATGTTTTCAAAAAGAGAAGCATTAATTTTAAGAAAATGTTTGGCATACGTAAGTAATCCATTGGAAATTCTTTTGTTACATGGTTTTATGGCCACATCCAACAGTTTGGGTTCAAGACAGACTGGTCAAGGAGAAGACAAAGTCAAGAATTATTTTCAGGCTTAGCCTTCTTTAGAATGCTGTTTAATACTATTTAGGCTAAATTCTACTCTATATAGTAATCAAAGATGTGTGACATTATTACAAGATTTCTCCAGGGTCCTTATGATTGACCCCATAATAACATCACGTTGATAGCCTGTTAATGTGTTTTTTTTTCTCAAGTTTCTTTAATTTTGTGTCATGCTGTTAGAATAACTATAATGCTAGAATGACAGAATGACTAGAATAGCAGAATGATTAGAATGACCCTGATAAACCAAGTGGTTTACCCCTGATTTTTGATTCTTGTATGGATGTCTCTCCTTGTAACTGTTTATCTGGCAATGGTAGGTTATTGAAAAATTCATTTGATTTATACTGTAATGCATACTGTATTGTGAGTTTCTGCAAGAGGGCAGGGGAATGGGCCCATCCACTCTGTTCTTCCCTTTCTGTTTTCTTCTTTTTTCATTAAAAATTTTTTTTTTAGTTTTAGGTTGTATTTCTACTTACACACCGTCTGGAGAATGGCAGTGGCAGCGGTATCAGGCTTATTGAATTTGGCAGTCGGCTAGATTTCCAGGGCGAGGCAGCGTCTGGGGACCTGAACCGGAACTCTCGGTATGTTCCCGATGCCCGGTGCGGACCAAAGGCGAAGCCGAGGATCTGTGCATAGGCTGGAGGCAAGGCTGAGAATCGGTGCAGATGGCATTTGGATTGGGTGTTTGGTGGTCCAGTATGTGGCAGTGGCTAAAGGATTGCAACTTCGGCAGTCTGAGATCCCAGGAGTGAGCCTAACACAGCGATGGAGGGTTCCCCTGACATCCACAGTGATGATGAGAGCAGGAGAGATCAAGTCTGCACGGGGAAAACATGCCAAAGTGGAGGAGATCGAGCCCGTGAGGGAAGTGTGGTCCCAGCATGGCTAAGCACTTAAGAAAAACTGCAATGATTGAACTTTTAGCTTTATTTCTTTATTTTTCAACTTAATACTAAGAAGGACTGAACTGTTTAACTTTAACTTTGTTCCTTATTTCTTTCTACCTTGTTCTTAAGTTTTTATACCTAGGTACTTGTACCTAAGATTGCACCGTGTGTGGTGACAATGAAAACTGTTCACTGTACTTCTGTACATTTTGTACTTGAATACATGTGACAATAAAGTCTAAATCTAAATCTAAACAGCACGTCTCTCTTTCTCTCTCTCTCTCTCTCTCTGGTACAGACTACTGCTTCTCTATTCTTGATGTCTAGCACATGACTGCTGATGTCAGCCACATCATAATAGACATAATTATCTTGTTTTGCATTTCGTCCGAATATAATCACACTTGTATAACAACATATGTTAAGCTAATTTCTTAAATTTGTTTAAATTATTTACTTTGACACCATTCCCCTGCCCCAAAGTCTAAACTTTACAGTTCAAGCCTTTATGTTTGTTTTCAAAGGTTCCCATTATCTTATCCTTCGTACGTTGATTGTGGGTGATGATCTTGAATCGCTTTGTTCATTATCTCTCCATTCTTTGAGGTGATTAATATGGTGTCCTAAAATCATTCCAAAGCTTGCAATATTCACAGTTTTTTTTCATGCAGCCCCTAATAATTTGAGAACATTGCTGTTTCTTTTGAAGTTTCAAAACACAGTTTGAATGAGTAAGGATTATGTATGTTCAGTTGGTTTAAGGACTGCGGCTTGAACGTTTTGATCTCTGACCCATGCTATTCATCAGATGCTAACTTTGATTAAAGTTTTCACCCTGTGCCTGGAGTTATGCCTGTTCTTCTGTTTTTCTCATTGAATCTTACTCATTGTCATCTGAGGTAATATTTGGTCTTCGATTCTTCTCCAGTAATGGCATTAGTATTCATAACCTTCAGTATATAAGCAATTTATTACTCAAGTGGGATGCTGTATAGATCAGCAAGGCTGAAATCACGATCACTACTGACAATCGTGGGCATTTCAGTGCTTGTTTCCCCACTTTCTCAACGTTATCATTGGTCCGTCAGTGAAGAGGAGAACTAGTAACTTGATTAATTCCACATTCCTCTTCTTGAAGCATTCATTCATGAACTGTGGACGATTGTCAGAGACAACTTTGTCTGGAAGACCATGAATTGAAAAGCTATTTTATAATGCTTCTCTGGCTGTTTTAATGGTTGTAATGTGTAATCTGGTAGTTTCTAACCATCCTGAATTCCAAATTATTATAAAAGATTTAAAGAGATTCAGTCCCAACCTTTATCAAGTCCTTTCTGGAAAACTAGATGGTAAAGGAGGTTCTATTGGTATTTAGCTGCTAATTGCACAAGCATGGCTGTTATTTGTGAAGTCTTCAATTGCTTTGGAAATTTCTGACCAGGCAGGTAACGTGCATAAGCAGTCCATTTTCTAAGTGAACACTGTAGATTCTATGAAGAATTTCCTCTTTCATGGTCCTACTGCACTTTTCATTGTACCTAGGTACATGTGACAATTATAAATCAAATGAAAGCTTTTGTTGAAGTCTAGAAGATTGTCCAGTATTGTGAGATGTTTTCCTTGTTTGTGGTACTTCCTTAAACATGATTGTTTGAAATATTTTTGGATGTTGAATAGGTTAGCATGTTCAGTACAAAAAAAATTGAATTTTATTTGTGATGACGTGAAGAGATCTAAGAATAGTGGAGAAAGTGATGCAGAGTCAGCTGATCAGCAATATAATGCTAACATATGTAAACGATAGCCTGACTCCAGAAAGTTTCTGCAAAACTATTTTTATTTACACTATTATACATACTCTGAGTTAGTTCAGCTCACTGTAGCAAAGACTGTTGCTGCAGTCTTCCTGGAGTCTAGCACATGGCTGCTGAAGTTGCTGTGCTGTTATCATTGACATTACTGTCTCATTATCCAGGTTAAAGGCTGGTGAAACTGCCTGATGGGCGTCAGACACCAAAGGAATCATCTCCATTTTTGTCTCTATTTCTTATAAGAGGTAAACCATCATTACATGCATTTTAATTTGGATTAGATCTCTGTCCCTTCATTTTCAAATGTACCCAAATCATGGAATTTCCTACCTAATAGCATTTCAGGGGAACTTTCACTACACAGACTGTAGTAATTTAAGAAGACAACTCAGCATCACTGCTCAAAGGTAGTTCAGGAAGGAAATTAAATACTGGTTTGCCAGCAATTCCCATGTCCCGTGAATGACAAATAACCAATTGTACATACTACTTACAGCATTGAAACAGCCTATTTTGATAATGTATCTTATTTTGTTGTTGAAGCTATGGCAGGGAATTCAAAAAAATTACAACTTTTTTGCAATCAGCTGCACACTGTTCAACAATTCTTTTGATCTATTTATTGTCAGTTTACAATTGTTAAGTCACACTGAAGGTGGTAACAGCTGAAACTGTGAGGAGGAAATTCATGTAACAGCAGAAAATGGTGGGAAAAGGGAATTGATATATGAATATATGGCTGAAGACATCAGCACAAGACCGGCTGGATAATTCAGGCACGTTTCAGATAATTGTTGCCAGGGAATTGACAGGGAATTCAGGGGATTGTTGCCAGTTTCACCAGCCTTTAGAGAATTTGACTGGTGACTGCTGGCTCTGCATAACATGCAGAGATAGTATGAACTGCTGATGCTGGAGTCAAAGATAACACAGTGTGGACCTGGCGGAACACAGCAGGCCAGGCGGCATCATTTTTTTCTGAAGAAGGATCCCGACCCGAAACGTCAGCTTTCCTGCTCCTCTGATGCTGCCTGGCCTGCCGTGTTCCTCCAGCTCTACACTGTGTTATCTGCATAACATGCACTGCTATTTACTGAGATAACAAGGTGTAGAGCTGGATGAACACAGCAGGCCAAGCAGCATCAGAGAGCAGGAAGGCTGACGTTTCGGGCCTAGACCCTTCTTCAGAA
>JAHRHZ010000048.1:12059590-12228445 GCA_024137785.1 Ginglymostoma cirratum | reverse complement strand
CTCTGATGCTGCTTGGCCTGCTGTGTTCATCCAGCTCTACACCTTGTTATCTCAGATTCTCCAGCATCTGCAGTTCCTACTATCTCTGCTATTTACTGCTGCTTTAAATTCCAGTTTTTGATTGTTGAATGACAAATTGGATTTTACACATATTGTTTTGTTTGGTACGCTCACAAAATTCTTGTTTAACATTAATGTTAGCTTTCTATTATTGACCTTTTATTCATTTTAATTTTTGCACTGTGGAACTAAGCCCTGTTTTTAATTCAGTTTCTAGTAGCCTTACATTTATTTGAAGTAACTAGATATTTAATTAAATGCTGAACTTAGTAACAGTTATAAAAATAGAAACTGCTGGAGAAACTCGGGAACTATGGATGAATTGAGGCTCTGGTCAAGAATAAGGAGTCAATATATTAGCTTTAAGTGGGATGAAGTGAATCTCTTGAAGATTATAAGAGGTTTAAGGGAAATCAGGAGGTCAAAAAGGGGATATGAGATAACATTGGCAGAAAAGGTTAAGGATAATCCAAAGAGATTCTACGAGTACATTAAGAGCAAAACAGCAACCAGGGAGAGTAGAGGGCCCCTTAATGATCAACAAGATCATCTGTATGTGATAACATAGGAGATGGGAGAGTCAGTAAACAAATATTTTGTGTTAGTTTTTACTGTTGAGAAAGAAATGGTGGCTAGCGAACTAAGGGAAATAAATATTGATGTCTTGAAAACAGCCCACATTACAAAAGAGGGGGTGCTGAAGGGCTTGATAAATGTAAAGGTGGATAAATCTCTGAGCCCTGATCAAGTGTATCCCAGGACATTGTGTGAAGTTAGGGAAGAAATTATGGGGCCCCTAGTAGAGATATTTTTATCATATACAGCCGTAGGTGAGGTGCTGGAGGTCTGGAGGGTGGCTAATGTTGTGTCTTTATTTAAGAAAGGCTGTAAGTAGAAGCCTGGGAACTGTCAACCTGTGAGCCTGACATCAGTGGTGGGTAAGTTATTGGAGGAGAATCTGAGAGATCGTCTTTATTTGCATTTGGAGAGGCAAGGACTGATTAGGGATAGTCAACACAGCCTTGTGCATGGGAAGTTGTGTCTCACAAGCCTGATTGAGTTTTTTGAGGACATAACCAAAACATTTGATGAGGGCAGAGCGGTGGACATTGTCTACATGGACTTTAGTAAAGCCTTTGTCAAAGTTCTGCAAGGTAGACTAATTATTAAAGTTAGAACACGTGGGATTTAGAGAGAGCTTGCCAATTGGTACAAAATTAGCTTGATGGTGAGAAACAGAGGGTGGTGTTGGAGGGTTGTTTCTCGGATTGGAGATCTGTCACCAGCGGTATTCTGCAGGGATTGGTGCTGGGTCCACTTTTGTTTCTCATATATATAAACAATTTGGATGAGAATTTAGGAGGCATGGTTTGTAAGTTTGCAGATGACACCAAAATTGGTGGTACACTGGACAGTGAAGAAGGTTATCTAACTTTACAAAGGGGTCTTGATTAGTTGGGCCAATGGGCTAAGGAATGACAGATAGAGTTTAATTTGGATAAATGCGAGGTATTGCATTTTGGTACTGCAGTTAATGGTTGGGCTATGGGTAGTGTTGTCGAACAGAGAAGCCTAGGGATTCAGGTACATAGTACCTTGAAAGCGCATCACAGGTAAACAAGGTGGTTAAGAAGGCATTTAGCACACTTACCTTCATTGCTCAGACTTTTGAGTTTAGGAGTTGGAATGTCACGTTGAGATTGTACAGAACGTTGGTGAGGCCTCTTCTGGAGTGCTGTTTGCAGTTCTGGTCACTGTGCTGTAGAAAGGATATTATTAAATTGGAGAGGGCTCAGAAAAGATTTACCAGGATTTTGCCAGGGATGGTGAGTGGATATGTGGAGATAGAGCCTAGAGCCCAGAGAGAGAGATACGAATGGGGGAGGTAAACAAGGAGATTATGGATGGCAGGCCAGGACAGAAGAAAAGTTGAAAAAGTGATAATAAGAGTTGGTAGTAAAGAGAAAATGGGTGAGCTGTATTGAATGCAACCCATATAATGCAATAATGGGCCTAAGAGGGGGAATAGGTGACTGTGCTCAAAGCAACCCATGTCATAACGGGACTGGGTGTGGGAGTGGATAAACCACATGGAAGGATGGAATCAGGCTCTGAAGTTATTGAACTCAGATGTTGAGTCCTAGAGGCTGCAGGGTCCCCAAGTGAAAAATGAGATGGCCTTCTTTGAGCTTGCGCTGAGGTTCGCTGAAATACTGTGGCAGGCCTGCAAACAGAAGTGTTGGGGTGGGAACATGATAGCGTGTTGAAGTGACAGGCAATGATTATCCTTCATCTGTGTAATCAGTGAGAATTTCATCGGACGTTGCCCAAGGTGAATTACAGAGTTACTCATTAGTGTTTCAAATGCATTTCTGGCAGGAAGGGAGGTACTGTTATCTATCATTCATAGAAGCATCTGTAGGAACATTTTTGTGCAAATCTAGAGCTGGTCGAAGGGGTCTGTGTCAGAGACATCATTCCCAGGAGTTGCACTCAGTGTAGGAAAAGGTTGAATGACTTCACAAAAGTAGTGAGGGTGAGTACAACCTTTTGACCTTGCCCCTTCTCACAGTAATACCTGGGAACAAACCTTCATCCTCTCTTCCACAATAGTCCAATGTCCTTTCTCCTCCATCACATACCTTCAGCACACAATAATAAGGGCACATTGCACCATCTCCGGTTCTTATATCAACCACACTCGCTCCTTCCTTTTCACTCATCACGCCGTACTCGAAGAGCTGAAAACTTGCACAAGTATCAACTAAATTCTGCATCCACTCCTCACTTCCACCTTTCCTATGCCTGAAGTTATCTCTAGTTAGTTGCTGAAAGCCATTATGTGGAGGCTGGAATTAAAATTTAGCCAAAGAAAATATTTTATTTCCTTTGAGAGAGACATGCTGTTCCCTTGCCGAAATCCTTCAGTTAAGGCCGTATGCATCATCTGACAGGCCTCCAGTCCTATCTGCTTTCTAACTAAATGGGGAATCCATGAATCTCCAGCCCTTACTTCAGCCTTGGGCAACCCTCTGTGAAAGTTATGGGAAGATGACCCTGAGTTAATTTCAGGGGCTGTATGGATACTTCACATAAAAAAAATTACATATTCCAACAAGCTCTTTTATACTACAAGTATTTATCATAAATATCTATAGCATTGCATTCATATACGCTAACATGAGCCTATGCAGTGCATCGGCGAGTGCAGACAATAATCAGTAGTAACTGGGCCTGTTTTCCTCAAGGTCCATTTTCCTTCTACCAGGTTGCTAATGATTTGTCCAGAACCCCCCCCAAAGAAACAATATCAGTTTCTGTATAATACACATGCTCATAAACATTTACAGCTCAGAAGGAGGGCATTCAACTCATTGTGTTCACACAAGTCAACAAAGATCTGACTACACTATTCATGTTTTCCAGTTCTTGGTCCATAACCCTGGACACTATGACAACGCAAGTAAATTTCTAAATACAGCTTAAATGTTACAAAAATTTCTGTCTGAACTACCTTTTCAGGCAGTGAGTACTACACCCCTACCACCCTCTGGCTATTACCAATTATTAGAGGAATTTCTTGATAATCAGAAGTACACTGACTTCGTCTTTGATGTTTTCATATTCTAATATGTGTTTTTTTGCTTCAGTGCAAAATGGATATTCCTTTAAACCTACATTACAGAGCCCATGTAATAAGATGTTTTCATATCATACTTATGAACAAGTTGTTCTCCGATTGTTCATAGTCTGGAGGCCGAGGCAGTCTATTTGGAGTCTTTCGTCTCCTTTTGCTAATATGGTCTGTACCCCAATGGCATTTTAATCTTTCATTTCACTTTTCATTCTCAACTTAACTTGATTGGCACAGTTTTATTTTCACACTTTTTATTTTTCAGCGTTTGCCTGCATTTTAGGGATTAATTTAAGCAGGTTGTCAGATCTACACCATTCACATCTTACTTCAATTGCCTTTCATTAAAGTATAGTTGAAGTTAAATTTGGATATATATTGTGTTGATTGTGGGTAGAGTTTGCAGGTGTATAGCGTTAAGGTAGATATACGTCACAAACAGTTCAGGTGGGAAGGCAGTGGGCTAGAGGTACTGTCATTGGGCTAGTAATCTAGAGACCCAGAGAATGTTCTGGGGACCCTGATTTGAATCCTGCTTTAGTAGATGGTAGAATTTGAATTCAATAAAATAAATTTGGAATTAACAATCTCATAATGGCTGTGAAATATTGTCCGGGAAGATTCACTGATTCACATAATAGCTCAACAGAGGCCAGATTCTGTCACCCTTTATTTATATGTGTACAGTACTTAGCACTGGTCCAGTTTTTTCAGAGCCAACTCTCCGAGTGAACAGAACCTCTGACACTTTTGTTTGTACCTGTCAGCCAGGGCTTTCTGATTGGGGCTTTTAACATGGTCCAATCAGGAAGATCACATTCTATGAGATCCACCTGGCTGACCCATTACAATCGCTATAATTCAGTACAATAGGAGATTTTTTTTTGTGGTGTATTCCAATCTTTGAACCAGGAGGCCCAGGTTCAAGTGAATGATAACATCTCTAAACATATTGATTAGAAAATACCTTCACTACAATTGGGAACATAGAGAAGATGTTGATGTGTCAGGGACCTTAACCTGTGACAGAGTCTGCAGATTATGCATTGGATTTACCACCCAATGAACTGGAGTGGAAGCAAATCATTCTTAACCCTGAAGGACTACTTAAGAAGAAGATTTTCATTCAGAGTTTATAGACATTCTGATTTCTCTGGTCCATCCTAGTTCCCATTTAGCATCAATTGTTTATCTGATACTAATTTGCAGCTTTATCTAGGCATTAGAAAGTTTTAAATAGAAGGCGTAACATTTCAATTGTTTGAAGCTCCTTTTTCTTACCATTAAATCTAGAAGACAAGGCCACTGGAACCATCATATATTAATGATCAACTTTGAGTCATAGAATCATAGAGATATACATCACGGAAACAGACTGTTCAGTCCAATTCATCCCATGCCAACCGGATATCCTAATTTAATCGAGTTCCATTTGCTAGCATTTGGCCCACATCCCTCTAAACCTTTCCTATTCATATTGCCTTTTAAATGTTGTAATCGTACCAGGCTCCGCCATTTCCTCTGGCAGCACATTCCATACACGCACCAGCCTCTGCGTGAAAACGTTGCCCCTTATATGCCTCTTAAATCTTTCCCCTCTCACCTAAAACCTATGCCCTCCAGTTTTGGACTACCCTATTCTGGGGAAAAGACCTTGGCCATTCACCCTATCCATGCCTGTCATGATTTCATAAACCTCTATAAGGTCACTCCCTCAGCCTCCGACACTCCAGGGAAAATAGGCCCAGTCTATTCAGCTTCTCCCTATAACTCAAACCCTCCAACCCTGGCAAAGTCCTCGTAAATCTTTTCTGAATCCTTTGTGTTGGGCCTGTTAAATGCTTTGTGAATTGGGACTTGAAGCAGCCTGCATTATTCAAGAGCAACCTGTTTTGTTTGGAGCCTGATTGTATTGGAGAAGGAACTCTGTAGGGTGGTGGATGGATGGAGGGTGTGTAGGTTGAGGACTGAAATAACTAGAATACAGCCAACAGCTGAATAATTGGAAATGGGTATGGGTCTAAATTTTCACTGAGTTCATTGTCCAGAGCAGTAGAGAGCTTGAAGCAGTAGTACTTGCAGATAGACCAATAACTCAAATTCAAATCAGATTTGGAGGCTGGTCGTTTATTGCACAGTGTGGGAAGTCATAGCAATCTAGATAATTTTGTTTGACAGCAGACTTAGCTCTACATTTGATCAGATCAGCTGACACTTAGTGGGTTGCTGGAACAAAAAAAAACTGAAAAACAGGTATCTGGGCTACACGGCCAATTCAACATGATGCTGCTGTCTCCAGCAAGTCAACAGTAGATATTGGATTTACTCAATGACCGATTTCATTATAAAAGCAGAAAATGCTGGAGAAGCTCAGCAGGTCAGACAGCATCTTTGGAGAGATGAACAGAGTTAACATCTTGAATGCATTATGATTTTTCTTCGTCATCTTGTTTTCAATCTTCTGTTGGTGCTCTTACTCTCAAAAGTTTTGCAAGTGTATATGTTGACATAGGAGTCGTCCCTCTGGACAGGAGGCACACTGAAGGTTGTTTTACTTCTGCATTGTATGTTAATTGTGTGAATGTTGCCAGTTGATCCTTTTTAGGTGACTTATTCCTCAAAACTGGTTCACATGGATTTTTGGCAGAACATGACTGCTAACATTATGTGCCAAAAAATTGGATATGTAAAACCTGTCATCCCTTTTTGTTATCGGAAATGGATTTACAGAGGCAGCTGAATAATCCAGAAGATTATATTTGCTTAACTGGATTCATAAGGATTCTTGTACATTTCATTTTGCATCCCCTATCCTGACCCTACTCATGATGAAGGAGTTGGAGACAGGACTGTGTAGGAGTACTTTCATTCTATATTTCATTCTTCTATTTGAGGTAAATCACCTTTCTTTAATATGCAATAAAAGACCCAGAACTGATAACGTTTTATACTGATGTATGAAAAATTTAGTTCTCCCTGTTTGTTCAAATATGCCACCCAGTGGACAATAAGTGAATTAGCTATGTGAGGCAGCTCTCTTGCGCCATCTCATGTTTGCACAAAACATTGCCAATCCATTTGATCCTTGGCAAAGCTTTCCTGAGGCAAGAGAACTGCAGCCTCATCTTGAAAACATTCTGATAAGCTGCATTTATCTACACATATAAGATTAACTTGTTGTTCTGAGCCATCTATTACATTTCAAAGGCATTGTTTCATGAGACAAATTATGATCCTCCATACTTATGACTACATTTTTATAATGTCTGCTTATTTTTCTGTTGGTGATATGCTGGATGCAAGGAGATGTTTACTCTATGAACTTTAAATCTCTATTTGCTATTCATTTACCGGCATTCAAATAGTTGTAACATTTCAACTACAGTGTACTCCAAGTACAACTGGTCCTATATTTTCATTTAGTATTTTAAGTACTATTAACATAAATTCATTGTGTTTTTACTAATTTAACATGGACATGTTAATTCAAACGACTGTTCCATATTAAGGAGCTTGGTAACTCCAGTAAATAACAGTTAATCTTTGATTACAAACTTGAGTTCACACCCAAGCTTTTGAACATCAGACTCATCGGGGTGAGTTTAAGTCAGTGGTGTCTAGCTATCAGCAGAAAGCTTGCTTGTTAACCTGAAAATAAGAGGCACAAGTTCCAAATATAAGGGGCAAAGCACCTTATGATGCCTATTACCACAAAATATTGAAATAACCTAGGGGGAGATTTTTTTGTTTTGATGCACACATCACAGAACTTTGCCTATTGGGATTGCAACTGGACAGTGATTTTGCATCTGTTAAAATGAACCTACAAAAAAACCTGCATGCATAGTGTGCAGTTTCTTGATAATATATTCTCAGTTGCTTCACTTGTTTTCTGTGTTTACCAAAGCAGAGAATCTTCCCTCTGTTATCTACAATGCTTTCACCAATATGTGGTTTGTTTTCCGCAAATCATGTGTACTTGGACTTTCTCCTGGAAAGTACTTAATTTACTATTTTCATGCTACTCCATCATTAACACCCCATTATAGTTTGCATAGACAATTTATACTTTAACCAGTATTTACTCACTGCTCTGAAAAAGTGGGCTGCTGAAGTTGCTGGTCTACCTTTGCTAGCATATCAGCTTTGCCTGTGCAACATCTCACATTTTACCCTCCAATTTCTCCACCACAGAAAGTGATTGAAGCGAAGCATTGAATGTTTTCAAGACGGAGTTAGATATAGAGTCATACAGCACAGGATCAGACCCTTCAGTCCAACCAGTCCATGCTGACCATAATCCCACACTAAACTCGTCCCATCTGCCTGCGCTTAGCCAGTATCCCTCCAAACATTTCTAATTCATGAGCTGATCCAAATGTATTTTAAATGTTGTAACTGTACATGCATCCACCACTTCCTCTGGAAGGTCATTCCACACACAAACCACTCTTTGTGTAAAAAAAAGTTTCCCTCCTGTCTTTTTTAAATCTTTCTCCACTCACCTAAAAAATATGCCCCAAGTTTGGACTCCGCCACCCTAGGGAAAAGACACCTGCCATTCACCTTATCTATTCCCCTCATTATTTTATAAACCTCTATAAGGTCACCTCTACAGTATTTCTTAAGGCTAAATGGATCAAATAGTCTGGGGAGAAAGCAGCAGCAGGGAACTGTGTTTGATTATCAGCTATGATCAGATTGAACAGCAGAGAGGCTCAAGGGGCTGAATGGCCTTTCCTGCTTCAATTTTCTGTCTCTATGGTTTGTTTTGAATTTAACTTTGGACTGTTACTGTTAACAAACACAGTTTCATTTATAAACAATAGTTTGTCAGTTTTTTTTATGATATTTGGTCCTTAATTTCAGCATCTTGTCAGGAATTGAAAACCCACAGGCATGTCCTCATAAAATTAACTGCAGGATGTCTTTTAATGTTTTGCAATGGGTTTCGTGTCTGATGGTAAGGAGGAATTTTTAAGATCACGATGTTCGGACACCCTGAGATCTGCTCAAGTGGTCTATGAAGAGAGTAGCATTGAGGAATCAGGAAACACTCCTTCTCCTCTGCAGATACAAGAAATGTTAGAAAAAAATGCTTTTGCCTTATGGTCTTTCCTTAAATCTTTTTCACCTGTTCTGATTTCCTGAGTCCTGGGAAACCCAGCCTCATAAGATAAAAATAAAAATGGAACCACAGCCTCCTGAAAGCATATTGGTTATTGTCACTCCCCTCCCCCCCCATCCCCCAATTTCAGTTGGAAGTGATTGTGTTGTGGGTGGCTTGAGGCTCAATTTCAGAATTTTAAAAAGTGAATTAACTCCAATCAACCCAATCGCTTGTGTAAGGCATTTGCTTCTCAAAGAGTTAATGCTGAGGAGACCATTAACCTTCCCTCAACATGATAATGTCATACAGACTCAGCCAAGAGAACATGTCTAACTCTCATAAGGGATAGACCTATAGATTGATAGATTTCTTGGTCTCATCTTAATTTCAGTAACAAACAATGTAACTTGTATCTGATTGCTATCATGCACTAAACTACATCTCTTAAACCAAGAGCCTCTTCCTAACAGATTACATCATTGATTTTCTCTACCATACAGGAAAAAGCTGACCTTTTAGATCTCAAACTAAACAGAGGATGTGGTGGCATTATGGTGACCTAAAGTCCAGCTAGTTCATATAAAATAGTGAGTAGCAGTGAGGATCCATCATATGATATAACCCACCTACAATTTGGGGCTAAAATTTATACTGTGCTTGCCCTTTATGTCTTAGTGTGCATCAGTGGCAAAATGCTTTGCAAATGGGAGATAACACATGATCCACTCTAAATGTACAATGAAATTTTATGATATCATCCACAGATGACATAATGACATGCAAAAAAGTCATCATGATGTTATGACATGACTACAATGATGGCATGTGTGCAATAATGGGATTTCATCATGTTGTGATATTTACAGGAGATGTTTTGAGATTTCTTTTGATTCTTGGGATGTGGGTATCACTGGAAAGGCCAATACATGCTGCCTATCCCTTATTACATGCAATGGTGGTGATTAGCAGCCTCCTTGAACCATTGTATTCAATATGGTGTACTGCAAAAGTGCTGTTAGTAAGGGAGTTTCAGGTTTTGACCAAGTGACAATGAAGGGATGGCAATAATGTTTCAAGTTAGGATGGTGAGTGGCTTGGGAGGGAACTTATAGCTGCTGGTCACCTCATGTCTTTGCTGAACTTGTCTATTGCAGTCCGTTTTAGTGGCCAGAGGTTGGAAGATAAGCAATATTCCTCTTTTGAGAGGTAATCACATTTTAGTATGTTAAATGGTACTGAAATTTCAGAATCCTGCCCACAAGGAATAGTGTGGATGGAACAGCCCTTTTCAGTAATGAAGCCTTAGAGAGCTTACCGTGGGATGTAAAGGACACTGACTCTTTATCTGACAGAGGACAATGCTTACACCTCAAGAAGGAAAGTGGCAAACAGGTCATCATTGTCTCCTAAGTTTGCAAGATAAATAAGATGAATCCTAGGCATCCAATGAATTATAAACATAACTGCAGGCATGCTTTCATACAAGTTATTTTCCATTTGGGAGTTATGCCTGAAAGAAATTGGGTTTCACTTCGAGATAGTAAGAACTGCCAAAGCTGGAGTCAGAGTTAACACAGTGTGGAGTTGGAAGAACAGAGCAGGCCAGGCAGCATCAGAGGAGCAGGAAAGTTGATGTTTTGGGTCGGGATCCTTCTTCAGCTCCGTGTTCCTTCAGTTCCACACTGTGTTATCTCTGGGCTTCACTTCCTCCACAGTTACACTTGATAAGAGCAAATATTATTTCTTTTGCTGCAGAACTTTTTTTATGCAGTACAGGATGCAGGATATACTCAGTGTGTATCACTGATGCCTTTTCTTGTATAAGGGGTTAAGCCTAACTGTGTAGTATATAATAAGACACAGGATACAGTACCACTGAAACTATAACATGATCTTGTTCTCTCTTGTAGCCTTGTGGCAAGATGAAGCCACAATAAGATTTTTAAAAAATCAACGTTAATGTTTTCTTCATCTCCAGCAGACACTTAATATTCCTCAGGAGTACAACAAGATGAAGGATATTATATCTTTCACTCATTATATTACAATGCGTGACATTGCATTGAAATTCCATATTTCTATCACAAAACCTTCAGCATATTCTTAGGAGGGAAGTTGTATGTAGCAGAAGTACACAATAATATAAATGAGTCCCTCTTAATATTTAACCAGTGTTTTGCATGTAGGATAGGGCTATACAACCTCTAGTAGAGGGACTAGGCAGCAAGGATCTAGAATATCAAGACACTCATTCCCTTTGAGGAGAATGCGTTTGAGTGTTTTTGAGGGAAACTGTTGAGGACATTGAGGAGAGACAAATAGTGCCTGTGTTCAGCAGGCATTTCATTTTTTGATTAAGTGGAATGTCCAGTATTTCTGTGAATGAATATTAATTGAAGTTGAATGCATTGGTATCCCTGAAAAGTCTAAGATGTCTGATGATGTTGCCTTAGGTCTGGTTCATTGTTCCTTTAGAGCTAAGGCATGAATAGGATTTCTAACTAAACCAGGGTTCCAGACAGCTATACCCGTGATTGTGTATTCCAGATCATAGCCCAGCTGCATTTTTTTTGTTTTAAAAGTTCTGTTAAAAATCCAGGGGTTTTGGCCCACTATTCTAAATGATTTGGATTTTTGCTCACTCCTACATCCCTTTGATACTCGACATCCTAGAGTATCACTCCGGGTGAGCAAAAATCATCGAGACCCAAAAGCCAACTGCCTAGATTACCTAACTCCACACACATTTATTTTCTCCCTCAAGACAGTGCATGGCCCCATGAAGGAAAAACACAAGGCAGGATTAGAGAAACTCATCAAAACATACTGGCACAGCGTACATTTCAGACATTAGATTCAAACCTTAAACGCATTTGACACGTGTTTGTCTTTACGCAGGATAAACAAAATACATCATCAAAAGTCCCCTCCAGAAACACAATTTAACACACTCACAGCTCTGGCCTGTTGTACACTGTCTCTAGGATTGGGGTCTGTGGGCTCGATACTGTGCTGTCCAATTGATTCCCTGTTTGGGTTAGCGTTCCCTAATGTGTTTGACTAGCTATGATTTGTGTTCCCCTAATTCTAGCTTTTGGAACATTTCGTAACATCTCCAGCAGTCACTCTATCTCCTGTGGGTATCTTTCTGGTAAGTGAATCTTCATTTTAAACTTTAGTGTAAGAGAGGTCATGGCCCAGTGACCCCATTCGCCCTTAGAGTACCAAACAGTACCCTGGTCCCCTGGAGAGGGTGGCAGGAGCCTCAGCTAGTGAAATACCCCTCATACCACTGGGACCTACCCGTTCCCCTCCTGTTGGGACAAACCAGCAGTGAAAACCTTGTCCATTTGACAGTCCTGAACACAAACACAGTCTCGCCCTTCAGCAGTGCTCAGACTCAGCTCCATATTAAAACAGTCCAACGTCCTACAAATCACACAGACCTAGCCCAAAAAATTCTACATGAACTATATACACCCTCAAACTGTACAACACCACCTGTCTCCAGGTGGCCAGGTTTAGAACCTTACGGTTCTGTACCTGCTGTGGCCTCTGGGTAGCCAGTACACAGGGGACCAGGATGTCCTCGGCTTTGAACCTGGGGTGTTCTTCTTACAACTCCACCCTTTCTGGGGACTGTCCTGAGTCCCAAACTATGGTTGGCTGGAGGGACTGTGTTCTCCTCCGGGACCTCTTCGCTGTCTCTGGCTGCTACCTGGCCTGTTGCCTCTTCTGGGGGTTCTCCCCATCCCAGGGCTGCTGCCTGGCTTCCTGCCCCTGGGGACCATGGTGTTGCTGTCTTTGAAGCACGTCTCGACTCCCGAACCATGGGCGGGATAATGTGCCCTGTGAGGCAGATCAAACTGCTCAGGCCCGGCTGCATGTGGGACTGGGGGATCTCCTGGGGGTTTCCCACCATTCAGGGCCACTGCCTGATTGGCTGCCCCCTTACTGCAGCCCACACCACCTAGCTGCCTCATTATTTTGAGGGGGTGCTCTACCTTCTTTCCCTCAGCCAGTGTTCCCAGGATAGGATTAAGGGTGTGATCCTGCACCCAGACCATTTTTGGGTCTGAGCCCAGTGTTATCCTTGCACTCCCCTTTGCTTCCCTCTCTATCCCAGGCTGCTGCTAGCAAGCCTGAGCCCCTCAGTTTCCAGCAGGTACCTGCTGGGAGATTTCCTTGGTCAGTGTGCCAGCCTGGTACTTGCCCTCAGCGAGGAGTACAGTTTTTCCTCTTTCCCCCACCCGGACAGTCAGCCCCAGGGATTTCCCTTCTTCCCAGCCCATCTGTGCCTCCTTTAAGTTCACCCTGAACCCTTCCAGCTCTAGTCACAGACCAGGGTTTTGGTGTTCGGTTGTGGGGGCTCTTGCAGTCGCCACTGTAGCTGCCACCCCTGCCCCTGTGAGTGCCGCCTGGAACACTTTTAAAAACTCCTCAAAGGAGTTAGGGGACCCTGCACTACTAGACCCGGTTCCTGAACAGGCACACTTGCCCCGAGATGGTGGCGAGGCAGTTTTTGACCCAGTGATAGTGAAGGCACGATGATAAAGTTCCATGTCAGGATGGTGTGTGGCTTGGAAGGGAACTTGCTGGTGATGGTGCTCCCAAGCATCTGATGCCCTTGTCTTTTGAAGTGGTAGATGTCACGGGTTTGCAAGAAGCTGTCAAGAGGCATCGGAGAATTGCTGCAGTGCGTCTTGTAGATGGTACACACTGCTGACACTATGGGTCAGAAATGGAGGGAGTGAACAAGATGCATAATCTGCTAATCAAGTGGTTACCTCTGGGTAATATCATTGAATGTCATTGAATGCCATTGTAATGCCATTGAATGTCAAGGGGAGATGGTTGGATTTTCTCTTGTTGGAGATGGTGATAGTTTGACACTTGTATGACATGAATGTTACCTGTTGCCTTTCCGCCTAAGTTAAAATGTTGCCCAGATCTTGTCAATACGGACAAGGATTGCCTCAGTATCTTTGGGGTCGTGAATAGTGCTGAACATTGAGCATTCATTAGTAAATAGCCCCACTTATCACTTTATGACAAAAGGAAGGTTATTGTTGAAACAGCTGGAGATGGTTGGGCCTAGGACACTATTGTAAAGAACTCCTGCAGTGATATTCTGGCAATGAAATGATTAACTTCCAACAATCATAACCATCTTTCTTTCTGCTAGGTATGGCTCCAACCAATGGAGAACCCGCCTCCTGAGTGTCACCCATCGACTCTATTTTTATTAGGAATCTTTGATGACACACATTGTCAAATACTGTCTTGATGTCAAGGGCAGTCACTCCCTCCTGTGTTAGCCTTTTTGTTCATTACCATATTATGGAGTATCAGGACATTGACAGTAATTATAATTATTATCATCTTAAACTGTAACTTTATTTTGATTTTTCCTTTTAAGTTTTGCATGCTTTAGTTTTGAGACCTAACGTCAATTTACTGTATTTGTGTATATTTCTCAAGTTGAAGCAGATCTGTCAAGTCTTATTATCTTTTGGCTGGATTTAATTTGGGAGCTTGGATTTTAATATGATCATAATATATCCTTCAATCGTAGTTATGATGATATTTATTTAGGTAGAATTTCTTATTAATGTTTAACATTTCACTCTGCAAACTTTGAGGGGGAGTTGAAGCAATGGGATACTTGACAGTTTTGTCATCGTCTACAACAAATTAAAAGTTCTGTATGAGTCAGTCATCATCATTTTATCAGCAAGTTTTTTCATTTATAGTGTCCCTTAACACATTTCTCAGAATTTTCCAAGATGCTTCAACTATAATGAATTAATTTAAACTGCAGCTCCTGCTACTAGGTTAGTAATGTTGCATAACAAAGGTGCGCAAGTAGCAGAGCCAAGAATGATGTTTTTCAATAGTAATTGTTCAGGGAAAAATGTTGGCCAGGACACCAAGAGTACTCATTGTTGAACAATGTCACAGAATCCTTTAATGTCTGTCAGAGCAGGCAATTGGACCTTGATTTAACATCTTTTCTGAAAACAAAACATCTCAGTGTCGGACTTGCTGAGTGTTTGCCACATTTCCTTGTCACTCTTTTAATGCTCTTGCTATTGCCCCTGTAAGCCAAACAGCCCAGATTATGGCTACCCCATGCTGAAATGGTGCAATCTACAGCTGGGCCTAGGATCTATTCGCAGCAGTTGGTCAGGAGGGTCCACTGCTGATTGTGGCCTTCTACCAGTTAGGCTGCAGCTACCAGGGTTGGAGAACTAGGAAAGACAATACTGCACATGGAAAACAGGCATAAAGGAATACAAAAGTGTGGTTCTTGACTTACTTTGGTATGCACTGTGGCATAGTTTCTTTTATAAATGTTGCTCAGAATATTTATTTTGAGCTGCTTTTGTTGTGTCATTGTTCTATCAACAAAATACTGCACAGAATCCCTACAGTGTGGAATCAGGCCATTCAGCCCATTGAGTCCACACCCACTCCCCAAAGAACATCCCACCCAGACCCTCCCACCTACCCCTGTAACCCTGCGTTTCTCTTGGCTAATCTGTACATCCCAGGACACTATGGGCAATTTAGTATGGCCAGTCCACCTAAACTGCACATCTTTGGACTGTGGGGGGAAACCCGCACAGACACGGGAAGAATGTGCAAACTGTACAAAGACAATCGCCCGAGGCTGGAATTGAACTTGGGTTGCTGGTGCTGAGATGCAGCAGTGCTAACCACGGTGCCACCAGTCAATATGATGGTCAATGTCTGAGGGAAGCTAGCTTTGAGACTGGTTGTGAATGGGGTTATGGTTACTGCTATTGTACTTAGATGAATTCTTCAAAGAAGGTTGGGCCATAAAAAAGACACTATTCAGCTTGCCACCTCCTTTTTGCACGTCCTGTTCCTCCTCCACATGCTCCTGAGCCACTGGCTATATGGCTTGTGATAATGGTGGGGCTTTGCAACAGGTGGTGACCACCATAGATTTTCATGTTCTTTCTGCTAATTATTATCAGGCTGTCTCTCACCATTCTTTTTCAGCTCATCAATGGTCTGTTCTATCACATTTCAGAAGGCAGCGTGGCTTTCATTGCATGTATGCAGGCTGCGCAAATATGTATGAATTTTGTACCACAGTTGTTTACTGTGTTGTCCCCAAATAACCCTTGTGATTCAGCCATCATTTTGTTTGCCATGGCGACCAAATGCATCTGGACTGCCACAGAATGAAAGCATTATATCTGATACTGGGAGACTGATCATTAATATGTATGATTCGCAGCCTAAGGTCTCTAACTAATAGGATGTGACATTAGAACACACAAATAGAACACTTCGAGCCTGCTCCTCCATTCCATAAGATCATGGCTGATCTGATTTTTAACCTCATCTCTACATTCCTGCATACCCTGATTAATTTTTCATCCCCTTGGTAACCAAGAATCTATCTAACTCTGTCTTTAAAAATACTTTAAAGATTTGGCAGCCACTGCCTTTTTTGAGGAAGGGAATGCCAAAGACTATCAACCCTCCTGGGAGAAAACAGAAGGGCTGCAATAGTGACAGGAAGGTGGATCTGGGAAGGACTAATAGTGAGCCATAGAGTGAGGAATGGGGTATGGGAATAATTGTTGAAATTTGTTGTTTGGCACCTTTAGGAGGAGCAGCGTAGAAGGATAATTGGAAACAGAGTGCTGTCAGCATTCCACGGCATCCGTGTGAGAGGGATCGTTTTCATTTGCCTTTCACCAACTGCATTATGGTTTACTCTTCAAACCAAATCAAAGTTCAGACTTGGAATTGTAATATTATTACAACCTATTAACTGTGAGAAAGTTACAAACTTTTCAAAGAGGTCTCTGTGGATCTTGTGCTTCAGTTCCTCAAACAATCTGGAACAGCTTTTCCAAACCCTTCAGTTTAGACCTGTTTTTTGCAGTCTAGGATGTTTTGTTGATGCAGCAGCTTTCAGTAGGAGAGTTATAAGTAAAGCTGCCATGAAAAACATGAGGATAGATAAGTCCTCTGGGCCAGACGGGATACACCCAAGGTTTGTACAGGAAGCAAGGGAAGAGATTGCTGCCCCTTTGGCAATAATCTTTGTGTCCTCACTGCCCACTGGAGTAGTACCAGAAGATTGGAAGGTGGCAAATGTCATTCCCTTGTTCAAGAAAGGGAATAGGGATAATCCTGGAAATTACAGACCAGTCAGTCTTACTTCTGTGGTGGGCAAATTATTGGAGGGGATTCTGAGAGTTAGTATTTATGATTATTTGGAAAAGCACAGTTTGATTAGAAATAGTCAGCATGGCTTTGTGAGGGGCTGGTCATGCCTCACAAGCCTTAATGAATTCTTTGAGGATGTGACAAAACACATTGATGAAGGTAGAGCAGTGGATGTGGTGTATATGGATTTAGGCAAGGCATTTGATAAGGTTCCCCATGGTAGGCTGGTTCAGAAAGTAAAGAGACATGGGATTCAGGGAAGTTTGGCTGTCTGGATACAAAACTGGCTGTCCAGTAGAAGACAGAGGGTGGTATAGATGAAAGTATTCAGCCTTGAGCTTGGTGACCTGTGGTGTTCCGCAGGGATCTGTTCTGGGACCTCTGCTATTTGTGATCTTTATAAAGGACTTGGATGAGGAAGTGGAAGGGTGGGTTAGTAAGTTTGCCGATGATACGAAGGTTGGTGGAATTGTGGACAGCGGGGAGGACTTTGTAGGTTGCAACGGGACTTTGACAGGATACAGAGCTGGACAAAGAAGTGGCAGATGAAATTCAATGCAGAACAGTGTGAAATGATTCATTTTGGAAGGTTGAATTGGAATGCAGAATACCAGGTTAATGGCAGGATTCTCAGCAGTGTGGAGGAACAGAGGGATCGTGGGGTCCACGTCCATAGATCCCTCAAGTTGCTACCCAAGTTGATAGGGTTGTGAAGAAGGCAAATGGTGTGTTGGCTTTTATTGTTAGGGGAATTGAGTTTAAGAGCCGTGAGGTTATGCTGCAGCTCTATAAAACTCTGGTTAGACCATACTTGGAATATTGTGTTCAGTTCTGGTCACCTCATTATAGGAAAGATGTGGAAGCTTTAGAGAGGGTGCAGAGGAGATTTACTAGGATGCTGCCTGGACTGGAGGGCAGGTCTTATGAGGAAAGGTTGAGGGAGCTAGGGCTTTTTTCATTGGAGGGAAGAAGGATGACAGGTGACTTGATAGAGGTGTACAAGATGATGAGAGGCATAGATAGAGTGGATAGCCAGAGACTTTTTCCCACGGTGGAAATGACTATTACGAGGGGGCATAATTTTAAGGTGATTGGAGGAAGGTATGGGGGAGATGTCAGAGGTAGGTTCTTCACACAGAGAGTGGTGGGCGTGAGGAATGTGCTGCCGGCAGTGGTAGTGGAGTCAGATACTTTAGAGACGTTTAAGCGACTCGTGGATAGGCAAATAGAGGATAGTAAAATGTAGGGTATGCAGGGTAGTTTGATCTTAGTAGGATAGTAGATTGGTACAACATCATGGCCCGAAGGGCCTGTACTGTGCTGTACTGTTCTATGTTTTATGTTCTCAGTCAAATTGCAGGGGCCCCACCTATGAATCTGGACCGTGCAGAGCTTCAAGGTATCTGAGGAAACCCTGTTACCTGATTTGTTGACCAATGTGCACTTTTTCATTTTAAAAATAGAAAACACAGAAGCACCATAAATTTGTGAAAAATGTTCTTATTTTTCAATTTGTTGACACTTTACAACGGCCTGACCTCGTATGGTAAAATGATTTGAGAAATGTTGGAAAACTCAGTAAACGTGATCTGGTTTGTGTGCTGACTAAGATGCGTCCACCATGTCATCAATGTGTTCCATTGTTTCATGTTGCAGTGTGAAATCCCAAAACATTCCTCGAGCCTTAGCAGCTTAAGTCAAGGAAATGGACCAGTGAGTTAATGGGACTCTTTGGGGTCATCCACAAATACGGGTTTCATCTATAAACATAAGAGTGATCTGATAAAAGACACTAAAACAGTCCTGTTTCATCTGCATTAAGCATGTCTGTTGGTGCATCTCAATTAGGATGTGGGTGAGATCATTTTACAGCCATTGTTGTTGGTTTGCCCATGATTTTGCACTCTAAATGGCTTAACTCGACTCCAATTTGTTGGCACTGTTGTATGTCAAACCTCTAGGAGTTCAGGTAATTTGGAGTTCCCAGTCAGAAACTTTGACTAATTGTGCATGTTCCACTGGATTTCTTAATCTGCCAGTGGGAATAGGTGTGCTATTAGCAAAACATCTGTTGAAGTCATTCTTATTTCTGATTATCTTAGCATTGATAGGTTTAAAGTTTTTAAACTTAGCACTTCCAGGTTTGTTTCATATACGAGTTACAAGAACCTAACTTTATATCTAACCACTGGATTTTACAAAGCCAAACAAATTCATTGTGTCTTTACTAAAGATGATACATTAAATTATATCTGGTTCAACGCGGTGAGCCTATGACACTGGATTAATCAGATCATTTGTTCTTAAATTATTCACTACAGAAATAAACATTCACCAGAGATTGATGGAAATGCTGTTCCACATCTGCATTTAGAGACAAAACACTGAGGGAGGTATACTCCAAGCAAATACATCGTCTATGGGGGAAAAAAAGACAAGATCTTGAGTACAGGTATGTAGATCGCTATAAAAAATTAATACTTAAAGAAGAAAAATATTGCATTCTGGACAGATAGTTCTACATGAAGCTAGTTTTTTTTTATCCTTTCACAAGATGAGGTTGTTACTAGCTAGGCCAGCAATTGTGACCCATCTCTAATTGACCAGAAGGCAGTTAGAATCAACCAGATTCCTGTGAGTCACATGTAGGCCAGACAAGGTGAGGATGGCAGTTTCCTTCCCTAAACAACATTAGTGAACTAGATGTTTTATCCCAGAAATCAACAATGGATTCATGATTATCATTACACTCTTAATTCCAGATTTTTATTGAATTCAAATTCCACAATCTGCCCTGGCAAGATTTGAAGCTGGGTCCCCAGAGCATTACTTGGGCTCTGGATTAATAGTTGACAATACCATTAGGCCATCACCTTCCCAAAGTAGTGCCACAAGTACACCGTCCAAATGAGTCTGTTGTGCTAATTTTCAGACGTCCTCAGGAAAAGAGCTTGAGGTCTTCACAAACTCTTGCATGTGCATTTAAAATAATACACTTTTGTTTGCAGTATTTGTGAAATGCAGTGAACCTTTCAGGACATTGTTAAAGTTGAAGTGATTTGCAGTAGGTACTGTTTTTTCCATTTGCTGCTTCATGTCAAGTAAGTAGTTTACAAAATACAAAGTGCTACTTTCTACCATGACGTAGGAGGCTGAAAGGTAGTTCTTGCTGTTTCTGATCAATTGTTAATTTATATCAGTGTTTATTTCTTAGCTCTTAGGATGTCAGGGAACTTCAACAGTTACCTGACTGTTAATTTCAAATAGTAATTCCCTGCTTCAACTGCTGTAAAAAAAATTTAGAAGTATTTCTTTAGGATTATTTTCTAGAAGGTGTGACTACTTTTCATAGTAGAGTGTTTTCCTTCAGTGAAGACTGCTGATAGATCTTTGCAATGACTTTTTTGGAGAATAGGGATAGTAAACTGTTAATTGCTAGTTGCTAAAGGAGAAGTGAGCCAATATGGTAACAGCATAATTCTTTTTGATTATGCAGTATTTATGTCTTAAGGCAGTTAATCCAGAAAATACAGAAACTCAATAAAACAAAGTGTTCCCTGTAATGGCAACATATATTTTAGTGCAATTTGTGGAATGTTAAAAGCACTGTCAGTAACTTAAGTTGAAATAATCAGAGTTTGCACTAAATTGACCACTGAAAAATACTTGTTTCCAGAGGTTTATTTGTTCTTGCAGTATATGGCAAGGTGTGGTTTACATTCTGTTTTTGAAGTATAGAAACATTAAATGGTGCATAAGCTGGCGATGAGGGGAAAAGGGTGAAGATTCAAGGCACTATTAAGATTGATATTCAACTCACATTGTTACAGTGATACAATGAAATCCCATTACCGCCTCAACAAACACTTCATAATGCTTGTGTCATCACTGAACAGTGCAACGTGAAAGAGACAATCTCATTTTCTAATTGTCATTGAAATCAATGAATCTTCCTCTACAACAAGAGATTTGTATTACTGTTATTGACAAATAACATCAAATGAAATGAATCAAAGCAAAATTGAAGTTTTAAGAAACAACTTGATTACCTAGTCTGTAAATCTATTTAGGGAGTGTTACATTCCAATTTGGATTGGGAAATTCAAATTTGAATTGAAAAAGAGATAGTAGGTGTGGTTGATCAAGCCAAATTCACCAGAATAGCCCAATTTTGATGCTGAAGTACAAGACGAGCTGACGCATGGAATACACAAAAACAAGCCTGTTGAAGTTCGTCAGATTAATGCTTTAAAAAAATTTCTAGCCACAGGTTGGTTTTTAATTGCCTACTGGCTGAGGTCAGTTGCGGGTGCACTGGCTTACTTGAAGGGTGTGTCAGTCTCTCTTTGGTACTATGACACATTGGAGGAGAGTGTTGGGTAGAGGAGCCTGCAACTTAAAAATCTCCAGTTAGCTTGCTGTTTAGCTTGTTAATGAGTATGCAGAGGGAAAGAACCACATTTTCCAGAGTTAATAACAGGAAAGGCAAACTGACTGATTTGTTGATGCACTATTGTCAGAAGCACAGTAGAGAGCCACTGTTGATTTTGGCTGGTTATGTATGAAAAATGAAAAGCATAGTAGTCAACCTGAGGTGAATTGCTGCAGTGCATCTGTAGATGGTATGCACTGCTGCCACAGTGTGTCAATGGTGAGGGAGTGAATTTTTGAAGGTAATAGATCAGGTGCCGATTAAGTCGACTGCTTTTTCATTTGTATGGCTGTCCTCCTTGAGTGTTGGAGCATCACCCATCCAGGCGAGTGGGCAGTATTCCATCACATTCCTCACTTGAGCCAAGTAGGTAGTAGACAGGCTTTGGGGAGTCAGTAGATGAGACACTCACTTAAGGATTCTTAGCCTCTGACCTACTATTATAGCCTGAGTACTGTGTAAGTAATTCAACTCAGTTTTATGGTTTGTGGCAATGCGCAGCATGTTGACAGTGGTGAATTCAGCAATACTATTGAATATCATTAGAAGATGGTTAAATTTTCTCCCTTGGTGGAGATGGGCATTGCCTGGCACTTATTTGGTGTGAATGTCAATGTCACATATTGGCCCAAGGTTATTGACTAGGTCTTAGCTGTGTTTGGACAAGGCGGCTTCAGTATCTAAGAAGTTGAAATGGTGCTGAATATCATTTGCTGATGATTACTAATCACCATCCCTGACCTTATGATGGAGGGAAGGTCATTAATGAAGCAGCTGAAGATACTTAGGCCCAGCATATGATCCTGAAGAACTCCTGAAGGGATGTCTGGAACTGAGATGACTGATGTACAACAACTACAATAGTCATTTTGTACCAGGTATGACTCCAACCAGTGGAGAGTTTTCACACGACTGACATCAGTTTTGCTAAGGCTCCTCTTGATGCCATTCTTGGTCAAATGCTAGCTTAATATCAAGGGCAGTGACTCTCATCTCACTTCTGGAGCTCAGCTGCAACTTCAGTTCAACATTAATTCTGGGGCACAGTACATACCTGGGCAATTTTCCACAATCCTGGTATTGCAGATGCACTGGAACAGCTTGACTTGGGACTTGGCTAGTTCTGGAGCACAAGTCTTAAGTATTTTTGCCAGAATGATTTCAAAGTATATAGCCTTTGCAATGTCCAGTATCATCACCTATTTTATGATATCACATGGAATGAGTCACATTGGCTGAAAGACCTTTGAAGGAGGCCAAGGTGGATCAAACTCCTGGCTCATCTGGTTAAAGATGGATGTGGATCCAGCCTTGAATGGTGATGAAAAATTAAATCAGGAGCACCTTAGATTTGTTGGTTGTGAGTGACTTATCTCTGTCTATCGCACACTGCTTCCACTGTTTAGTGTGCAAGTATTCTAGTGTTCTAATTTCTTCAATTGACACCTCATTTTCAGATCCACCTCTTGCTTCTCTTGACATAACCTTCTGCACTGTTCTTTCTTCCAATCCAGGCTTTGAGATTGGGATCATGACTGAATGCAATTTTGTTGCTGCTGATAGCCCGCAAAGCCGCATGAATGTCCAATTTTGAGTTGTTAGATCAGTAGAAAAATCAATACCGTTCAGCAGGGTGTTACACAGCATGATGGAGGATGTCATCTTCATTGTGAAAATGGGACTTTGTCTCCACAATGACTGACTGCGTGTGATGGCCAATTCTAACAAAACTATTGTAGACAGATGCATCTGCAACAGGTAGATTTGTGAGGACAAGATAAGGCAGGTTTCTTCCCCCTCCTTATTTATTCTTTCAGTACCTACCTCAGATCCAGTCTGGCAGCCATGTCCTTTAGGATAGCCAGTTCAGGCAGTCGTGATAGTACTGAGCTGTTCTTGGTGATAAACACTGAAATCCCCCTTCCGTCCAAGTAAATTCTGTCCCTTTGCCACGTGCAGTCCTTCCTCAAATTGGTGATCAATGCGAAGGAATACTGACTCATGAGCTGAGAGGTATGAGAGTTAATGGAAGGTGGTAATCAGCAGGAAGTTTCCTTTCCCATGTTTAACTTAATCCCATGAGACTTCATGGGAATCCATGATAGTGATGCTGGTGTCTGGGACATTGGCTGCATCTGACTCCTTTTTAAATAAGTGCTATTTTCATCAAGTTACATGGAGGGATTCTCTCCGCAACACCTAGTGAAGTTTCTCAATGGATCTTACCAACCTTGCCTCATTAAATACCTATCCCCATTCTAGGACACCCCTCTTGTCTGATTTTAGCCCCACTGTATCACTCGGCGTACATAGGACAACTTGCTGGTGTCAGGATAATCCAGAATGAACTGCCATTCCTGGTGCTAGCAACAACCTTTAAAAGGCCATTTGTGCACCTGCATAAATACTTTTGGTATGGACCAATCCTACATGTTTCCTGGTATTTTCCCTGGACATAGCAGACAAGGAAAAGTTGGCACCCTACTTTGGGATCCTGAAGTTCTGCTGGGTAGTGCAGAAGTGGGACGTCCTTCTCCTCCAGGACCAGCAGAGGAGGCTGCAACACCAAACCATGCCAGCTGCTCCGAGGGTGCCACTCTGATCAGTGCAGTTTCAGCCATCTGGGAATGCACAGCAAATAGGAAGGAGGTCAATGGCCTCCTTCACACTTGTGGTGCAAGTGCCACAACTGTCTGTCCGATATCTCACACTCACCCTATATCTGCTACTCCACCATCCTCCCACCAAAGGTCACGCTCTACAACTCTCAAAATTGCCTGTAACAACTTCGCTCACTCTCACCCACCCCAGTCCCTGCGCTCTGTGTCACCTACTCACTTGCATGGGGCACCTCCTCACCTTTTGCCCACCCCTACACCAACATTAACAGCTGTGCCATGCACTTTCACCTCCCTTTAATACCTGCCTCTCTCTGCCTCCAAGAGGAATGCTGCCAACAATAAGGCAGAAAGAGTCAAGACAGGTGATGCACTGCCCAATGTTTGGCTCCTCACCCATTTATATGGAGGGTATCCTGATTCTGACCACCCTAAGCAGCTAACTGACCGTGTGTAAGCCCCTGAACTGGAATCAGAGGCTGTTCTTTACTTACTGTGTTGTGACTTCTGACTGAAGGATTTCTTTGTAGATGTGACTGAGGATTTAGATTATGGAGTTTAATCTAGATATAGAGTTTAATCCAGATAAATGTGAAGTGTTGCATTTTGGAAAGGCAAATCAGGGCAGCACATACACACTTAATGATAAGGTCCTTGGGAGTGTTGCTGAACAAAGAGACCTTGGAGTGCAGATTCATAGTTCCTTGAAAGTGGAGTTGCAGCTACCTACGATAGTGAAGAAGATATGCTTGCCTTTATTGGTCGGTGCTTTGAGAAAGGAGTTGGAAGGTCATGTTGCAGTTGTACAGGACATTGGTTAGGCTACTGTTGGAATACTGCATGCAGTTCTGGTCTCCCTGTTATAGGAAGGATGTCGTGAAACTTGAAAGTGTTCAGAAAAGATTTACAAGGATGTTGCCAGGGATGGAGGGTTTGAGCTACAGGGAGAGGCTGAATCGAGTAGGGCTATTTTCCCTAGAGCATTGGAGGCTCGGGGTGGCCTTATAGAGGTTTGTAAAATCATGAGGGGTGTGGATAGGGTAAAAAGCCAAGGTCTTTTCCCTGGAGTGGACTCCAAAAATAGAGGGCCTAGGTTTAAGGTGAGAGGAGAAAGATTTATAAGGGACTTAAGGGGCAACTTTTTCACACAGAGCGTGGTGTATGTTTGGAATGAGCTGCCAAAGGATGTGGTGGAGATGCGTACAATTACAACATTTAAAAGGCCTCTGGATGGGAATGTAAATAGGAAGGGTTTAAAGGGATAAGGGCCAAATGCTGGCAAATGGGACTAGATTAATTTAGGATGTCAGGTCAGCATGGACTAGTTGGACTGAAGGGTCTGTTTTTGAGCTTATATCTCTATGACTATGACTCTATGATTGCTGACAACCATGACAAGCTTCTGGGCTACACACTTGTTCCAAATGACAAAACAAAACAGTAATACTGTGAGCCTGGTATCTCTGGCTGAGGGGCAAAGTGCGAAAAGGCAAGGCAATGCAAGGCAAGGATGCTGTGAACATGTCAAAAATGGGCTCAAAGTGAGTGAGCATGAAGGGAGCAAGTGAACAGCCTGGAGATGCAGCCTGTCGCAGAACTGCAGAATTTTCAACATCAAGTTTGCTTGTGGTGGATGGCAACATAGAAAGCTGCAAATTAATGAGGTGAAGTTTGCAGTTTATAGGGTTGTTAACAAGCAATAATCCCACTTAATATGCATCTCACTACTTCCTAGCCAGAATCTCATCTCAATATCGAAAACTTAGTTTAAAAAATGCAGAGTTGCTTCTGACATCAAGATACATCCCACTTGATTTCTCACGCATTCTGCCAAATTTCTCAGCATTGCCCACTCAATTTGGGGCCATTATAAGATTCAGCCGATTGCCTGTACGGTATGATTCTATGAGTGGGACTATGTCAGGCTTTTACTGCTCAGAGAGAGAGAGAGAGAGAGAGAGAGCGATATCTGCAGGTGGTCTTCTACTAAAACATATTTTTGAGAAGCACTCTCAAAGCTTAGGTGGTCATTTCTCCATAAAGACCATCAGAAGTTCAAAAATCTATTGTATATTCCAAAAGCTATCTTTTGATTAACTAAGGTCTGTACAGTTCTTTAGTCAAAAAATTAAGTTCTGAATTGTTCATTTTTATTTCTATGATTGGCTGTGAATATCTCCATAATTATAAGGCACATTTCCAGGGAGTTATTGTCTCAGTTCTTCATCGCAATAGAGTGGAATGTGGACTATGTATTACTTCAAATTATGGCACCCATTTTAAGCCAGTGTCCTTGTTTCAGTTAAAGACTTTTTTAAATAGTTCAATGTCTGTCTCCAGGCAATTAATTGAAAATAAATATTTGACTTGCGCTTGTCTTCAGAATGATTAACAAGACAGTTATTTTGGCAGAGTCTTTTTTGTGAACAAGTTGATCTCTGTGGTGCATACATGAGGTATTTGGGTGAAGCAACATTTAGAAGTTGTGGTACAGTTCGATCAGGTCGCCAGTTGTATTTCAGATCCATTCGAAGTCATCCATTCTGTATTACTTTTAAATTTACATTTTCGCATTTCCAACTTGCCTTGTACAACAGGATTTGCTTATGGAAGCTTGCCACGCTATGAATTGGGACACAGGAAATAATAGTGGAGAAACCAAATAGAAACTGTGCGCAGTCAAAGATTAGAGACATGTTAAAAATCTTATCCCCTGAAATAGTATATTTGAGAGTTAATTCCAAGGTTGGCGTCTTCAATTCCCAAGAAGTAATGGGAGAGGTGGCAGGAGGGGAAAATGATCAGGTGGGTTGGTAGTAAAGAAATTCCTGCCACCATAGAAATTAATTTTGGGTGGGAAGGCCCAAGACTGACCTGTGGAAAAAAAATTAGAAAATCCTTTTCCTGGTGTAATCTATAGGTGCAATGGCATTAGATAACTTGTTTAATTGCATCAGCATGGTAGACATGATTTCCTCTCTGTTTTGAATTGTTTCATATATATTCTTGTGTTTATTTTCCCATTATAAATTTCTATACCCACATTTACAAACATCTCCCAAGTATGCTTGTCATTGCAAACCCCCATACCCACATTGTTGGAGATTTTGTTTTCCTCAGTGCCTATGCCTACTGCTTGGCACATCTGCACTGCAAAGCTGACTGAAAGGGAACCCAGTCTCATGCTTAGGTGTTGTTCCATCATTGCTGTATCACAAAAGCAAAGACATTCACATAGATATGTTCTTACGATGTAAGTGAATATCGCTGATCTGAAAATTGCTGCTTCTAATTAAGCATCCAAGCTTATCATAATTCAGTAAAGCTGCCATTTTTAAAATTTACAAAATGAGGATCTCTGGATCACTCATCAGAATTTGACTTGATTTATCCCTTCAATATTTTTACCATCTTCAAAGCCTATACAGTGTCAGGACTTTCTTTCATGATCATCTTGGCATCCAACATCAGTGCCTTTTCTTACTATGGGGGACGCAGGAAGAAGCAGGGGATTTGGTGCTAATCTCCCAAATGTGGCACACTTACAGTGCACTGTGCCTGCCTTGTTGATCCATGCCAGGAGAGGACAAATTATTCTTGTATCCTCATCATTATGCAAAGTTATCAGAAAATGCAAGTTTTGTTCTTCCTCATCTGGTCATATTTAATTCACTGCTTAGTATTTTCTCCTCTGATTTGTCCCGAATAATTTTGCGTTTGCCGTGGTGAGGATTCTCTTCTTATTTCAGACAATGATAGGATCTTCCATCAAGATATGACAAGCTTGGAGAAGAGAGGGGATTAATTAGATGGGGGTGATGGTGCACCCAAACCACTGCATCTTCCTGCCTCAACTGGAATTAAATTCTGTGCAGGAAGTCCCGAGGTTGAATTTCTGAGCCTCCTGCCCATTTAGACCTTTTAAGTGGCCAATTAATAAGAAGTTAAGGACCTCAAGTTGCCACTGCTAAGACTAAGCCAGCAACAGGCAGACCTGTTACCATGTGGAACTCAAGAGAGCAGATATTCTGCAGGGCAACGAATCACCTATAAGGGAAGCAACGCCTTACCTGCACCTCACACAATATAGTCCATTGCATTTGGTGCTCACAATGTGGTGTCATCTACATTGGGGAAACAAAGCGCAGACTGGGTGACCATTTCACAGATCACCTAAGTTCTGTCGGCAAGAAAGACCCTGAGCTTCCAGTTGCCTGCCCCTTAACTCACCACCGTGTTCCCTGGCCATCATCGCTGACTCAGGTTTGCTGCTGTGCTGCGGTGAAGCTCAACGCAAGCTGGAAGAATGGCACCTCATTTTCCACTTGGGGACCCTGCAGCTTCTGGACTCAATATTGAATTCAATAACTATAGGGCTTAAGCTCTCCCATATCCTTACTCCAACCTCAGCACACCGGGCCTTGTTATCATATAGTCTGCTATTACATACAACCCATTGTTTGCCATTGACAGTCCCCATTAATAACTATTCACCCTCCTAGCCAAATCAGTATCCTTTCCTGTCTGTCCAACTGTTCTTCTCTCTCTTTAGACTCTATCCCCACCTATCGTTTACTCCTCACCCTTTCCTCCCACCCTATCTTCTGCATATAAACTAACATTTTCCTAGCTACAATCAGTTCTGAGGAAGGGTCACTACACCCGAAACATTAACTCTGATTTCTCTGTACAGATGCTGCCAGGCCTGTTGAGCTTTTCCAGCAATTCCTGTTTTTGTTTTCTGACTTACAGCATCCACTGTTCATTTGGTTTTTATCACCTCTGGGGGTGGCTTGGCGTTTGGGGGTGGTGGGGGTGGAGTCCCTTGATCACAGGTAATCACTCGGATAAAAAAAAAATCAGTAAATCTTGTGAATGAGACATGCTGGTCCGCCTTTTTTCTCTTGTGTGCTTCAATTTGGAAGTACAGTGCATTCATTTCCCAGGAGTTTTTTTTTCTCCCCTCTGGGCAGTGTCTGATCATGGGACTGGACAAAGGGCAGGGTGCCCGTTGCTTGTAAACAGCTGCATCCCCACCTCAGCGTCTTGCTCTCCTCCATTTTCCCCTGTTTGAGAAACACCTCCCTCCAACATCACTTGCCTTTGTCCTCTGAATCCTGGGACTCCAGTGTCCAAGATAAAAAAAAGGTCCCTTTATTGGGTGAAGGACAAAAATAGTTCAGTTGCAGTGGAGAAGGGAAAACATTGATAAAGAGTGGGCATCTCTGACTTTGCTGTGAATAGGAGGGAGGATTATTGCCTGGATTAGAAAATCATACCTTCTATTTCTCTGGGCATCACCATGTTAAATTCACTAGTGAATTGCAATTTGATAGTACAATTGCAAGCCTCTCATTTCAATGGTCAGGTAAATTCAATAAACTTACATCAATTACAGTGTGTTGAAGGCAGGTATAATTTTGTGAACTTGCAACCTCTATCTTCATATAAGACGAAAATAGATAATATGGCAGAAGTATTCCTAGCTGCAGTTCACAGCATTAGCTATTTACTGGAAATTTCAATTTAAATTATGTCAATGTATGTTACTTCAGCACTCAAAATTTTATTATTTGAATTGAAATATCTTAGTTGATTTTCAAGACATTTTAAATTTACAAATCAAACTCTACTTATTCAATCTTTGCAAACCCTTTCCACCAGCCTTCTGCATTTATACAAACCTCTGCATTTATGCAAATCTCTTGTAATTTCAGAAGTCACACGACACCAGGTTATAGTCCAACAGGTTTATTTAAAATCAGGCCTGATGGACTACAACCTGGTGTTGTATGATTTCTGACTTTGTCCACCCCATTCTGGCATCTACATCTCTTGCATTTGTCTTAGAACTAAACAATTTCAATATTAATCTATGGACATCTGGCACATTGATTTGTCCATTGTTTTTAGAATGCAGTTTCACATGTTAAGTTGGGCATTTGTGAACATGTTAAGTTTTCATGTGCTTTCAGTTAAGAAGTTTAAAGCATACATACTTTATCATTGGGCCACAAGCCAAGTGAAGATTATTATGCAATTCAGTACACTGTAGCTTGCAGAAAATACCAGTTAATGCTCAAAGGAAAATACTAACCCAAGGAAAGGTACAGCTTTATGAGCATGCCATGCAAACCTCAAATTCTTTTGATGAAAGAATTACTGAAACATATACTTATTCATTTTTGTGTTATAATTGATGCAGACTCTCTCCATAAATAAACTCAAATTATTTCTTGATAAAGTTGCAGCAGCACATTGTAATCATGAATTTCTTTTGTTTGAGTTCAATAACACGTGAAGAATGTGGAATGTGCCTTGTTAACAATTGACATCTGCACTGGCAACTGCTCCAACAAAGCTGAGGAATAGCACATCATGATGCTTCGATATTATAAATAATAATAGACAATGTAAGTGACAAAAAAAACCTGAAACTAATTCTGGCAAACTTGGAGTGAGAGGATGGGTATTTCATCACACAGCTCTGTTTCCTCTTGTGGTATATCCTACTAACCAAACCCAAATTACAGCTTGGCTCTATAATGCCTCCCAAGTACTGATTGTTATGTGCTTAACTTACATACTGAATAATCAACATTTTTCAAATGTGGCTATCCTAGTTCTTAGCTAAACTACCAAGCAAGCAATTTGTTTGCATTATTCTATTTTTGGAAAAGAAGATACTAACTTACGTTTTCAAAGTGTTCATTGGTCATTTTTTTTGGAAAGTGCTTGTGATAAACTAAAATATTGGAGGATTCAGTGAATGGAAATTGTGAGAAGTTGGTAAAATTTAACTGAAGCAAAAAAACAAATCTTTAATTGTCTGATGAAAGGTCATTGACCTGAAACATTGGTGAAATTGAATGCCCTCTCTCATGGTGAGTTCCGTGGTACAGGGGACATTCAAGCAGGTGGAATGGTCTGCTGCTTTTCCTGTCTTCAATCCAATTCAAGCCCAGGGCTAGATGGGAAAGAACTATCTCTCCTATCTTCAAGATTTTAAATTTGAGCAATGAGCTTCTGAGTTAGAGACTAGTCTGTGAGCTGATTTCCATATGAATCACTAACTTATGATCCTAAATATGATATTTCCGTCAGCGGGAATTGGTATGATGGAAAGCTGAATGAGCAACATCCGGGCCACAAACTGGTGGGTACTTCTTGTGTTAACTAAAATCTTTGGACATGCAGATGCAAATTAACATGACATAATGCATCATCCCCTAATTTTCCCAATTATATCTGAAAATCCAGTGTATTCTGAATGGATCCTTTCTTGTATTTTTGTTTATTCACTCATGGGATGTGACTGCCACTGACCGGGCGAGAATTTATTGCCCATCCCTAGTTGCCCTTGAGAAGGTGGTGGTCAGCTACATATTTGAAACCACTGAAGTACATGTGCTTCACAACGGTCTTAGAGAATTCCAGAATCTTTGACCAAATGACACTGAAGGACTGAGTATACATTTCCAAGTCAGGATGATGAGTGGCTTGGGAGGTACTTGCAGTGGTGGTGTTGCCATGTAGTTGCTGCCCTTGTCTGTCTAGATGGAAATGTTTGAGGGCTTGGAAGGTGCTGTCTAAGAAGCCTTGGTGAAGTTCTCCAATGCATCTTGTAGATGGTACACACTGCTGCTACTGAGCGTTGGTGTTGGCTGTGGATGTGATGACAATCAAGTGGACTGCTTTGTCCTGAATGGTGTCAAACGTCTTGAGTATTGTTGGAGCTGCACTCGTCCAAGCAAGTAGGAAATAAACTATCACACTCCTGAAATATGCCTCACAAATGGTGGACAGTTTTTGGGGAGGCTGGAAGTGAGTTGCAGTATTCCTTTCTTCTGATTTGCTCTTATAGCCACTGTGCGTATATGGTGGTCTAGTTTAGTTTCTGATCAATGGTAACCACCAGGACATTGATAGTGGGAGATTCAACATTTTTATTCTTCTAAGCAAAGTCACATGAATTATGTCCCAATGACCATTTCAGTTACATGCCGTGAGACCAGGTAGTTTTGTTTTTGCCTATATTGTCTGGCCCTACACTTAGATGGAGTGTAACTTTTCTTAGCAGTGAAGGGAGAGGAAAATTTTATAAACTTTTGAATGGCAGTTTTGTTTAATTAGTACCCTGTTGCCTTCATGTTGGAGGTAGCAAGAACTGCAGATGCTCGAGTCAGAGATGACACAGCGTGGAGCTGGAGGAACACAGCAGGTCAGGCAACATCAGAGGAGCAGGAAAGTTGGCGTTTCAGGTCGGGAACCTTCCAACACATCAACTTTCCTGCTCCTCTGATGCTGCCTGGCCTGCTGTGTTCCTCCAGCTCCGCACTGTGTTATCTCTGCCTTCATGTTGGGATGTTTAGTGGTTGAATCTCACTACAGTACCTGAACAATTAGGCTGGTTGTTGACAACAAGCAAGGTTCTTGTAATCCATGATCTTTTTATTGATGATTGTGCTGTGAATCACAGCTTTGAAAGAAACTTGGCGAACAGGTATTGACACCTTGAAACACTGAAGCTTTTCTTCAAGCCCATATTTTCCACCATCTGCTATTCAAACGGCTGTGGAGCGAATGTTCCCTTGATCCCCAAAATTTTGCTCTATTGCTTGACTCTCCACCACATTCACCAACTTCACATCTTTCATAGAATCAGAGAACCCAATGAAAGGTGATTCTATGTAAGTATCCATCTGTGAAATAATTACATTTCCTGTTTAAATGCACTATGTACATACAAAATGTTGTTGTTGCCTCAATGTAGCATGAGTGACTGTACTGTTAGAGGCACTGCTCCCCAGTCAAGATGTTAATCCAAGCCTTGCCTAGTGGTTTAGACAGATAAAGGTCATATAGCACTAGTTGAAGAACAGACAACTTTCCTTGCATCCCGGCCAATGCTTGCTGTCTTAAATTAACTGTTAGCTTCTCCCATGCTGATTGTGGAACCTCACTGTATTTGCCTGTGTATCAAATATGATTGCACTTTTGAGTTGGTGAATTCTTTGGGAGGCCTTTTGGAATGTTCAAGCGACAAGATGAGGCAAAAATGGGATAAATACAGGTATGTATGACAATACTTTTCAAGCTAACATTAATTCCAAAATAACACAAGTGTTAAATTTGTACTGCGTTGTTCAATTATTCAAAATTCGAAAGCAATAACTTAAAAAAGTGTTCCATTGGGCATTAGAATGATATTACATTTTAAAAAAGAACAGCTGTGATGTTATACTTTAGGCTGCAATACCGCAGTCATTCTTTGAAGAGAGTTGAGGGATGTTTTTGAAATCGAGATTTCTAGCTGCATTTTGACTGACACAAAAAGTAATTCCACAGTTTCAGGAAACTGGTTCCTGTTTACTGAATCACTGGCAAAACATTCCTAAAATGATGATTGTGGAGAAACAGCTTGCTCAGACTGTCAATAGCTCTTAGAAATAATAGCAGCTTCTGATGAAGTTGGAAAGCAACAGGAAAATAAGTAAAACCTATTATAAAACAGTTGTCCAAGAAATCAAGCAAGGAAGGAAAAATCAATAAGCTGTGAAGGTTGAACCTATTTTCAAGCTGTTTTCTATTTCACAGTTTAATGGTGTTTTAATGTGTCTGTCACTGAGCTCTGCATGTCACACAGGTAGGTGATTCGGAGACAGAACACCTCACTAACACAAGCTCACTTGGAAAAAACCTTCATATCATTTTTAAAAATGCTTAACTTTTCTTCCTCAGAACCATTAATTATTCATTAGATTGTTTTAATTGTCAAAATCCATAGACGATTGAGCAGTTGTTTGAATAGTCAGGCATTATACAGCAAAGTGTAATTTTGGCAGAAGAGTAACAATAAATTATGCATTGCTTCAATTCAGTGGATACTTTACAACATGTACAACATGCAATTATGGATAATTTGTTAACAAAATGTTATAAATTGAACTATCCATTCCACTTAAAAGTAGAATTGTGCTTTCTGCACAATTTATGTTCTTTAATGTTCTATGATTTTTCAGTCAAGCCACATTTAATAACACACTCACCATTTTAAACTATTAGCAATTGATGAAATGTATTTTTATGCTTGGTTCCCTGGGAATAATCTAAGCAATAGTTATTCTTTGCATCCCAAGAAATGAGGGCAGCAAGCTTTCAGGTATTACTTAATTAACATATTAGAAAGGGAATGAAAGTGTGATCTTCAATAAGAAATGAAAAATTCCACTTTTATTGAAAAGATTTAGCTCAAAATTGGAAGTCATTTACTGCAGAAAATGCTTTTAGAGTAAATTGGAAAGATATTTCCTCACGTTAGAAATAGAAAATGAATGATTAGTTACCATAATTTATTTATTGTCAGTTCACACATTCTGTCATTTTGTTTCTAACCTACATCTCTGCAGCTTGCTGTACATGACAGGATAGTTAAACACTGTACATTTAAAATAGTTGTAAGAAGTTTGAGATGTTCCCTTAGGAGGCTTAAGTGATGCCGTTCCCTGAAAGTTGCATCTGAGACCATAGTGATGGAGCCTTGAATCTCAAAAATCAATATATGGTATACATCAGTCATATGCATCTTCCATGCTTAAGAGTTCATGTATTGATTTTTGGAAATCACCACTGCTGAAGTCAGAATTCTAAATGTTATGTTCAAGCATTCAAATTCATGGGTTTTATCACCCTCATAAAATTAATTTAAATAACATACAGGAAAAAAAAAGGAATGTTATTGAAAGATTATACATTGTTGTAACCCTGCTGTTCTTGCATTTCATCATCATTAGGATCTCGTGGATCATGTGACAATTATTCTGTAATAGTAATGTCTCAATAATTTTGTAGCCTTGAGCAATACAATCTTTCCATTGTTTTTAGCTGTCTTTGGATTGTTTTAATTTTCTTAAATACTATTCTCATGTGATCATTGCTGGATGGTGAATATAAGGTTATAGCTTAATAAAAGGATTCAGAGGTATCCATAAACTGCGTGATTTATGTTGTTCTGTGAACCTTTCAGTTAAATTAGCCTTATTACTCACTCACACACACCAGCTGTATGTCTATATTTATTACATTCCCTGTCTACAATGAAGTACTTTAGCCAGTCTCAAAGTGCCTTATAGGGTAATAGTTTTTATTGTGATATCACAGATCAAAGGTTATTAGGCAGTACACTACCAGCTCCTGCTATGGGTCACCAGACACCAGAAACATTATAGGATGAATTTTACCCAATTCACAATTCTAAGCTGGTATGTGAGGTACAATTAAAATAGATTTTGTTTTGATATGAATAGATCTCTTATGACAGAGCAGTTGACAGGAAGGGGTTTTAGAACTACTTTACAAAAAAAGAATTATTATACCTGAAATCTTTGAGCTAGTGAACTGTAGTACCAACTAAGAGGTGCCCTCAGTTTTCAACTCCATGAATTGCATTCACTTTTTCTTTAGAACTCTTAATGGCCCTGATTAAAATTCAACAGCCACCACTTTCTCTGAAATTGGTCAGAAATTGGCTTTTATGTGTACAAATCCATTTAATTCAACAATAAATTATGGAGCAAACATTAAAGTATGTAATTTTGCAGAAAAGTACAATCTACCGTTACTGTTTTAAATTCTGTTAATTAGGGCGTATGTCTCCCCGTTGCCGAACTGGAGTTAACTTACCAGTTGGACAACTGCGTTGAGAAATTACAGCAGTGAGTTGTGCTCTCATGTGATACTTCGTGGTAACACTTAAACAGCATTATTCATCTTTTTTAAAAAAAATGTTAGGCATGAGGAAATTCAATTAACATAGACTTTTACATTTAGATTCATCTTTGGTTCTTCTCTAAATTCAAAGTTCAGATCCAAGTGTTCATCTAAAAAATTATGGTCAGGAGGAGTTAAGTGAGCAGCTCGTGGAGAAAATATGGTCAAGTGGACAGTGAATGGTATTCAAATTAGAAACTTCAATGCAAAATGAAGTTTATTAGATGCATCTAGCCTATTCATTTTTTAAGGTAAAAATGAAATTTGGGTAGATTGTAATCTACCAATTTAATAAGGGAAATTTCATAGTGGTTACATTGTGCAGAAAGTTTACTTTGGTGCAATACTACTGGTTCAATCAGAATTGGAACTAGTCAGAAGTTACAGTGTGGAAAAGCATTTTGTTCCAATATGATTGAGTCAATCATTTTCGCGACTGTGTTTCTCTTTTTTTTTTCTGATTGACTATCAGAAAACCTACTGTATGAAACTTCAGATTGGTAGGGCATGTCAAAGCCTTTTTTTGTATGCCACTGAGAATGCTAACATGTCAGAATTCTTCTATGATTCGTGCTTCAAGAGAATTCTGATCTGTGGTCAGGGGCTGCCTCTGTGTCCATTCAAAACATTTTCCCACAGATTGCTGAGTTTTTTTAAAAATGGGTAAAGTTTTTTTTTTGAAAGAGAATTTCATCCTTGGGGTGCACACATTGATAGTTAAGCCAGTATTTGCCACCCATTCCTAATTCCCCTTGCGAAGGTAGTAGTGAGACAATTTCTTGAACTGTTGGAGTTCCTGTGGTGCAGGTATATGCACAGTGCTTCCTTCCTGTCCTTTCATACATCTGAGTGGTTTACTGGGCCATTTCATAGAATGGTTAAAAGTTAACCACATTCTGTCAGTAGCAGGAGTCCCATCACTGAGGTTGAAAGTGGAGACAAGTCCGGTTTTATTGGTTAGCAGGATCAAGGCATTACCTTTTGACACTAGCATTCAATGAAGTGGATGCCAACACATTGTAAGGACAGTTGAGGTTTCCTTACCACTGGAACTGGATCTAACTTCTGTCAAAGACTGTGAGTCTGCTGATGTGCAGCAGCATTCCCGGGTTTAAAGATGTTCCACCAAAATCATCTACCAACCTGACTCAGCTCAAGTTCCAGTCCATCCTTCCATTTAAGGTCAACAGAAAAATCTTCCGAAACAAGGAACATTTTCCCCTACCTGGGAAGCTTCCTTTCATCTAAGGCTGATATGGATGCAGACAGTCAACATCATGCCTAATTTGCAAGTGCTGCACTTGGATGCCTAAGGATGCGAGTTCAACCACTGTGACATCCATGCTGATACCAAGATTCTTGTGTATAAGGCAGTCATCCTTCCTTCTGGCTCTTCTACATGGCCGTTAAACTTGGACTATATATAGGTGCCACCTCAAAGCCCTTTGAAGTAGGTTTGAGATGGATTCCCAGCATCAGCTGGGAGGACCCAGGATACTGACATCGGTATCCTCAAAGCAGCCAGTAGTAATGGCATCAAGGCCACGATCATCCAAAACCAACTCTGCTGGGCCAGCCATGTGCTTCGGATGCTCGAGTTTCAACTGACAAAGCAGATCATCTTCTCCCGGCTCAAGGAAGGCATGTGATTGAGAGGAGGGCAAAGGAAACATTGTAAAGACTCCCCGAAGGCTTCCCTGAAGAAATTCAGTGTAGATACGAACGCCTGGGAGACCCTTGTTCAGAAGAAATCGACTTGGAAGAAACATCTGTATGAAGGGACTTAATCTCTTGATCACTTATTGGCAAGAGTAAGAAAAGGAATCTGAGAAAGGAATGCCAGTGATTTTGAGGCTAAGGACCATTCCACCTCTTGGAAACACCTACCAAATATGTGATCGTAGATGCAGCTCTAGAATTGGGCTCATCAGCCACAGGAGGACCAACAGATCGCATGAATAATAATGCAGAATTTCCTAGGTGGACAATCATACTTGTTGGCAAGTGATTGCTGATTACACAATAGTGGCCCAACCCAGTTAAAGTGCTGTTAGGTCTGTAACCACCAATGGCAGTATATCCTTAAAGTTAGGTAAGTAAGATTGGGATCAGCAGGTAGATCCTGATGATTTAGATGTGGTGATGTATAGGTTGCTCTTTTGGGCTCTGGGTGGGGGGAACAGACTAGCAATCACTTTACTCTTCACTGGCAAAATGGCATGGGCTGGAAAGATGGGTGTGCCACCCCTTGCCTTAAAGGCTATTTTGATAGCCATTCTACCTCCTTGCCATTTCAAGGGCTGGTGATACTTAGCTCAGGATCTCCGTATGTGGCAACTGAGATGGATCAATTAGCCTCCTCTTTCAGCTAGAGTAGAAAAGTCAGTCCTGCTTCCTACTCTTGAATGTTTTCCTGTGACTCTTGACGGGCCTTTATGTTGTGAACCAGTATTAAACTCAGCTATGGTGTTTTCTACGGTTAAGTGGCTGCTTACACACAATGCCTGGGCTGACATATGATTTGTCCCTGTGCACTGCTGCCTGATTCAGAGCAGCTAGACCCTCAAGCATAGAAAAATGCTGTTCCACAGTGCAAAACATTGCTAACAGACAATGGATGTTAACTGAAAGGTGAACAAACAGGAATCCTGACATCACCTGGAAAACCCAGGCATGAGTTCAATGTGTTTGCCTGTGGCATTTTAATGGAGCCACCTCTTTTCCATTTTGCTTCTGGCTTTGGTGTTGAATGTACAGTGGAAATCATGTGGATCTGCGTGGCTGAAGCTCAACTCCAGTATTTAAAGAGCCTATCCAAAGATGACATTTCATGGGATACTTGAGGTTTGGTTGCTTGAAGGCTGCAGCCAGCTTTATTGATGCCTCAGCTGATGTACTGCTAGGGACCAGTACGGGGACGGAAAGAGAAACATATCCACAACAACAGAGGAAGATACCTTCTGCTTGCGCAGAGTTAAAATTATTAGCAAGGGCATTGTGCCACACTCCTGGCTTCATGGAGAAAGCAATTTAATGACCTCAGGAAATCAGTAAAGACAAGTTACAGTTGCACATTCACCTAGACAAGGCTGATGAGTCATATGGTCCTCTCACACACAAACATTTGCCTTATCCATCACTCCACACACCCACTCATCTTGCAAACACATCCATTATTCTCTTCTTGAGCACTTCCTTACATACCCCATCTATCTATACATCAAAACAGCCAGTCATCTATATACTAATCTCTATTGTCACCCTTACTATATGCACTGCATCCATCGGATGAACAAGTGCAATTCAGGTCACTCGAACATCTCCGCTTTCCCTGTAATGGCAGAATGCAATGGGGAGAGAAAACTGGAGGAGGTCCTCCATGTAGATCACACAGTTGACAACTGAAGAGGAAAAAGCACTGGAGACCAGAAATGTCTTCATATCGTTGGTCATCCAAAATGGGAAGTCTGGGTCTTCCTACCGATTAGATTCCAAGTTGTTTGGCAAAATAGAAACAAAAACATGTGCATATTGTTTGTTTATTTGTTGACTTGCTTTGTCCTACTGACTTCATCCATTGAACCCCCAGCTGTTCCTTATTTATACTCTTTTGAATAAGTCAAACATGAACTAATAACAAGATTAACTAATTAAACAAACTTGACTGACCATAAATGCTTTGGATACGAACATAGGAGGTATGGTTAGTAAGTTTGCAGAAGACACCAAAATTAGAAGTATAGTGGACAGCGAAGAAGGTTACCTCAGAGTACAACGGAACCTTGATCAGATTGACCAATGGGCAGAGGAGTCGCAGATGGAGTTTAATTTAGATAAATGTGAAGTGCTGCATTTTGGAAAGGCAAATCAGGGCAGGACTTACACACTTAATGATTAGGTTCTGGGGGTGTTGCTGAACAAAGAGATCTTGTAGAGCTGATTCATAGTTCCTTGGAAGAGAGCCACAGGTGGATAAGATAGTGAAGGAGGCATTTAGTATGCTTGCTTTTATTGGTCAGCGCATTGAGTGTAGGAGTTGGAAGGTCATGTTGTAGCTGTGCACATTGGTGAGGCCACGATTGGAATACTGCATACAATTCTGGTCTCCCTGCTAAAGGAAGGATGTTGTGAAAGTTGAAAGGGTTCATAAAAGATTAACGAGGATGTTGCCGGGGTTGGAGGGTTTGAGCCATAGGGAGAGAATAGATTGGGGCTACTTTCCCTGGAGCGTTTGAGGCAGAGGCGTGACCTCACAGAGGTTTATAAAATCATGAGGGGCAAGGATAGAGTAAATAGACAAGGTCTTTTACTTGGGATGAGGGTGTCAAAAACTAGAGGGCATAGGTTTAAGGTGAGGGCGGAAAGATTTAAAAGGAACCTAAGGGGCAACTTTTTCATGCGGAGTGTGGTGTTTGTATGGAATGATCTGCCAGTGGAAGTGGTGGAGGCTGGTACAATCACAACATTTAAAAGGTATCTGGATGGGTGTATGAATATGAATAGGTTTAGAGGGATAAGGACCAAATGCTGGCAAATACGACTAGATTTATTTAGGATATTGGGTCGGTGTGGATGAGTTGGACCGAAGAGTCTGTTTCTGTGTTGTATATCTCTCTGCCTCTAGTGGTATTCCCTTAAGTGTGCACTGTAACAAAAAAAACACATTTTTGAATGACACTTAAAATTATTTTTTGGGAGAGGTATGCATTTTATTCCAGTTCCTGCAGTACTATCTTTATGTATAAATGTTTTAATCAACCCTTTCAGGGACATTATTAAAAACCTCTGAAGCAGCTGGGTCTTGAACCCAGGTTTCCTCACTCAGAGAAAGGGACACTATCACTGCACCACCCTGACTGTCTGATTAGTCCTGCTCCAAAATCATATATTCCAATGTTATGACAAGGCACTAATGCCATCTACCTGGTGAGGGAATCAGAATATCGTCCATCAACACGTTGTACAATGAATAGTCATGTTGACTTGATTTCTGCAGCACCCAAAACATAATCATCACGGTATTAAATTGAAACATTCTTAAATTGCCATTATCTATTTTCCCCCTGCCACAGCCATTATAAATGCAGCAGCTGCTGCTGGATATTGCAGATGTCAGATTCTCTGAGTTCTTTCTCATGGTGTACCATCACAGGTCTTATGTTTTACCATGCACTAGTACAGGTCAGCTTGGTGAGTCCAGTCAGACTTTCACCCGGTGACTCTCAGTTCACAAGTGGGTGGGAGCAAAGTGGTTGTGGCAGGGACAGCTGTGGAGGGTTCTCAACAAAATACTAGGGCTCTCAAAGCCCTACTTAGCTCAGCACAGATACTACACTTTGGGGGCCATCATCGACTGAACGATCAGTGAGAGGCAGCTGTGACTTACAGACAGGCCTCCCCCACACCCTAACCATGATTGTATACATGGAAGACCACACCTGTGCTGGAAGGTGCTTACATTGCAACAATCTCTGAAGAAGCAAGGCTTGCATCTTGTAGCAGTGCCAGGTAAAGAATAAATAAAGCTCTGTAGTGTACGCGTATGGCTTTGTGACAAATCATTTATGCTGTAGAAGTTTCTATTTTTCAGTACAGTCAGATAATTAGATACTATCACCACTTTCCCATGTTGGCCATTCCTAGCTGTTGGGTGACAGATTGCCTTTCTTTTGAATGTGAATTGACAGGAACCAAGTGCAAAGGGTGGTTTTTTGGCAGCAGGATTTTTTTTTGAATGGGATTGGTAGTGGTGAGGTGTGGCGGCGATGAGATGAAAATCCAACAGGGGCTTTTTCTGATTTAGTGTCATCACAGGTGGAGTTGACAGTTACTGACCCTGCCAAATACCCCATCACCAACCTGCTTTATGGATTTGCATTCCAGCTGACTCTAACATTCTGGTCATCTCTGGATGAATCTGGTAATATAATGGTCACTTTCACTTTCACTGACAATGCATAGTCACCAGGTCTAGCGAGTAGCAAGCCTTTTTGGAGTTACAAATGTCCTCCAACCCTTGCCATGCCAAGTCTCTGGAGGTGAGCTTCTGCCTATATCCCTTGTGACCTCCTACGAACTTGGCACCTTTGGTGCTTTGCTCTCTCTGCAATACCTACACATCACTGGACACAGCCTGCTTCTGCTGTTGATACTTATCTTAATCCTCATCTGAGGTCCATTCTATAGCCTCAAAGGTGCCAGACACTGTGTTCAAGCATCCAAACTGTAAACTCTCACCACAAAGTCTGTGAACAAACCTTTTCCCAGTGGTAAGTAACAAAGCAGCTGTGACCACTTATGAATTCATGCACTATTAACCTGATTTTTAATGAGCTTCACAATGAGCTCTGTGTTCTCACCTTGGTTTCAATGTTGAGTTTCAGGAAGCTCGTGGAAGCCGTAAATCTGAAAGCATGTTGAAATATCACTGCAATTCAGTAGTTCACAAATTTAGATTGCGAACCCACAGCTGCTATGGGGGTCACATACAAACAGCTGAATACACCTGAATTAAATGTGAGAGTTTGTGTGTTAGAGCTGACTTCCAAACATGCTCATATTTTTACGTGCATTTTAGCTCCCACCCACATCTCAACCCACGTATTTTTCCATGCTAAAATTCCACCATCACCCACAGATGTTAATGAATTATTCAATAAATACAGGGTGCTAAATTAATCTCTGTACCCTGCTGGAGGTTATGTTTATATACTGCTAATGTTGTTGCAGCAGTACCAGCCTCTATACCACGATGTAGCTGGGCTGATGGAGCAGAGATTGTGGAGAGCAATAACTTTGTTTGCTCAAACCTTTGAGTATAGGAGTTGGGACATTATGTTGAGGTTGTATGGGACGTTGGTAAGGCCTTTTTTGGAGTATTGTGTTGAGTTCTTGTTGACCTATTATAGAAAGGATATTATTAAGTTGGAGAAGGTTCAGGAAAGATTTACCAGAATGTTGCAGGGAATGGAGGTTTTGAGTTATAAGGAGAGGCTGGACAGGCTGGGAGTTTTTTCACTGGAGCAAAGGAGGTTGAGGGATGACCTTATAAAGGGTTTATAAAATCATGAGGGTTATAGATAAGGTGAATGGCAGGTGTCTTTTCCCTAGGGCAGGGAATTTTGAGACGAGGAGACATATTTTTAAGGCGGGAGGAGAAAGATTTTAAAAACGACAGGAGTAACTTTTTCACGCAGGGGGTGGTTCATGTGTGGAATGAACTGCCAAAGGAAGTGGTGGATGTGGGTATAATTACAATGTTTAAAGACATTTGGATGAGTACATGAATGAAATGTGTTTCGAGGGATGTGTTCCAAGCGCAGGTAGGCAGGACTAGTTTACTTTGGGATTATGATTGGCATGGACTGATTGGACCGAAGGGGCTGTTTCCGTGCAGTATGATTCTATGACTCTGAGTTATCATCCTTCATGCTCCTCGGTAGTGTCAGGAGACAGCCTGATAAGCTAGTCAGTCGACACACTCTGGGTTGCCGCATCAGGGCGTTCAGATAAATGCTGCACAGCAGAGTCTATCTGCGACTCCACCTTCTGGGGAATTGGCAAATGAACTATCCGTTAATCAGTGCCTGAGCTGGTGGCTGCAATGGTCCGATTTGGTGATGCGGCCTCTTCATTAGTGCTGTCCTGTTATTCACACTGTCTCTTCTTTGAGCTGTAGTGGTTGGACAAGTGCTTGTTCTTCCATGTCAGAAAGCAGGAAATCTGAGGGGAAGGGGTGAAGAAAGCTAGTTGTGATGGAGGCAAGAGACCCCTGATCACACTATTAGCATAGTGAGATTACTGCTGTAGTGTCACGGTAATCCAGAATCCCAGGCTAATGTTCTGCAGACATGGATTTGAATCAAATCATGGCAGGTTGTGAAATTTGAATTTAATTTAAAAGGACTGAAATAAAAAGAAAGCTGAACTAATGCTTCTTATGTAACTGTTGTCATAAAAACCCATCTGGCTTACGAATGTCTTCCATCCTTACCAGGTCTCGGCTAGATGTGACTCCAGAGTCTCTCTGGGCCATTAAGAGTGGGCATAAAAGCTGTTTTAGCTAGTGACTCTCACATACCATGAACAAATTTTTAAAAATCATTACAGATAGCAGAGAGTAGGGAGTTGAGTGCAGCCATGATGCTGGATTATATGGGCTGTGTTACCAGCAGCCTCATGCTTTGCTGACAGTGACCTGCTCTGCGAGACACAGGACGTGCAGCCATCTTTGTTCTCCCATTAAAAACAAGCAACTATTGATACTACTGCCCTAATATGTCAACAAGTGTGGAAGTATTCTTTGAATGTTTTCAATTTGCATGTGAGAAACTTCCATTGTTTCCAATATAAAGCAGCTCAGATTCTTGATTTAGATAAATCACAAGGATTCCTCGATCTTAAGTCACACCTGCTTTGAAATGAAATGTACATTTCTTTTGGAATGTTAATATGGAATTTTATATCTAAGAACACTCATTACATTCAATTAGCTGAGTACACATATGTAAATTGCTGGAAGGACTTTAGGTGTAATTACTTCTAATCCCTAGTGATTTTTGATTTACTCATCACTGGTTGACATAGTGTGAAAATTAATTCCATCACATGATTTTATATTTATGATATTGAGTTTTTATATTTTAGATCATATTTAGTTAATTTTTTGTTTAAAAGTACCATTTCTTTCCTGAGCAATTACAAGTTTTTGTGGCCTTTAAATTGATTTATTTCCAAAGTATAGACTTGGAAAGAATACTCGTGACAGCATCCTGGTATACATCGGATGATAAAATGAGAGTCATTTGTGATTATTTTAAAATGCAGTTGGATCAATTTTGATATATTTAACAGGCACATCATAAAAGACGGAAAATTTTCCATTTCAGTTCAAATGGAATCAACAACAATGAAATCCAGGATTATTGCCTGTTCTCAGGGTTATCCCATGTAACTACATTGCTGTTTTCTCAGCTTGCATACTCATATGTTTAATCACAAGGATTTATGCAAAAATATAGAAAGTGAATAAGTCATCAATTTATCCAGTGTTAATAATTAAATCTAATCGTTTTAAAAGATAACTGGTAACTAACAATTATTAGTTTTGACATGACTCCTGGTAATAACAAGTAATCATCCCCAAGGCATTTATAAAAGTAAATTATTAAAATGAGAAAATATAGTTGCATATTATTGCTTTAAACTGGCAATATAAATATTTGGATGCAGTTTAATTTGATTAATTTAATTTGATTAATTACTATTCTAATTTAAATATTTCAGGTATTAATACTGTTAAATCACAAATACCCTGGAAATAACTAATATTTTAAACTATCCCTTAGATTGGAATTCCTTAAAAACAATTAGATTAAACTGGAGTGGTCTTTATCTTTAGAACATTTTCTATTTAAGATAAATTAATTGGTCCAGTTATTGGTGTTTGTTATTGGTTATTTTATGACTTTGTAATCCTTTACTTTTTGCTCTCTCTGTTAATTATCTCTTGACAATTTGAGACTTTTTTTTGTGGTTTCTCACATTTGAATCAACATCACCAGTTTACAATATAGCATACGCATTCTTCTGTTTTGATAAAATTTCGTCTGCTTTTGTAGAAACTTAGGAAATAGGAGCAGGAGGAAACTATTTGGCCTTTTGAGACTTCTCTGCTATTCAATATGGCTGTGACTGATTGTATAACTAAACTCCAAATGTCTGCTTCATGCCCATGCCCCTTGACCTCTTTAGTGTCTAGAAACCTGCTTTATGTCAAATAGATTCAGTGACCTGTCTTCCAGTGTTTTGTGGTAGAGAAATCCACAGGTTCACTACCTTCTGAGTGAAGAGTTTTCTCCTCGTCTTACTCCAAAATGCCTACCCTGTATCCTGAGAATGTGAACCCTTGTTCTAGATCCCCCAGACAGTGGAAACATCATCCTTGCATCCAGTCTGTTGAAGACTGTTAGAATTTTATACATGTCAGTGAGACCCCCTCCCATTATTCAACAGAGTTTAGAAGACTGGCAGAGTTATGCCAGTCGCTCTTCATTTGAGAATCTTGCCATCCTAGAAATCATTCCAGTCAACCTTTGCTGCACTCCCTTGATTGAAGGTATATCCTTTCTGAGTTAAGGAGACAAAGCTGCACTCAAGACTCCAGTTGCGATCTTACCAAGGCTCTATACTGTTACACTAAGACATCCTTGCCCTTGTACTTGAAGCCTTTCGCATTGAAAGCCAGAACATCATTTACCTTCCGAATTGCTTGTTGTATCTGTAGGCTTGCTTTTGATGGCTGGTGTACAAAAATACCCAGGTCCCTTTTTGAAATTAACATTTCACAATATGTCACCATATAAATAATACACACGCATTCTGCTTTTCCTAGCAAAGTGGATAACTTTACATTCATCCACATTATGAATTGGCCAGTCACTCAAGTTGTCTAAATGACCTTGAAGCCCCTTTTACATCCTCATCACCCTAAATTTGTGTCGTCAGCAAATTTGGAATTATTGCTTTTGGTTCCCTCATTCAAATTGTTGATAAATATGCGAATAGTTGGGACCAAAGCACTGATCACTGCAGTACCCATTGGTTACTGTCTTATTCCTACTCTATTTCCAATCTGTTTATCATTCTCAATCCATGCCTGTATATTACCCCAATACTGTATGCTTTAAATTTGCACACTAACCTCTAATTTTACTGGCCTTTATCAAAAGTTTTTAGAAAATCCAAATATGCTATATCCAGTGGTCCTCTCTTATCTATTCCTCACTCTGTTCTATCACCCTATGATCTTTTGTATGCTGTGATCTGCCTGTCCTGCATGCAAAACAAAACTTTTCACTGTACCTTGGTACATGTGACGATAATACATCAAATCAAAAATTTACTAGTTATGTGTTCAAAAACTTTAGTAAGTTTGTCATACATGATTCCCCTTTTATAAATCCATGATGACTTTGTCTAAAACCATTAATATTTTCTAAATGCCCTGTTATTACACCCTTTTATAATAAACTGTCTGGAATTTTCTACTGTGATCAGCCCACCCTTCATACCTTCATGGGGTTTAAATTCCTATGTTTAGATTTAAAACCCCAATTTCCCATTGGACTATGTCATTTTCCATCCCAATGAAGAATTTTCACATTTTGTCATTCTTTCCTAAAGGACACCACACAACAAGCCCTTCTCATTGCAGCATACAAAAAGCCCTTCTCATTGTAGCGTACAAAAACTGCGCTTAGCCCAACAAAAGGGAAGATCCCACCATTTGTCTTGACTTTGTCCATCCTTTCCCTCTCGTATATGTTCCTTTTAACTCATGTATGCCTGATTTAATTTGTCACATGGGAATCTGATGGAATTTGAAATCAATCAAAATCCATCCTCCTTCCACCATTGAAATTGTAAGGATTACACTGCTCAGATACTGTTGGCTCACCAATGGTGGTACATTTAAGAGAAAGTATGGGGTGGATATTTAAAGTTATAAATCAACATTCCTCCATATCACATACTTCTCTATAAAATGCTCATCTTACTACCTTCTTAATCATTCTACCATTTTCCTATTTGAAACTAATTTAGTTTAGCTTGGACACACTCTCATTTGCCAATGGGTTGTGCACATCATGCATGAGCATTTCGAAAACAAAAGCAGCCAAGTAGGTGCCATTTGTGGCAGTATAAATGAGGCTGTGGTACCCTGTGGGCAGAATTTAATTCAATCTCATCTTCCCCCTTCCTACCTTCACGGGAGTAGATGAGTGGGTGAGGACTGGAGACAAGTAGAATGTGAAAGGAGTGCAGAAGGTGAAGGGCTTATCACTTCTCTAACTTCCTCAATCCATCCTCCAAATTAAGTCAAAGGCGAGTATTTATTCTCAACCTACTTTCTCAGAGGCCAGTTGAGGTGTATGGAGTGCTCAGATGGGACAGCCTGAGGGGCTCACCCTGTCACTGCTGATAGTCTACCAGCTGCAAGGGTAGCGGGGGTGTTCCATTGAAGATTTACAGATGGCCACAGTTGGGTTGACCAGACATCTGGCTGGTGGATGGGTTCACCACTGCTGTTCATTTCATCCTTAGCCTTGAATTGAAAAATTGAGATTTGGTTACTGCATTCTATTTAAGGAAGTTACTTGTTACTAATCTCGCATCAAACTTGCAAACTTTGCTTTTTTTAGAGAAACAGAAGTGAAATATAGAGCTGTCAAGCAGTACACTGAGGTTTTAGTTTTATACTTTTAAATATAGAATGAAGGAGTGAGCTTCCCCTTGTAAATCATGTGAAACTCTTGCTCCCAGTGAAGACTTCCAAAGGTACTTATTTTCACAATAAATAAACATTACACTGCAGACACTAAAGCAGCTTACAGTAGAATAAACCACTTTCCCTAATGACACAAAATGAAACATCTACCACTCGAACATCAGTCTCCTCGGGCAAAAACTGCAATAAACCTGTAACAGACTGAGAACAAAAAGCACTGTTGCTTCCCAATAATTCATTCTCCAATAAAATTAAAATTCTTTTGTTTATTGTACTGTAAAATTAATCTGCTGAGATTGAGTCCCACAAAGATGGTTCTTTTTTGTTTGCTTTCGTGTTCTTTCACACAGTAAAAATACCCACACTTGGTCAATTTATAAATGTAATAAAAACCCAAAAAAGGTTGAATACATATACTCAGCAGATTGTGATTATTTGATCATATAACTAGAAGTTCTTTGTAACTTTTTTGCAAAGGCACGTAAACATGGAGGTTTACATGAAATCAAAGTTGTATATTTAGAATAGCATTTAAACTCTTAACTAAACTGTTACTAAAATGTTCCTCCATGACTATCTTTCCTAATATCTCCCTACATGGTTTGGTGTCAATTTTGTTTAATAACGCTTTTTTAGAATCATGTTCAAATGGTTTACAACGTTAAAGGTGTTATAAAAATGAATGTTGCATTTATACAGATAGCAAAATATTGTACTAAGATTAAAGATTAATTATGCATTTACAATTTCTAAAGATAACTTGTTTTGAAGGGAAAAAAAGCTTAATGAATTGCATACGTGTAAAATGCCTAAGATTCAGCAAGTTTTGCAAGTTAAATGGCAATTCATTTTGTCAAGAACTTTTAGAAGATTCTGTTACTTTTTCATCACGACATTTGATGTCAAAAATATTTCTGTTGAATGGTAAAAATATCTTTCATTTCTTGCAAATGATATTGCTGTGACTATAAGATCAATTTGCGTGAGAGAGGTCATTCCTAATTCATCCATCTAGAAGTAACTTTCAGCTATTGTCAAGATTTCATTTTGAGGTTGTATTTTGGGTGTGTCTTTTCTATGCTGTTAACTCGTATAGCTCCTGGGAGATGTCTTTTCAGTCTGCTTCTCCTCAACGCAAAAAGTAATGATCTTCCTATCTTGACTCTGAGTGAATTTAGGGATCAGCCTCAGGGCTCCACGATTAATGATGCCCAGACTTGAATGCCTCCCTTGAATCTTGGTGATTCAGCTGAACATTTTGTTAAGGATATGATTCAAACAGATTGGAAATAACCCGTGAATTTCTGATGAAGGGTTTAGGCCCGAAACGTCAAGTTTTCCTGCTCCTATGATGCTGCTTGACCTGCTGTGTTCATCCAGCCCCATGCTTGTTATCTCGGATTCTCCAGCATCTGCAGTACCTTTTATCTCTGGAAATAACCCGTGAGTCTTTTTGCTTTCCTGCTACCCTGGAGGTATCTGGTGACATTACCACAATACCATTGTTTACCACCACAATCCCTCCCAGTGCAGCAGTACTTACGTAATTCCTTGTAACATAGGAAACAGGATTTGAACAAAATTATATTGAAAGGTCCAACAGATATTTATTACAGCTAACTAACATGTACAAACATGACGATTACAAATAAATGGCCTAGTATTAAGCCATTTCATTACAGCAGAAGAGCTTGAGTCTGGTAGCAAGTCATATTTCAAGTAATCTGACTTCAGTTGGGTCTGAGACCTTTATACCCTCATGTTATGTGCTGAGATAAAGTGATAATGTTATGAACATGTCCCATTAGGGTATATTCACATACTGACTGTGAGGCATTATCTAACTGTGGACACCTCAAATTTTCCATCCAAATCGTCCCAAAGATGTAATCAATGTCATGTATGTAGACTTTTGGAAAATCTTCGACAAGTTCAGAAATTACAAATAATTAAAATTTAGGCATTTGATATAAAAATAATGTAGAAGAATGCATAAAATATTATTTATTGAAACTTTGTTGACATAAGATGGAGAGCTAGCAAATCAAATCAATTAATTCAAGGTATGTATGGATTTACTATAATTTCTTAGAAACTGAGATATGTTATTATATGTAAGGATTTCCTAACATACCTTAATACTCTCCATTCCACTCTCAAATTCACCTTTGAGATGGAACAGTCTAAAGTGCTCCCTTTCCTTGTCATACCAGTTGAAAAATCCATACGTGTTGGGATTTGTATAGCTCCGTGTGCTATAGATTGGCCTTACCAACAACCTCTTTGTAAATGGGGCCCTAGCCATTTGCTCACCTTGCAAGCTTGATGGAGAAATAGAGCACATGACAACTAAGCTATGGGACAATGGCTACCCTGATCAGATCAGTATTTGTGGTATCATGATATAAAATATGGCCTATTGATTTTCAATCCCATTGACTGATTTCATCCTTAAGACTTTTGCAGACTGAAATTATTTTAAAACATGAATCAAAAACATAGACATAAATGGACGTAGGCATCTGACCACAATTATCAAGTTTTTATATGAATTTGGCAACAGCTAAACTGAAATTAGCATTTTATCTAAAAGTCCAGTAACCAGTAGAATTCCCGAGGGGGCTTGCAAAATGGCCCTGCTCTCCTATTTTTATTAGTACCTATATAAGAATGTTGACATGTAGGAGGTGAAATCATCACCCGTAATTACAAAGCTTGGTTACAATGGATGCAGGTTGTGAAATACACAAACAGTTTATATTTCAGCAGCTGTGGAGCTGGATGAACACAGCAGGCCAAGCAGCATCATAGGAGCAGGAAAGCTTGACATTTCGGGCCTAGATGAAGAGTCTAGGCCCAAAACGTCAAGCTTTCCTGCTCCTATAATGCTGCTTGGCCTGCTGTGTTCATCCAGCTCCACACCTTGTTATCTCGGATTCTCCACCATCTGGAGTTCCTATTATCTCTGATATATTTCAGCAGCTGCTTGTTGCAGAAGAGAGAAGATGGATTTCAGACTGTAGCACTGAAACCAGCTTGAGAAGTGTCTCTCTTTCTCTCTCTCAAGAAGAAAGAGTTACACAGAAATAATACAAATGAAAAAGAAATGTTAGCACACCAAATGCTTGAAAGATGTTTTCAATATATAGTCCTTCTAGTGATTTAAGACAGCAAATGAGCAACCATAATCTTAAATTGAAACCTGAAACCCCAAGAACTTCCAGCTACATCTTTCTTTCATCTTCTTTCTGTGCTGGACTCTATTGATTTTTAAAAAAATACTTTTGTCCTTGTCAAGAATGCACACAGACATTGCATCTTTATAATTTTTCCTAGTGGTTAGTTAATTATAAAATTCCTCTTTCTTTTACTCAGGAAACCTATAATTGGCTCCTTATTAAGCAGTGAAAATTAATTTATTACATTTAAATTGGACAGAAGATTAGCCTTGTGTTAAAAAGAGCATAAATCTTTGACTTTCAGACCTGAACAATGCAGAATATAGCTCAAATTACCCTGGAAGGACAAAGTTTATTAACAATTTGATAAAGAGATTAAGTGAGCATTTCATGCTGCTATTAGGCAGCGGCAATATGAGAGATATGTACCAGAAACATGATGTTGTCTTTGATTTAAAAGAAAGTTCTGCCTACCACACAATTGAGCAATGTCATGTATGAATTTCAGTGCTAGTGTAATTCCTAGTATATGAGCATATATCCTAATGATTGGCTGATCAAATGCAATAGATTAAATCAAAACTTTCCTTTAGTTATTTGAAATAGGCAGAGTGCAGACCATAGTCAGCTCATGTTTGCAAAACTGAAAACAAATGTTGACCATTCAATGTGATTCTGTTAATGGCACTATTTGTCGAATAGCCGTGACTGCACCAGTAGCTACCCAAACAACCAATTTAAGATAACAATCAAACTCCTAAAGTGGTTTATTTACACTTCTTGGAAGCAGCACACATTCATACAGAGTTCCATTCTCTGTAATTAGATGAGTATGCTCAGGTCATGTACTTTTTTTTTAGTTAGCTTGGAGTTAGGATACCTATAGTTCCCTGATAACAAGCATGGGGCTGGATGAACACAGCAGGTCAAGCAGCATCATAGGAGCAGGAAAACTTGACGTTTCGGGCCTAGACCCTTCATCAGAAATGGGGGAGGGGAAGAGGGTTCTGAAATAAATAGCGAGAGAGGGGGAGGTGGATAGAGGATGGATTGAGGAGAGGATAGGTGGAGAGGAGGCAGACAAGTCGAAGAGGCGGGGATGGAGCCAGTAAAGGTGAGTGTAGGTAGGGGGGTAGGGAGGAGATAGGTCAGTCCAGGGAGGACGGACAGGTCAAGGGGGCGGGATGATGTTAGTAGATAGGAGATGGGGGTGTGGCTTGAGGTGAGAGGAAAAACAGGTTAGGGAGGTGGAGATGAGCTGGGCTGGTTTTGGGATGCAGTTGGGGGAGGGGAGATTTTGAAGCTTGTGAAATCCACATTGATGCCATTGGGCTGCAGGGTTCCCAGGCTGAATATGATTTGCTGTTCCTGCAGCCTTCGGGTGGCATCACCGTGGCATTGCAGGAGGCCGAGGATGGACATGTCATCTGAGGAATGGGAGGGGGAGTTGAAATGGTTCGCGACTGGGAGGTGCAGTTGTTTGTTGCGAACTGAGCGCAGGTGTTCTGCAAAGCAATCCCCAAGCCTGCGCTTGGTTTCCCCGATGTAGAGGAAGCCACAACGGGTACAGTGGATGCAGTATACCACATTGGCAGATATGCAAGTGAACATCTGCCTGATGTGGAAAGTCTTCTTGGGGCCTGGGATTGGGGTGAGGGAGGAGGTGTGGGGGCAGGTATAGCACTTCCTGCGGTTGCAGGGAAAAGTGCCGGGTGTGGTGGGGCTGGAGGGGAATGTGGAGCGGACAAGGGAGTCGTGGAGGGAGTGGTCCCTCCGGAAGGCAGATAAGGGTGGGGAGGGTAAAATGTCTTTGGTGGTGGGGTCTGATTGCAGATGGCGGAAGTGTCGGAGGATGATGCGTTGGATCCGGAGGTTGGTGGGGTGGTATGTGAGGACGAGGGGGATTCTTTTTTGGTTGTTATTGCGGGGTCGGGCGTGAGGGATGTGTTCCGGGAAATGCGGGAGACGCGGTCGAGGGCGTTCTCGGCCACTGTGGGGGGGAAGTTGCGGTCCTTGAAGAATGAGGACATTTGGAATGTACGGGAGTGGAATGTCTCATCCTGGGAGCAGATGCGGCAGAGGCGAAGGAATTGGGAATAGGGGATGGCATTTTGCGAAGGAATTGGGAATAGGGGATGGCATTTCAAGCCCACTGACTCCCACAACTACCTGGAATACACCTCCTCCCACCCACCTTCCTGCAACAGCAAATCATATTCAGCCTGGGAACCCTGCAGCCCAATGGCATCAATGTGGATTTCACAAGCTTCAAAATCTCCCCTCCCCCAACCGCATCCCAAAACCAGCCCAGCCCATCTCCGCCTCCCTAACCTGTTTTTCCTCTCACCTCAAGCCACACCCCCATCTCCTATCTACTAACGTCATCCCGCCCCCTTGACCTGTCCATCCTCCCTGGACTGACCTATCTCCTCCCTACCCCTCTACCTACACTCACCTTTACTGGCTCCATCCCCGCCTCTTCGACTTGTCTGCCTCCTCTCCACCTATCCTCTCCTCTATTCATCCTCTATCCGCCTCCCCCTCTCTTGCTATTTATTTCAGAACCCTCTTCCCCTCCCCCATTTCTGATGAAGGGTCTAGGCCCGAAACGTCAAGTTTTCCTGCTCCTATGATGCTGCTTGACCTGCTGTGTTCATCCAGCCCCATGCTTGTTATCTCGGATTCTCCAGCATTTGCATTACCTTTTATTACCTGTTGTGTTCTCCGTGGCAGAGCTTTGGACAACCCAAGTGCCTTTTTCCTCTGTAGTATTAATTATTTTGATCATTGAAATTTAACATTCTTGCATTTGTCCTGATGTGTTCAAGACAAAAACTTTGAATAATATGTCTGTCTTTTCAGCAATATTCACATTCTGTACCAATAATTAACAGTCTGGCAATAACACAAATTTTCATAGTTACATCACATTTTTACAGCTTTATTCTGTATAAGAGGGAAAATAATTTTAGCTGGTTCAAGTTTTAATGGAGTAATATTGAGACTAATTAATAACAGAACATTAGCACTTTTAAGTGTGCACAGCTAATCACTAAGTGCAGCTACAGTACTACACACTGATTCTATTCTTATTTAGTTAATCATATCAGAATCCATGTAGGCGTGACATTTCGTGGTCTCTACTTGTTTATGTCTAATTATTAAAGCTGACTTTCTATTTGCAACCTTTAAAGAGTATTGTATTTTGTATTTGTGGTATGCAAGTTATTTCAGCCAGTTTTATAAACTTTAGGAGGGATAGAATGAAGAGACGTTTCTAGGTGTCGACAACTTCACAAGAGGATGTAAAGGACAGAGATCAGGCTGGTCTTACAGAATTGGATTTGCATAGCATCCACTGAGGTACCTTAGTATGAACTAGTGTGCTCATCCTTCTCCGTGTCCCAGGAACAATGCACTGAGGTTACACCTTAAAGTTGAAGTCACTTGTGATTAGTTGGATACTGCAAGCCAGTCTGCATTGAAACTCGACCACAGGCACCAGATTGCCAGCAGCTATTACAGTCATAACCACCTTTCCTGCTTGGAAATTGTACTGGACTTCCATTGGAGTTCATTCTAGATTGGTTAATTAACTTTGCATTGATTCAGAGATGCATCATTTGCTTGAGGAAGCCATTTCATCATGTCCCAGGCAGTCAATATGACTAGATACTGACATTTTACAAAGAGGATTGATTTCTCAAAATTCAACTAGACATGGATTACTCCCTGGTGACTGTACTACTTTTGATCAAAGGCACCAACTACAACAGTAGAAAAGAATTCCACTCAGCTTGCATTGTACAGCCATCCACAGGAATGCTTTCAAGTTGTGACATTGTGTCAGAATGTTGAAGTGCCATTGTTAACTTTTAACTTGAAAATGCAGTTGTTTTAAAAGAAATCTGCTCCAGCACAAAATATAAATGACTGGCAATGTGAATTCAGTGCTATCAGGGAAAGTCCAGTGTGGGATCCATGGAAAGTTGGACCTGTAGAGTGTCCAGGAAATTTCAAATAGAGGAAGAAATGTAATTGTCAGAGATAATGACGATCTCCTTGCTTCCACGGGAAAAAACATGTCTTGTAGGTTTTTTGTGTTTTGGCCTTCCAGAAAAGTACAATAAAGAGGTTAAAAGATCATTGCATCACTAGTCTATGAATTTTAATGTGAGAACTAATGTGTTGTAAGGCTCACAGTTTTCAGAAAAGCATTTAACCTCTACCCCAAAACCCCGCATGCTGCAGGTAAAGTCTCTCTCTTTCTTTCTCTTTCTCTCTCTCTGTCTCTATTTCCCTTAATCTCTCTCTCTCCCTCTTTCTGTCGGTCCCTTTCTGTCTCTAGTTATGTGTCTCTCTCTCTCTCTCTCTCTTTCTATCTGCCAGTCAGCTACTGCCAAAGGACTCAGGATAAAACAATTTCAATAATCCTTCAAAGCCAAGAATCTTGAACCGATTGTCAAACTACCAATGCCAATACTACCCATAACAGCAAGTGAAATGGTAGTAGAATTTTATTATTCCACTCTTCACAAACAATTCAGAAACAGATTCATTTTTAAAATGTATATCTTTTTGATCTCCCCTCTTATTTCTAATATATGAACCTTGCATGATTGTTTCCTGTTGTGTTTAATAATTAATAAAATTGTACTTTTTGAGTGAATTAAAAATTGCTTCTTTAATTCAAGGTAGTTCAGTTAAATTGGCTCTTTTTGCACCATAAGATTAGGGAAGCATTGGCCTGGTGCTATTATAATTAAGTGGTTAATCCAGGGACTCAGGTAATATTCTGGTGACTGGGGTTTGAATCCATCATGTCAAATGGTAAAATTAAGAGTCCAATGCTGACTGATAGCGAATACATTGAAAGCGAATAATGGCTATTCCTGTGTCAGGTAGACCCCTCCAGCAAATCATCCATATCTTGCCTGCCTCTGATCTTCTCAGTTGCCAGTGAGTGGTTCCAGGCAATGCCATTTTCCTATCACCACCACCCCCCTCTCAAATAGTTCATCATTTAGTCCATTTGGGCAGAAAATATTATTTTTTTAAAAAATAGGTGCTGCAGTGAAATCTAGTTGTGCTTGTGTGTTTTTGGTGTTTTGGATTTCCTAGCCTCCATCTAGCAATCTTCCTACCCAGCTGTAGGAGGGAAATTACTGGCTGTGTTTCATTGCCATGCCATGTGTAAATGATTAAGTATTGGTGTGGTCCAGAATCCCAGCTGATTTCCGTTTCCTCCTGTCTCTTCTAATGCTGAACACGGGCTGCAAGAAGGAGGTTGGTGATACCCCTGACTGCTGGTAAGTCTGGTGGGCCAAACGTTAAGGGGCTCTACTGTCGGACATGCCTCTCTCTTGTCAGTGCCTCCGCTGACTCCAAAGTCACCTTTTGCTTTATACGGCACCCATTTGTTTTGACGTCAAATTTTTGGATTAATGCTCAAAATACAACTCCACTTCTGTATAGATATCAAAAATACAATGGTTTAATTATCCAGCAGAATACACAGAGAGTGATTATGCAGACTGAACATATTAAAATTCTTTTTGCTCTAGATGCTCTCTTAGGAATTTAAAATCTGAGCTTCTGTTCTGCCGTGTAAACTTATAGTGGGAAAATAATGTTACATTCCGCTGCTTTTGAAATGTATTGTAAAGTGAATTTACAGCAGGTAAAAATGCAGAGCATTTAGCCTTAAATTGGAATATATCCCAGCGATTTCAAGACAAAGATTACAGTGCAACAGTTGAAATAAAGGACAACTCATGGTCCTGACAATACACTGTAAACATTGGGAAGATGGCAAATCAACACAGCAAACTGTTTTTTTGGCAATCACTTGATATGCATTGTAATACCTCTCAGAGTTATTTAATCATTACACAAGGAAGGAGAGATAACTGACCAAAAGCCCATCACAGCATCATGTTGTTTGTTACTTTTTATTGTCATTAAAGAATCAAAGAAACCCTACAGTGGAAGCAGGCCATTCAGCCCAACAACTCCATACTAACTCTCTGAAGAACATCCCACCCAGACTCACTCCCCTCACCCCACCTCCTACTCTGTCCCTGTAATCCTGCATTCCCTATGGCTAATTCACCTAACCTGCACATCTTTGGTTTCTTATCTCATCCCATTAACATCTACACAATACTATTGAATAAAAAGACGAAGCAGTATTCCAATGATAGAAAATGTAGTGCTGAAGACGTAGTTTCTTTTACAATAAATTATGCTGTAACTATAATTCAAAATCTGATACTCCGTCAAGTTTTTAATCTTTGCAATTGTTCTCAACTCAATGTTCTGGTTTTCATATATCTGTGTTTCCTAATAAGATTGCATCTTGTCATTCAGAATGTGTATGGGCAATCCCGATGGTATGTTAAACAGACAAATCAGTTTAACATCAACTGAGGAGTTGGATAGAAGTGTGCCTCGTTGCTTTTGAGGAGATTAATTGACTGGCTGTGACCCAAATATGGTTTTTATGCAAAGGAAACCATAGCTACTTAGAATTTGATACATCTTAGCATTTCCTGTTAACTCAGGTGGTAAAGGAACTTTAGGCAGGATTATCTGAGACTCTAGAGGTTAGCTGGGACCCATGAAAATAGCTGGTACTTGCATCTCGATGATCCCCTAGATGCAGTCATAGAGTCATACAGCATGGAAACAGATCCTTCAGTCCAACTTGTCCATGCCAACCAGGTTTCCCAAACTAAATTATTCCTATTTGCCTGCATTTGGCCCTTGTCCCTCTAAACCTTTCCTATTCTTGTACCCGTCCAAGTGTCTTTTAAATGTTGTTATTGTATCCACCACGACCACTTCCACTAGCAGTTTATTCCATATGTGCATTATTCTCTAAGTTAAAAAGTTACCCGTTGGGTCCTTTTTAAATCTTTTCCCTTTAACCTTAAATCTATGTTCTCTAGTTTTGGACTCCCCTACCCTGCGAAAAGACCTTTGAAATTCACTTTGTCTATGTCCCTCATGATCTTATAAAGCTCTATAAGGTCACCCCTCAAACTCCTATGCTCCAGGGGAAAAGTCCCAGCCTGTCCAACCTCACTTTATAACTCAAACCCTTCAGTCCCAGTATTATCTTTTAAATCTTTTCTGCACCCTTTCCAGTTTAATATCACCCTGCCTATAGCAGGGCGACCACAAAAGTACGCAGTACTCCAAAAGTGGCCTCACCAGTGCCCTGTACAGCCATAATATGATATCCCAACTCCGATACTCAATGCTCTGACCAATGAGGGCAAGCGTGTCAAACCCTAACATCAGAGAGGGCTTCCAGTGCTAGGAGTGGAAGTGGATCAGCTGCCCATCAAATAGAGGTGACTATTCAATTTAAGTAATTAGGACACCTATTAAAGTCCATTTTCCCAGGCATTTTTTTCTTTATTCATTCACGGGATGAGGGGTATCACTGGCTAGACAGTGTTTATTGCCCATCCCTAATTGCCCAGAGGGCAATTAAGAGTCAACCACATTGCTGCCAATATTTTACTGGTGGCACAGCATCCCTTGTCATACGAGAAGGCTGCCAGCCCCCTGTAGTTTCCTGAAGGCCCATTGGAGTTGGAGGATTAATGGTTTTGAGTAGGGGCTACAAGCAGAGAAAGTTGCCCCTCCCACGGCCTCAGGCAGCCTTCCTAAAGGGCCTGCCCCGCCTGAGCTCCTGGTTTTTCACTTTGACTACCTGTCTCTCGGCACCTCACACTGGGGGTGCCTTTCTTGATCCCTGATCTATCTCTGCAGGACTCTCTGCTCATGGTGAAGCTGCAGAGACTTCAGAGTTGCAGCTCTCTGATTGGGCCAGCAACATGTACATCTCACCTGACACCCCTAATTGAACAGTAAGCCTGGAGGTGACATAAGTAGTCTAACTCTCAGATGTTCGCTGATTTGCTTCCCCTCCAAACACAGACTAAAAACCCATCATTTGGTCTCAATGTTGGTGTGGTTTGTCTCCAGCAGGGTGGTTTAACCTGATCTGATAATGTTTATCTTGTCTCCAGAAACATAGGAATTGGGCACAGATATGGTGATATTGAAGAATCCTACAGACATTTATTACAACTAACTACTTTGTACATACATTCATTCCTGAGGCACCTAGGTTGCTGAGCTCATATTAAGCAATTAAGTTACAACAGAAGTGTCTACTTTCTGAGAGATAGTAAGAACTGCCGATGCTGGAGTCAGATATAGCACATTGTGGAGCTGCAGGAACACAGCAGGCCAGGCAGCATCAGAGGAGCAGGAAAGCTGAGGTTTTGGGTCAGGACCCTTCTTCAGAAATGGGAAAGGGGGTAGGGAGCTCTGAAATAAATAGAGAGAGGAGGGGTGGAATGGAGCGGATAGGTGGGAGAGAAGATGGACAGATTGTGTCAGGTCAAGGAGGCGGGAATGAGAAGAAGAGTTGGTCATGGGATGAGGCCAGGGTGGGGTAGGGAGATTTTGAAACTAGGAAAGTCCACATTGAGACCAAGGTGGAAAATGAGGGCCTGACACAACTTCTGTCTTCTCTCCCACCTACTCGCTCCTCCCACCTCACTGACTAATCCCCACCACTGCCTACGTGCACTCACCTATCACCATCCCACCTACCTTCCCCAGCTCCACCCCTCCTCTCTCTATTTATTTCTGAGCTCCCTTCCCCCTCCCCCATTTCTGAAGAAGGGTCCCAACCTGAAACATCAGCTTTCCTGCTCCTTTGATGTTGCCTGGCCTGCTGTGTTCCTCCAGCTCCACACATTGTTATCTCTTATTTATGTCTACTTCCTGTGTTGTTTCATGATCTGAGGTATGACACCGCATCAGTCATTAATACACTCAGGTCACGTGCTATGATACAGCAATGTTATCAAAAGCATGTCACTTAATTGCATTCTGACCTTACCATGAGATATAATAAAACAGATGTTAGAGACATGTAGTCTGGTAAAACCCTGCTGTCCGTGTCAGCTTGGCTCAGTTCATTGTAGTTTTATCTCTTGGCCAAAAAGTTATGGGCTCAAACCGAGAACTTGGTTTGGGTCACCACTTATGTTTACTGTGTTTTGTTTAAGATGGAAGTCTGAGATTTTGCCTGTTTATTTCAAAGTATTTATAGAGTCACACAGCATGGAAACAAACCCTTTGGTCCAACCAGTCCATGCTGAACATAATCCAAAACTAAACTAATCCCACCTGCCTGCTCCTGACCCATATTCCTTGAAACCTTTCCTATTCATGTACTTATCTTGTGTCTTCTAAATGTTGTAACTGTGCCTGTATCCACCACCCTCTGTGTAAGTTTGAATTCCATTGCAGTACTCAGAACAAGAATTCCCATGAGATCCTAGTTGGTATTATGCATCATGAGTTCTGACAATTATCACAGACGTGAAAAATTAACCCTGGTTCTTTTCACACAGCTGTTGTCAGACCTGCTGAATATTTCCAGCATTTTCTGTTTTTATTTTTGATTTCCATCATCTGCTGCAGTTTGCAGTGTACAGTAGAAAGCTGCTTGTGGGACTTTGTTCTTTCACAAAATGGCTGTCCTATTTACATAACATGTTTCTGCCAGACCATACAAGTTGCAATACATGTTCATTAACATTCTGTTTTATCTAGAAAATCTGCACATTCCATACTTCTATCAAAAGGGCACTCTATATTGCAACATGAGATTTTTTTCCCTTGATACTCAGAAATCCAATTCACAGAATATGTATTGGTTATTTTAAATTGTTGGCATCCCAATAAAGTTTTCTTTTCTATATCTATATCTGTTCCCAACAACAATGAGCCTCAAATTTGTTTGATGATTCTTGTTACAATTGTTTTCACCAGCTGCGTAAATGTATGTATTAGAACTTAGATTGTAAGGAGACGATATTGAGTTTTAATTAGGCTAAAGATATTTGAATTCTGTGTGGAGGGACTATGGGTGCAAAGTTGTGGAGGTGACGGGGATCTTGGCTGTTGGCTCAAAAGCTGGCGTGAACTCCATATTGCCTCTTTTTAAGAATGGCAGGAGTAGTGGCAGGCAGTCAGGCACGTAGCAAGGCAGTGGCAGGCCATACTTGAGATCAGGATCCAGGAGCACAAGTCATACCCATTGAGATCTATGACAGATTGGTGGATCTTCTGTACTCCAGAGCTCCACCAAGGCCTTGGATCAAGGAGAGACCTGGGCCCAGGTGTGTGATCATGGGAACACCGTCACACATTGAGGGTTAGGGTAGAGATGGGTGGAGGCTGGTCAGCAGAAAGCTCATAAGGGATGGCTGTAGGTGTTCTGATCCCGTCCTGACATTAGGTTCCTCAGGCAAACACTGAGTGCGTTTGAATGAGGGGCCGCCCAGGAACCTGCAAGCAAACACCTCAGGTAAGATGAGGCCATTGAATGAACATTAATTGTCCAAATAAGAGTGGCCTGAATTGGTAGCAAGGCAGGAAGCCCATCTCTAGCCTATTTAAACACTAACTACTACCAAAGTCATCTAGGGGGAAGGCACAAAGTTCTGTGTCACCTGTAGGAGCAGTAGATAATCAAATCATGTGATATTTGTACAAAATTATATTTGTAGAAATGGTATGTCTACACTCTGATGCATGAATAATAACTGGCTTTATTAAGGGTAACTTTACGTGGCATGGTAAGAGAGGACATTCTGCTAAAGCCTTACCAAGTCAAGCTATAGTTCACGTGATTGGAAATTACACAGCTCCTTTTATACATCTTCAGAAGCCACTTTGTAAGTGATGTTATAACTAATCCTTCACTCTATATCTCCAGCAAAGTTCTTTTACGGCACCCCACCTAAGTATCTACCATTCAACGTGAATATTTAACTTTTTATTCCCACTCACCCCCAACCAGTCTCTGGCTTTAGGCACTACTTTCCAACAGCATTCTCAGCTCTCTTGGGGCATGTTTGGGATGGATAAGCTCCTTTGTCATTGTCTGGCTGGGTGAGTGAAGGAGTGGAGTGACAGATTCTCTGCAGACAAGAATGTTTCTGGAATTCCATCAGAAAGCAGATTTTTTTTGAAGAAATTTTACGGCACACTCACAGCTCGAGATATTCCCATGGAGCACTGTGGTCAGCAGGCTGAAGGCAATTTGGTTTACTTCCCCCGTATATTTCAAGAACTTTTGTTAAAAACTCGATGTTATGCAGGTGGTCTCTATCCTTAACATGGTTTGCTTCTTGTTGATAGTGTTCTTTTCGCTCAAGGAAGATTTTTGTCCTTTTTCTCAAGAATGTCTTCCCTCAATGTAAGATCACCACACACTAAGTGCAGATGAATTTTTTTTCTCAACTAAACAGTTCATGATGATTTTTGAGCTAAGAAAGTTTCTGTCAAAGGGTGATATTTTCCTCCATCAGTAAATATCTTTGTTGTAGCCGTGTTGTGAGAACAATCGACTTAGAATGAACTTTATTGTCACATATACTCAAATGAGTATGGTGAAAAGATTACAAGTTGCCACTTACGCCACTATCCTCTGTTAAAAAAAAGTTGCTGAGGTACAGTTTCTTAAGTACAAATTCTTAGACCAAAACATTAGAAAAATAAAGAAATAAAAAAGGCCAATATTACAGATCATAGAAATAAATTAGAAAAATAAAGAGTTCAGAATAAGTCCTTCCAACCCAGTCCATGCCCACACCCAGCCTCTAGTCCGTGCTGGGCCTTGACTCCAGAATGCACTGGGCTTCACCTTGAGGCTCAAGGCTGGGAGACTGCTCTGGAATCATTTTGAGGCTGGAAGTCCATGCTCTGGTCACGCCAGGCCAAAAGACTGCCATGCCAGGCCACCGAGAGGGGGTCATGCCAGGACCGCCACACTGGGCTGAGAGACCGTCACACTGGTCTGACAGACCGTCGTGCTGGGAGCACCAAGAGACCACCACACTGGGCTGAGAGACCACCACACTGGGCTGACAGACCATCATGCCGAGAGCATCAAGAGACCGCCACACTGGGCTGAGAGACCGCCACACTGGGCTGACAGATCATCATGCTGGGACCACTGAGACCGCAACGCTGGGCTGAGAGACCGCCATGCTGAGGCTGAGAGACTGCCTCGCTGGGCTGACAGATCACCACGCTGGGCTGACAGACCGTCATGCTGGGACCACCGAGAAACCACCATGCTGGGCTGAGAGACTGCCACGCTGAGGCTGAGAGACTGCCATGCCAGGACCATTGAGAGACTGCCATGCTGAGGCTGAAAGCCTGAGTCCACAGTTAGGCTGAACTAAGGCTGGGAGTTCGGGAGACCACCAATAAGAAAGAGGGGAAGAAATCACAAAAGAGAAAGAAAGAAAAGAAACAGACGGAGTGGACGAGCTCCAGATAAGGAGTCCTACTTTGCTGCCATCTTAGAAGGAGTAGGTTACCTGTATTAAGGGTTTTGAAAAGCTTTAGACTGCTGCTTTTCTACCTCCAAGACTTTATTGCATCGTGTAACTGCTCAAAGCTGCGCTTTTGAGTCAGCACTCTCTTTGAGGTGGTCAACCTGCTTCAGTACTTTTTAATTTTGATTTGTTTGGGCTTATTTTAGGCTTGACCTTAATCTTCATCAAAGCCTTCAAAACCTTCAGCCAATTTTGTTCCCCCTCTCTTTCTTAGCTCAAAAATCATCATGAACTGTTTAGTTGAGAAAAAAAATTCATTTGCACTTAATGTGTGGTGATGTTATATTGAGGAAAGACATTCTTGAGATAACGGACAAAAATCTTCCTTGAGCTCAAAGAAGACTATCAACAAGAAGCAAACCATGTTAAAGATGGAGACCACCTGCATAACATTGAGTTTTTAACAAAAGTTTTTGAAATATATGGGGGAAGTAAACCAAATTCCCTTCTCTTTGCTGAAAGAGGGTTTGGTTGCTTCCATCATTGAAAAAGGATTTGAAGTTCAGAAGAAAAAGATCCATACCAACAGATGCACTGTTTATCAGCTTAAAAGTAATCAAACCTTGAACTTGTTTCTTAGAGTTCACTGAGAACAGTCATTGAGTTAGCATTGGTGGCTGAATATCACAAGAAGAGACAGTAACAGAAGGAAACAGAGTAAGCAGAACATTGTCAAAAGAAAATTTTTGACCTCATCAGTTTGGAATGAAATTTTAATTTGAAGATTGGAATAGTATTTCCCCTGGACTGAACATCTGTAAATGATATTGCTGGGGATTTTTTTCTTTTTTGGTGCTTATGGTAAGATCTTTCCAAATTGCCATACATACATATGTGTATTTCAAACCCTGTTTCTCCTCTCTTCTTTCTCGTACATTTATGGTATTTTGTTATAAGTACATGGATAAACTGGTATGAATATGCCCAGTGACTGACAACCATTGTAGCCAAATTTCAAAAAGGAAACTTATAGGAAACTTGGGTGGCACAGTGGCACAGTGGTTAGCACTGCTGTCTCACAGCGCCAGCGACCCAGGCTTGATTCCAGCCTCAGGCGACTGTCTGTGTGGAGTTTGCACATTCTCCCTGTGCCTGTGTGGGTTTCCTCTGGGTGCTCCGGTTTCCTCCCACAGTCCAGAGATGTGCAGGTCAGGTGGATTGGCCATGCTAAATTGCCCATAGTGTTCAGGGAGGTGTAGATTAGTTGGGTTGTTGGGGGATAGGTCTGGGTGGGATGCTCTGAGGTTCGGTGTGGACTTGTTGGCCTGAAGGGCCTGTTTCCACACTGTAGGGATTCTATGATTATAGTCTGTCAATTCAGGCTTCATGTTGCAATCTGACCCGTTTGGTAATACTGTCAGCTGGGATCCAAATATTATAATTCTTTTTCTGGTATGGAGTCCCAGCAGACTACTGATAGGTAGTGGTGGTCATCACAGCCAACTCACATCCTGACCTCTACTCATATCCATGCACGAAAGCATTTGAAGCAATGAATACTCAATAGTGAGGAGAAACCTGGCCTACTATTTCCTCTCCCTAACTGTTGCCTGTTGAAACAAGTTGTAGTTTACTGTCCCTATAGCTGATATTAACTAGCACAACACAGGCGGGGATTAAACCGGGGACCTTTCCAGTCAAGATGATTTCATCTATTCACTGAATAAATCTGCTGAGCCATCAAAGCAACTGAGAACGTGGTCGTTCTTTTTTACTTCATGGGTTCATGGCTCCTGGTAGAACTTTAAATCTCTTTAAATGAGGTCTAGAATACTGTATACTTCTGCTGAGTGCGAACTAATTCTCTGAATCAATAAAGCATACTGAGCGGGGAATTGTAGAATACCAGTTTATTTGAAGATCTGATGAGGGATAAAAGACAAATTTTCTACTCTAAAGAGCTGAATTTCAACCGAAAATCAACGTAGCTCCCAATATCAGAACTATGTCATGTAGAAACCAAAACAATTCAACAATGATAGATGTCTTTTTGTAAAAGTGTATCGGTAAATCGGCCATTCTTTAAATAAGCCTGTAGGACAAACGAACATAAGAAATAGGAACTGAAGTAGGCTGTTTGGCCCTTCCATCTTGCTGCAGCACTCAACAGGATAATGATCATTGTTAATTATTGCTATATTTTAAAAGAGTTACAACTTCTGTGTCTTAAATTGTCCAAGTAAACAATCTGAAGGTATAAAAACATGTACACAAAATTCACTTTGTATAAGTGCACTGAAGTCGATAATTTTGAATCATAAGCTTTGTCCCAAATTTTTCCTTTCCCCTTTTTCCGTTTTAAACTTCCTCAATGTGCATCTTTTGTTTATTTTCTTTTCCCATTACTATCTCCTTTTGTCTGCACCATTATCCTTTTCATTACATAATCTCTCCTGCTTTTCTCCTGTATTGTAAACTCTTATGTTTGATCTTTCCTTGGGCTCTTTCCTTCCCTTGCTTAAAATCTATAATTACATAGAAACACAGAAACATAAAATATAGGAACAGGAGGAGGCCATTCAGCTCTTCGAGCCTCCTCTGCCATTCATCACAATCATTGTGGATCATCCAACTCAGTAGCTGAATCCTGCTTTCTCCCAATAACCTTTAATCTCATTCACCCCAAGTGCTACATGTAGCCACCTCTTGAATACATTCAATATTTTGGCATCAAATACTTCCTGTGGTAATGAATTTCACAGGCGCACCACTTTTTGGGTGAAAACATGTCTCCTCCTCATCTCTGTCCTAAATGGCCTACCCCGAATCCTTAGACTGTGACCTCTAGTCCTGGACACACCCACCATTGGGAATATCCTCCCTGCATCTACCCTGTCTAGTCCTGTTAGAATTTTGTAAGTCTCTATGAGATCCCCCCTCATTTTTTCCCCCCAACCTAGTCAATCTCTCCTCATACGTCAGTCCTGCCATCCCCAGAATCAGCCTGGTAAACCTTCGCTGCATTCCCTTGAGAGCAAGAGCATCCTTCTTCAGAAAAGGAGACCAAAACTGCACACAATATTCTAGGTATGGCCTCACCAAGGCCTTGTATAACCACAACAACACATCCCTGCTCCTGTACTCAAAACCTTTCGCAATGAAGGCAAGCATACATTTGCCTTCTTTACCTCCTGCTGCACCTGCATGCTTACCTTCAGTGACTAGTGCACAAGGACCCCCAGGAGCCATTGCACACTACCCCCTCACAATTTACAGCCATCCAGGTAGTAATCTGCCTTCTTGTTTTTGCTTCCAAAGTGAATAACCTCACATTTATCCAAATTACCCTGCATCTGCCATTTATTTTCCCACTGACCCAACCTGCTGAGATCATGCTGAAGGATCTCTGCATCCTCATCACAGTTCACCCTCCTACCCAACTTTGTATTCTGCAAACTTTGAGATGTTACATTTTGTTCCCTCATCCAAACCAGTAATATATATTGTTAATAGCTGGAGACCCAGCACCGATCCCTGTGGCACCCCAAGAGTTACTGCCTGCCAATTTGAAAATTACTCATTAATTCATACTCTTTGTTTCGTCTCTGCCAGCCAGTTTTCTATCCATCTCAATACACTTCCCCCAATGTTGTGCACTTTAATCTTGCACAGTAATCTCTTATGTGGCACTTTGTCAAATGCTTTCTGAAAGTCCAAATATACTATATCGACTGGCTCTACCTTGTCAGTTCTACTAGTTACATCTTCATAGAATTCCAACAGATTTGTCAAACATGTTTTCACCTTCGTAAATCCATGCTGGCTCTGTCTGATCCTGCCACTGCTTTCTAAATGCTTTGCTATAAAGTCCTTGATAATGGATTCGAGAATTTTCCCCAATATCAATGTCATGCTTTCTGGTCTCTTATTCCCTGTTTTCTCTAAACCTCCCTTTTTCAATTTTGGAGTAACATTAGTCACCTTCCAATCTGCAGGGACTGTTCCAGAGTCTCTTGAATCCTGGAAGATGACTATCAATGCATCCATTATTTCTAGCGCTACTTCTTTAAGTACTCTGGGATGTAGATTATCAGGCCCTGGGGATTTATCTGCCTTCAATACCGTAAATTTTCCCACCCACCATTTCTTTATTAATATTGATCTCCCTCAATTCTTCCCTTTCACTAAATCTTGTATTTTCCCACACTTCTGGTATCTGATTTGTGCCCTCTTTTGTGTACTCCCAGTTCGAATAAAGATTAACTGTTTCAGATTCTGCCAGGGCTCCTGTGAATTTCTAACATTTTTGGTTTTAATTTCAGATTTCCAGCTTCCACAATTTTTTTTGTCATGATGTTGTCTGTTCTCCTCATTTTCATTATTGAAAGTGGCAGGATAGGTTGGAGCATGATTAATAATGAATATGGCATCCAAAGCTTTATCAATAGGGACAAAAAATACGAAAGCAAATATGTTAAACCTGTACAAAACACTGGTTTGGTATCAATTAGAGTATTGCACCTAATTCTGGGCACAACATTTTAGGAAGGATATGAAGACATTAGAAAGGGTGCGGAAACAATTCATGACAATTGTTTCAGTGATAAGGAACTTCAGTTTCTCCAATTTAACTAAATGATTGACGTCTGTTTGGAGAAGAGTAAGTTAATAGGAGGTTAGATAGAGGCAATCAAAATCATGAGGGGCTTGAGTGAAGTAGATGGGAATAAACTCTTTCCATTGGTCAAAGGAACGAGAACCAGAGGACACAGTTATTGGCAGAAACAGCAACAGTGACTCGAGGAAAACCATTTTTATTCAGTGCACGACTAAAATCTGAGAGTGTAGTGGATGTAGGCTCAATTGAGGCACTCATGAGAGAATTGGATTATTATGTTGAAAAGGAAGAACATGCAGGGCTAAAGTTCCCCTTTAAAATATCAACATTGTCGAAATGAGCCAGATGGTCTCATTCTGTACTATAACAATTCCATGATTCCATGACTTACATTCCCTACATCCCCACCCTTATTTAATAGTGTTGTATTATCTGACTTGCTATGAGAGAAGGATAGATCTGCCAGATTTTACAGCTTTTTTTTATTGGGCACATGGTCTTATCACACTATTATAAAAGCAGTTAAAGTGCTAATCAGTTTTATCAGGCAGACTGATGTCTGAATCAGGATTACTCAAGCCAATAGATAGATATTTCCCCATACTTGCAGTGCACAATTTCATGTTGTATCAATTTAAGCTCCCGATTGAGAAGCTCTGATCTATGCATTGACAGAATCATGTTGTTTGATATGTTCCAATCTGTAGTGACACAATAATCAATTCAGATAAAAAAGAGCAGCGTTTGTAAAGGTTAAAAGAATTTTGGGAAGAATCAACTCCTCACGGGTTCCAGAAAAAAAGAGATAGGAGGGTACCTGTCCTTTTAGTATTCGAAAGTCCAAACTGAGTATCCTTGAATTTTTTTTTTTAGTAAACTTCACATTTGGTCATAAAATTGGGCAAATATCAACTTACATTCAAAATACATATCATTGAAATGAAACAACATTAAGGATGATCAGCTTTAGGCAGGCAAATGTCATTTTAACAGTTTAAAACCCAGATTACTCCAATATTGCTTAAAGCTAAGAGTAAAGGATGGGGTAAAGAGTAAAGTGTGGAGTACCTTGGATATCTAGGGATTATACAGGATTGGATAAGGAACAAAAGGAAGGTTATGTAGATACTGAAGGTGCAAAACAGGGATGCGCTTGGCGTATAGAAAGTGCAGAGGGTTGCTTTAAAAAAGTTAGGAAAATTAAGAGGGAACATGAAGAAAACACTAAAGAAATTATACATTATACATTAAAGAAAATCCGAAGATGTTTTATAAGTATGTTAGGAATAAATGAATAACCAGAGTGAGTAGGGCCCATTATGGATCAAAGTGACAATCAATGAGTGGATCCAGAAAACACACTTGAAGTTTTGAATGAGTAATTTGCACCTGTATTCACAGTAGAAAAGGACGATGTTAGTCTAGAAACCAAAGAGGGTGGGGGCTGGGAAACCGTTACATACTTGACCTAATTGAGAGTGAAGTAGATTTAGCAAGCTTGAAAGTGGATAAACCCCCAGGCCCAGATAGGATGTTTGACTGCTGTGGAAAACGCAAGAGAGAAGACTGAAAGGACTTTGACATTAATTTTCAAATCCACCCAGCCACAGCAAGTGTGCAAGAGGACCAGATACAGCCAAAATGATATCATCATTCAAGAAGGATGGTAGGAAGAAATCAGGAAAATACCATCAAAAATCTAACATCAGTGGTAGGGAAACTATTGGAAAAATTTCTGAGGGACAGAAGTACTCTCCAGTTTGAGAGGCAAAGATAATCAAGGATGGTCAGGCCAAAGCCAGTGGTCGGCGAGATGTGGTTTCAAATCCCCCCAAAAGCAATTGGTGGAAATTAAAAGTGATTAGTATATCTGTAATTGAAAGCTAGCCTCAGTAATAGTATCCATGAAACTAACATTGATTATTGTAAAACCCATTCGGTTCACTAGGCCCTGTCAGGGAACAAAATCTGCCATTTTTACCTGGTGCGGCATATACGTGACTCCAGACCCGCTGGCAAAGTTGTTGACTGTTAACTGCCTTTGAAATGGCCGAACAAGCCACTGAATTGAAGGGAATTAAAGTTGGACAAAAAGTGCTGGCCTTGCATATATCCTATGTGAGAATTTTTTTTAAAGAAGTTGTTTCTTAACCAGCGGTTTTTATTGCATGTATTTGTTGTATATATTGACAGAATTTCAGATTGAGCCCCACTGTAATAATGGCTTGAATAATCTGTCAACACTGACTAATGACCTCACTCAGACATGAGGAACTGCAACTAGTGAATGGTGCTAAAGAATTATTGACACACTTGAGCATGTCCTCCATAAAGAATTGTTATGGTAATAATGAGGACAAATGTTTGGTCCAAAATTTTCTGGAACAAGACATTCCAATACATGTCCTTGATCATGTCGCATTTTTCAATCAACCACCAGGTTAAAAATCTTTTGTACTACAGATTTTTGGGAGTGCAAGTTAATAATGGCAATTTGACGTCAAAGGGATATCTGGGACTTAGGAATGAATGATGCGACTGCCTATCCATCTGCTTAACTAATAAGATTAAATAAACAGAGCAACATGGGGCAAGGAAATGGGGTGAATTACTGTCAAATCACACACAGAAAGAGAAATAGAAAGAGGTAAAGGAAAATTGGCTGATGAGAGAGAACACAAAGAAAGGCAGCAAAGTGTAGCAAACTTTATTTCAAAAAAAAATCTTAAATTTAAAAATCTCCAAGGAAAATTTTCAACCTCCAGAAACAATGTTTCCTATTGTTCCCTTGCCAGATTAATGATGTTGATTAAACATTTCAGGAATATATAAGCCTCATTAAAAGAGTCCTTTCTGTTCAGTTTCATGGAATATGGGGATTACTATCAAGGCCAGAATTTGTTGCCCTTCCTTAATTGCCCTTGATTTGAGGGGCTTGGTCACTATTTAAGGCAAAATTGTCATAGTCTGACCAGGCCATTGGGCTGTTCTCTCATGAGAGAGAAATAACTGGTGGGTGGTTCAACCTGAGGGTCACTATGCCTTAGGCAAAGAAAGGGGTTGAGAGGGAGAATCCTTTATGGGAACTCCACAGCAGCTGGTTTCCCACCAACATGTCACCCATTATTTACACGCGGAGAGTACTTGACACCAATCCAGCTCTTTCAGAGCCAGCTGTCAGAGTGAGCAGAACCTCTGACACTGCAGTTTACAACAGTCAGGCAGGGCTCCCTGATTGGTCCAGATTAACAGCCCCAATCAGGGGACTCATATTTCATGAGGTCCACCTGGCTGACATCGCTACAATCGCTACAGAAATCTTAGCTGGTGCAGAAATTGAACCCACGCTCTTGGTATCACTCCGGTCTGCAAACCAGCCATCCAGTCAAATGAACTAACCAACCCCCAACTATTTACAAGGGTGGTTGAGAGCCAACATTGCAATGGATCTGGAGTCACACACAAGCCAGATCAAGTAAGGATGGTGGGTTTCCTTTCCTAAAGGACATTAGCAACCTGATGGATTTTCATATGGTTTTATATTCCAGATAGAATTTAAATTGTACCGGCAGCTATGGTAGGATTTGACCCAGGTTTCCAAGAGCACTAGGCTGTGAGCCTCTGGATTACTAGGCTTGTGGCATTACAACCACACCACTGTTCAGTAGCACCTTAATTTTCTAGAATAAGTTCAAATGCTGCTGGATGTGTAAATGCAACATTTCTTGAAACTGATGGTGAGCTTGAGGGTGAACACCTATTTCGTGAGGCTACAACGGATTGGGACACAGCATCCAGTACTGTAATTTGTGTTGATTTATAATTCACAAAGTATTTCTTCCTTACTAATAAATGCTGGACGTTTTACATGCTAATACTAGTGTGCAGGTTAATTTTGCTGTTTATTTTGTCAGCAAAATCTGACCCATTATACAAAGTCAGAATCTATTGGATCATCCCTGTAAACATAATTTAATCATAAATGGATAAAATGTGCTTTATATTTAATGACGTGTTATAGAGCATTGTGACATTCTAGTGTTTCATTTTCAATCATTTTCAGTTATTTTTCATTTGTTATGGTGTTCTAGTGTTGTTACAGCTGTTATGGAATACTGATGAGAAGACATATTTCTCTGGCTGTTTGAACTTAATTGCTTTTACCACATCTATGAATTGTAACCATGGAGACCTCTAGCATTCTGTAAATGAACTCTTGTTATTTCCTGGATGTGAATAAAATCACAGAAGAATTAACAGAAGGAAGAAAAAGACATATCTGTGGCTTGGATTAAGCATTCCATTGATAACAGAAAATTTGCTCACATCACACTGCATCTTTACTAAAATGAAGCCTTTTCTTCTTGTGCTAAAATATTGAAAACGAGAAACAAAATCAAAATTTTTTTTGTCTGACTAAAGATTCAGTTACTGTCTGGAAATGCACAATTGACTTAGTCTTTTCTTTTCAATTCACTGGTTGGTATTCAGTAGTCATTTTGAAAAAGCTGTAACTGTCTGGGTATTGCCATATGGAATTGGTTTGAATAATTACTCAAGAAGACTAAAACTATTATTTACTGCAGTCTAAGATAGGCATTTCCTTCCATAATAAGCATCTATCAGCAGTTTTTGCACTATGTTTAAGGTCAATGAAGTTCACGAGATAATGTCTAGAGTTGAAAAGAATGCCACTGAATTTATTATAGCACTGGACAGCAGAGTGCGCCATTGACTCAATGGATAGCTGTAGAACAATCTCCTTCATAAAGACTATCTTTCATCTCAAAAAATGCTAATTTAATCAATTAGGAATAAGGGTTGCAGGTACTTTTACTTATAAAAGACATGGTTGTGAAGATGGGCAATTGTTGCTTTACTGCAAAGACAAACAATGTATGTTGGTGATACTAGACAGTAATCACATTGGTAACATTTGAAATAATTAGACATCGTCCATATCTGTGTGAATTCAAGGTCGAAGGAATAGCTTTCATCAATATTGAAAATACCTCTTAATCTAAAGTGTGATTACTTTTCACACTTTGGATTTTATTCACATTTAAAGGTACAATGTTATCTTCGATCATATAACTGCACTTCAACTGTAATTTAGGATTTTATAATTTTTATAGCTTGGGCGCAGTTACATCAGAACACAAGATAGTTAAATAAAGAGCCAAGAGCATCTTTTTATTTCAACAGATATCCAGCACTTAGGTATAGAATAAATTAGATTATGTGCAGAGATCAATCACATTGTTGACCTAAGCAAGGATTCTACCCTAACAGTATACTTCGCACATTACCAAAATGATCTATCATTCCAATGGTCCCTTGCTCTTGCATTGCATTTTCTTTTGAGTAAATTCTAGATGCTCTAATGTGTGATAGCTATTTAAATTAAAATCTAGGATTGGCTTCTAATTCCTATTTGAATGTCCAGTGTTCTGTTGTAAGGATATGCAAACTATGATGGATTATCAATGTGTCCTCTAACCACACTATTGTGTTTTGCATAACCACACATTGGACAATCTAAGAGAATGACCAAAGAAGATTGGGCACATAGACTGGTGTCTTTGTACTATAATGTCTCAATGATGGGATGATCACTGAGAATGTACAAGGTTCACCAACAGAAACTTGAGCCAACTTATCCCTTTAGATATTGGACAAAAAACATTTACAAATAATCAGTTTGCTTTGTACTTCACTATGACAGAATGATATAAGAAGTGGCAGCTTCCTGACAAAGTGGAAAATTACATTATTCTCTCTCATGCTGTGTGGTACTACCACAGTGCTAAATGAGAGAGATTTGGAAGAGATCTAGCCACTTGAAGCTTGTCACGCATCAATGGCTGAGGACCAACAGCAGGACGACAATTGCTAGCAAACCAAATGGTAATGGTTTGGCATCAATGCTACAAATTATTTGCATATTTTCTTAATTTTTCAGCTACTCATCCCTCATGGCCTGGTCAGTAAATGTAGTCATGAACCATCCCTAGTCAATCGAGGATTACTTTAAACTGAGTTAGTGCATGGATTAGTTCTCTGTGCCAGAAAAGTAAAATATTCAGCCAGAGTTCTTATTTTGATTGTTATCAAAAACCCTTTCTGAAAACCAGTCCACGTGGATGTCATATGAGGCTCATAATTACACTCTTTCCTTTAATTGTGGGAAACTTAATGCACTCACCTGAAAATCTCCTCCCGCTTCTTCAAAACTTTAGTCCACATGCTCTCCATATTGGTAACACTGGTGACACAATTTAAGACTGTAATTAAAATTAAGAAATATTTTGTTGCAATAGTTATTAAAAAATGGTCAAAATATTAATGTTGACTGAAATATAAAGACCAATTCTTCAATCTTGAACTGACAGGGAATTCATTTTCAAGAATCAGGCTGTAATATTCTTGCCCGATTATGGATCCATGCACATCATACTCACTGGGAATACAAGATTACAGCATTAATTGTCCAGTGAGCGTGTTTATCACATAATCAAACAAATTGTCACAGCACAAGAGACTATTAGTCCTGCCATGCCTGTGTCAGTTTCAGTTGGAGCAATTCACCTAGTTCTGCACCCCTGCTTTCTTCCCATAGCCCTACACAGTCTTCCCTTTCATGTAATGATCCAATAGCCTCTTAAATGTCTCAACTGAACCTGCTTTTACTACGCCTCTAGGCAGTGCATTACAAATCCTAATCATTCACTGCATAAAAATGTTTATCCCCAAGTCGTTATTGCTTCCTTTGCCTTAAATCTGTGCCCCATTGTTCTCAATCTTTCCACCAATAGGAACAGTTTCTCCCCATTTATTCTGTCCAGAGCCCTCATGATTTGAATACTTCTCAACCTTCTCCAAGGAAAACAATCCAAAATTCTCCAATCCTTATCCCTATAGCCATTTCTGTGAATCTTTTTACACTTTCTCTAGTACAGGTATTTCTGCTAGAACGTGTATTTCATTTACGTGAATTGACTGTAGTGCAATTGATGAATAGTGGACACTGTTTGGATAACGCAAACTTTCTATGGAACAGTATAGCTACTTTCAATAGCGCTTTCCCTACCACTCGATTTCCGGAGCATAATTTTCTATAGCACAAGGGCACACAAGAACGCAACTATTGCATTATAGGAGAATTGCCTGTTCATGCACATCTTTTTCCAAGTGATTATTTGGTCCTGAATCATCATTTCTAGAAGCTTCCATGCCATTGAGTTTAAATAACTTTCCTGCGTTTTTTGGGCTTTATCTTTAAACTCCTTGTTTTTGAACAAGGATGTAACAATTTTTAACTTTGCAGGCTTCTGCCACCACCTCTGAATCTAAGGAAGAAAGAAAAATTATGGCTAGTGCCGCTGCCATTTCCACTTCAGCTTCCCTCAGTATCCACCATCTGATTCTGATGCATTCTTCACTCCAAGTATAGACAGCCTATCCACTGGTTGCTCTCTACCAATTGTAAATCCTTTAATTACCTCTGATTTCCCCTTAACCTGAGTGACATCTTGTTCCTTGGAAATGAGAAAGTTTAGACAAGAATTTGCTTTCACTATCATAAAATCATAATAGTCCATGGCACAATAAGGCTATTCAGCCCATCTGCCTGTGATAGACAAAAAAGAGCTATCCAGCCTGACCTCACTTTCCACCTTTCGGGTCTCTGGCCCTGTAGGTTCAGCATTCCGTAAGTATATCCAAAAACTCTTTAATTAGGGTGAAATTCTCTGCGTTTAACACCTTGTTTAGTATGTTCCAGTCACCAGTACACCAACATTCCACTGAACCTCATGTTAATCCTTTGCAAATTCATTTAAATCTTTGGCCTTTGACTTCTCTGCTAAGGGAAGTATATCCTTTCTATCTGCTTTATCCTTTCCCTCAGTTTGATATGGTTTAATTAAAACTTCCTTTAGCCACTTCTATTCCATGGAAAAACACCCTCGGTTGATGTAATCTTTCCTCATGATTCAAATACTTGGCGCAAAGGAAGCTGTTGTTGTCGGAGGTCAGTCATCTCAGGTCCAGGAGTTCCTTAGGTGTTCAGCCCAACATCTTCAGCTGCTTCATCAATGACCTTCCCGCCATCACAAGATCAGAAATGGGGAGATGCAATTATTGGCAAATAATGTTCAGCACCATTCATGACTCCTCAGGTACCGAAGCAGACCATATCCAAATGCAACAAGACCTGGACAATATCTAAGCATGGGCTGAAAAGTTGTACGTAACATTGACATCACACAAGTGGCAGGTAATGAACATCTCCAACAAGAAAGAATCTAACCCTTGATATTCAATGGCATTACTAACATAGAATCTCTCACTATCAATGTCCTGTGGCTTACCATTGATCAGAAACTGAACAGGACCAGACACATAAATACAGTGGCTACAGAGCAGGTCAAAGGTAAGGAATCCTAACTTGCCGGTTCCTGCCCAATATTTATAAGACACAAGTCAGGAGTGTGTTGGAATGCTCCCCACTTGCCTGGATGGGTGCACCTCCAACCACACTAATGCAGCTTGACACCATTCAGGTCAAAGCAACCAATTCATTGGCACCACATTCACGAACATCCACTTCATCTGCCACAATAACAGCAGTATATACTATCTACAAGATGCAGAGCAGGAATTCACCAAGACTCCTTAAACAGTCCCTTCCAAACTCACGACCATCTAGAAGGGCAAGGACAGTGGATATTTGGGAACACCAGCCCCTTCAAGTTGCCTGTGTGCCACTCAGCATCCTGATTTGGAAATATATCACTGTTCCTTCAATGTGGCTGGGTCAAAATCCTGGAATTCCATCCCTGACAGCATTGTGGGTCCACCTACAGAATATCACTTAGACTGCAGTAGTTTAAGAAAGCAGCTCAATACCACATTCCCAAGGGTAACTAGAGCTGGGTAAATAAATGCTGGTGCTGCCATCAATGCCCACATCCTATGAGGGAATAAAGAATAACATTCAGCAGCGACACATCTTTGTAAATTTTCTCTGCACATGTTGTGTTCACATCATTCCTCTAATTTGATGACCAAAACTCTTCTCAGTACTCTAGGTACAGTTTAATTAGTGTTTTATGAAGTTCTAGTATAAACTCTCAGCCTGCTCTTGCATTCTATGTTGTGGCTAATAATGGAAAGAAATGGAAATTTCACCATTTACTGTATATTCTTCTGCATTGTTTAGTGTCCCTAAATGCACTACCTCACACTTCTCCATACTGAATTTCATGTACTGCTGCTGTCTTTGCTTGTACAATCGATTGATATTGTCCTGCAGTCTACAACTTTCTTCTTCATGAAGAAGCACTTGGTCAGTTTTTGTACAAGTGCACATTTTTTATTCATGCTGTTATTTTAAAACCTAAATCAATGAATCACACCAAACACATTGACTGATTGATTCCTACCACTGAGCTGATTTTGTTTCCAATTATGATCCTTAAAATCATCCATTGTAATGTTGTTTTCATTTTTCATGCAGATTTTGCATTGAAATGCAGAAGATTTCTACATAGTATCAAAGAAATCATCTATCCCATTAGCAGTGAATTACATTGTTAATATGGAATCTGCTAGCACGCAGGAGAAGTAGTTGAGTGGTAAATCAAATTGTTTCTCAGAACAGTATAACTTTTCATAATTGACTTTGTCGTCTAACATTGGAAGAGGTTATGAGCTCAGTCAGAATGTCACTTGTTCATAAAACAAAGTATACTTCTTGCAGCATAAAATTATTTTGGGAATGGCTGAAGACTTTTGTACTTATTGCAGGGGCAAGTTGGTAACAGCTGTACAATGTTAACAGGTGGAGGAAGCTGCACTGATCTTGTACTTTTTTTTCAGATATATTTTTAACTCCGAGGGGTCAGGAAGGTCCTCAGACCATGTGATACTTTTCTTCCTTGGATAAAATTACTTCACAGGTGCCATATATATAAAATTCATACTGACCAGCTACGGGCTTGTGGAAAATAAAGTACTTGTGGATTCTCAATATGTAATTTAGAAAATATTACGAAGCTGTCATATGAATGGTATGGGATTGCTTAAAAACTGCATTAACCAACAGCCTTAATGTTTTTTTACATTAATTTTGACTGGATTTAGCAGGAATTTGTGAAGTGGTGTGTTTTGTGATGTTGTTTAAATAGTTTGAAAAATATTGACAGATCTAGTTTTAATAAGCATGCCTGTTCTTTAACTGTGTTGACTTTCTTTTAAAAAAGTCGCAGGCTGTGGAGGTCACTAAAGAATTGAAGGTGTACCACTTAACTAAGCCACCTTCACCTTTCTGGAATGCGTTCACTCTTTACAAAGGTACAAATCATTAGTTGTTAGTCTCTTCTAGATATCAGTCTTCAGCTACAAATCCTTGATGTGTAGCACATGCTTATTCAGAGAAACAAATATAATTTTGTAACTGAAATAGCACCAACGGCATGCACACACCTTAGTGTGGAGCTCAGCACTCAGGCTAATACTGTCTCATGGCACATCACAGCAATTAGAAAGATCACTGTTACCTTCAAGTTAGATGCTGACATCTTTTTGGCTCTTCATGTGACTCTAGAAATGTTTGGTGGATTCCAGACTTTAAACTTGCTGGGATCACCAGGGAGGATTGTGGTGCATGCTGAAGGATTTTGACTTAACTTCAAGGATTTTGCATTAACTGCTTGCTCTTAGACCTGAATGCAACAGATCACATTCTCGTTGGCATACAACATAATGAGGAAAATGAGCTGAGTTGACATAGAGCTGGATGAGTTTCTGGAAGAGGGAGGAGGAATGGGAGAAGAACTCTCAGTAAGGTATTATATCTTCCCAGAGTATTCCACAACAGATGACCCACATGATATTTGCAAGGAATAGTCGGTCAGTTTTCTCTGCTTCACTAAGAAGATCTCTTCTGAAATCCACAACTACAAGCCCAGAGCAGGACAAGAAAAGCAATGCCAGCAGCCGTGAAGGTGACCATGCCAATGAACCTTTATGTCTTCAACATCCTTGAGACAGCAGCAGGTCATTTTGCCAAAAGCTTCAGTTCACTGTTCACTGATGCATAAAGGCTCTGTACTTCAAGAAAGCTGAATTTCTTTCTCTTTTCCTTCAGGATCGCAAGAATCTCCATTGCTCATGCTGTGACTGAATGTATGAACACTGTTCTTTTGTGGGCTACATAGCGACTCTGAGGTATAGCTGAACTGGACATGACTAGCATGGCCATAGACAGTGTATCACATAGGTCAGTGACTATTACTCTGTCAATAATCGTTATACCTTTGTTCTGTGTCAAACTGCTGTACCACCTAAATTTGAGTTATTGTGCCATATCTATGGCTAGTCATTGGCAGCATGGGTGATCTTCTGTACTTACATGCCTCATAACTGCAATGTGCATTTATACACTTGCAGTCTGCCTGCATATAACATTAGCTATGTTCCTATAGAAATGCAAACAAATGGGCCTCTTTGAACAATGACTGTGCAATCTGGACTGTTTTGGAGGAGCCCTGCAGCACCTGACAGAGCTTGTTTCAAGATTCATCATGGTTTTTTGCATGCTGTACAACCTTGGAGACCATATCTGGTGACCAACTGAGAGGAGCAAGAGGTGGAAATGTAGAGAAGGAAGAGGCCGAGGAGGTGGAGAAAGAAGGGTGGAGGCAAGCACACTCTGTGATTGACTCGTCCAACTGCTGCACGGCTAACACAATGCAAGTTCCCCACTCACCCAAAGTCCCATTAAGTACCTTCTCCCTATAGCATGCACTTGGCTGTAAATAAAAAACATCACAAAAGAACATTACAAAAACTAGAGTTATAAATCAAACATTGCCATATAGTATACAAAAGTTATTGAAAGGTCTTCGTGCATTCCCTGAAAGCCTGCATTCTCTGTGCCTTCACCACTCCCTATAATGTCTCGGTGCTACTTCTGGCCACAGGATGACAAGTGGAAGGCTGCCAATTATCAGGAGGCTACAAAAGGCTATGCTGGACAAACTCAAAACAGCTCATGCTCTAGAATACCTGATTTCAAACTGTATCATTTCAGTAAAGGTGATAACAGTCTGGACTGATTAGCCAAAGGACAACAGCAAGAGCACTGATTGAATGACAGTGAAGGGAGGGTAATTGGTGTCATCCTGAAAAGAAGCACTGCAAGTTAGCTTTTCACAGTGCCACCGCCTTTTGGGTGCTTGTGTGCCTCCTGTCCAGCCCCACCCCAGGCAAAATGGGACATTGCTCTACTGCAACCTCTCCTTCAAGATGTCCAAAGCAGCATTTAGAAACCGTGAATCCAGCCTTTATCATGTTATGTCATTCTTGTGTCTTTTTAAGGGCCAATTCACTTTTACAATGACTTCTAGCACATGCACGAGCCAAAAAGCATCTTCCTTTTATGTTGCAAGCTGGACCTGAGTATTGCAGGCTAGCTTGAACTCTCAATTTTGTTTCCTCTTGCCCAATTCTACAGCCAATCAGCAGTGTTCTTATGCTCACAATGCAGACAACACAAAGCAATGAGTCCTGCACAGTAATCGCCATACTCATTTTTGTGCCTTAACAAATTTCTCAACTTTTATGTATTTGGCTTGCCAATGGCTGTGGATGTGCTGATCAACTACTAGGAAATCTCAATCTGTCCACATTCAACTTTTATGCGTAAGTACACACTACCAAAAATAGTACTTTGAATAGCAATCTGGAGCTAGTGGCTGAGCTACACTCAGGGATACGGTTATTTGTTATTGGGAATTGGGTTTAGGACCTCTATGATCAATGTAATGGTAGGTAAACATGTTGAGGCATCACAGAAAGCTGCAAAAGGTGTTTGAATGCTGGTTAACATAAAAGAGCAGAGTGAAAAGTTACTTATTGCTTTATTCTAGGTTTCTCAAATTCTAGAGAAAGGACCTGAGAAAGTAGTTTTCAACCAGGGAAGAGTGTGCCAATCAGAACTATAAAGTCCACATTATTCCTCAGCTCTTTGTTTAATCAAATTTTGGCAATTCTACAATCATGCAGGTTCAGACATGAAGGAGCCCATATTGTCAGACGGACTTTTAAAAAATATCCAGAATCTCACATGGAGCTTGAGAAAGTATTCTCGGATCTACCAGAGACCATGCTCGGGTCTGGAACTTGCTCTGTGGCCCTGGTTTGCATAGCATTGTGACTTTGTATTGACCAGCTAACAGGTGCTGTAGGGCTTGCCACTGGGTCATTCCTTCTGTCAAGCTTTTGAAGAGAACAGGGAGGTCATGGATACAGACGACAAGCACCCAGTTGCTTGATATGCCTGACTGTCCTCTGACCCTCAGGTTAGACTGCTGTCTAGGTCATGTCCCATCCTGTAACTTAGTAGCACACGGCTGTGGAAGATTGCCAGGAAATTTCATTGCCTAGACATAGATTTGATTTTCAGTAACACTGACAGGCTGAGTCAGTAAATAGAGAAATTGACTCCTCCGAGGAACACAGTTGCATATTTGCCCCAAAGCAATCAGCGTGAGAGGTTGAATTGTATCTTAATATTTTAATAATCCATCAAAATTTCAGTCATTTTGTACTGCACAGGCAAGATACCAAATATGTCTGTATTACTCTTAGTTGAAAACAATTTGATATCCTAGACAGCCTCTAAGCACACCGAAATAAAAGCTCCTGAAATGTTGATAATTGTTTTATTTTTGAGCTACCAGTAATATTTTCCACAGAGCCCCTGGTGTCAATTACTTTCCTTTGCATAAGATTCTACAATATTTATAACCACGCTGGATGATGATGTACAGCAATGATGCCAGTAATTATTAGTGATTGGGCCAATTACTGAGTAATGGAACAAGTGAACTTTTGTAAAGCAGCAGTCATTTTTCAAAATAAAGTAAGAAAGTATGTTAATTCTGATATGCATAGATAAATAATAATTTAAAAAGGCAATGCTATCTAAGGCATATTTTCTTTCAATAACATGATATAAGACCAACGCGCAAAAATAGATTTTATAGAACATAGTTTCTCTCATTCCTCAGTAATTAAGATAGAATCCAATTATGTATTCTCTATTCTACTACATGGCTATGATACTAACAGCACATTTTAACTTCACTAATTCAGACTTGTTTCATGGAATCATATAACATTTAAAGTAGAAAATAATTTTACTTCTGCCATAGTACCAGACTGTTCAAAATGTCTTTAAGAACTTTTGAGTCACCGTGAAGAGGAATAGTGCTGTCTTCTGTCTCTTTGTAAACCCCACATAGTCCTACCTACATCCTCTCTTTTTCTCTCGGCCTCCAACAATTTTCACTTTATTGTTCTGTACGTACCAACACTTAGTCTCCAATATTTACCTGAATTGGAGAAGGGCACAAGGTCAAAGCAAGCAGGAGGCTTACTGAATTTAATGACAGAGTCTAATGTAGCCTCTTTGTCTCTTTTTCCCAGTTAACTGTTGCGGGGGAAAAATTGAATGCAGTCGTCAACAAATGGAGAGGAGGAAGGAAGAGCTCTAGGATGGAAGGCCAGGGGATATCAGCGACAGAAGTTTGAAGGTCAAGAAGCAGAGTGTATGGAAGCTTAAATGTTGGGAGAGCTAATGGGCCTGGGCTGGGCAGTTTGGATTGTGGTAGAGAAGGAGGCAGGGTTTTTTTAAGGGACATAGGGAAAACACTCCTTCTTATTTTGGCACTTCTTCCCACCCTTTCACTGTGAGATTTCCCAAGTCTCAGGAAATTAGTACTGGAGATATGAAATATTAAGGTAAGTTAACTTGCTGAAAGACCTTGTGATATTAAAGCTCTGTTGAGCGTTATTGTATTTAATTATACGTAGATGATGGACACTAGGAAGAGATTCACTTGTGCCTTTTAAAAAGGATAAAATTGTGATGATTTGGGCAAAAGTGTATATTTGCAATGTGTGTCTCCAAATAAATAATCTAAAAGTGTGTAAAGGGTTGCTTCAGTTCAATCCTTCGTCATCTGGCTAGCTGGAGTATAAACATACCCATCAGTACTAATTAAAACCGTGTTTGCATTGTTGTAATTGTAGTAGAAAAGCAATTTTTTTTAGCTACCTACCCATTCCTGGGGGTTCAACTTGCCCATTTGTATTATGGTGGCGTAGACATTGGCATACCTTTTTTTAATTCATTCACGAGATGAGGGCATTGCTATTGCCCATCCTAAATTGCTCAGAGGGCAGTTAAGAGTCATCCACATTGCTTTGGGCCTGGAGTCACATGTTGGATAGACCAGGTAAGAATAGCAGTTTCCTTCCCTCAAGGACATTATTGAATCTTGTCCTCAAGCAGCAGAAGAAGGTGAATCCAGCCAAGTACCAACCCATCAGTTTACACTGAACCATCAGCAAAGTCATGGAAGGTGAAAGCAGCATGTATCAAAAATCTGCTTACTAGAGCTCAGTTTGGTTTCCTTCGAGATTTCTTGTCTCCTGACTCGATTTGAACTGAAGAGTTGAGTTCCAAAGACAAAGTGAGAATGAACTGCTTTGATATTTGGTTAAGTGTAGTATCAAGGAGCTAAATTTGAATCAAAATTGAAGCCAAGTGTGATTGGGAAATTTTCCATTGACTGGAGTCATGTGTACCATAGGAAAAGTTGGTTACAGTTGTTGGAGGCCAATCATCTCAACCTCAGAACATTGCTGCATGGTTCTTCAGGTTAGTGTCCAGTTGACTATCATCTTGAACTGTTTCATTGATGACATTCCCTCCATCATATGCTCACTGATAATTGCACAGTATTCAGTACCATTTGTGATTTCTCAGATACTGTAGTCTGTATCTGTAAGCAACATGACTTGGACTGATAACTGGCAAGTGACTTCTAGGCCATACATGTGACAGGCAATGACCATCTCCAACTAGAAATAATTAAACCATCTCCCGATGATGTTCAACAACATCAGCATCACTGAATCTAACACTATCACTAATCTACAGGTTGCAAATGACAGAAACTTAAACTACACAGTGTATAAATACTGTGGTTGCAGAGCAGGTTAGAAGCTGGGAATTCTGTGACAAGAAACTCACTTCCTACCTTCCAAAAACTGTTGGTCATCTATAATACGCAAGTCAAGAGTTCGGTGAAATAATTTCCACTTGGCCTGAATGAATACAGGTCCAATAGCACTCAAGCTTGACACTCATGTAAGCTGCTTGATCAGCACCCCATTCCTCCTTAAATATACCTCTCTCACCATTGCCATTCACAGTGGCAGCAGTGTGTGTAGTACTTACAAGGTGCACTGTAACAACTCACTGACACTCCTTTGATAGCACCTTCTATGATCTGGAGAAGCGGGGAGACCAAATCTCTCTCTATTTAGGCTGGAGGTGTTTTCTTGGCCCTCATGTTGCTGCAAGACAATTAAAAATTCTGTGAAGCCTGGCCACCTACTTTTGTATAGTTGGTTTCTGGGATGGCCACTAAAACTTTCCAGTGGAGACCTCTGGTTAAAGTAGAAATTCGGCCTCAATGGAACTATCAGTTTGGTTTTCTTATTTAAAGGACTTTATTGATTCCATTAGGCATCACTGCAAACAGATTAGAATAAACCCCTACAGGATTATAGATTGATACATTGACAATTGAGTAACACAGCTGCTGATGCTAACTGTTTGCCAACAGGCAAGTATATAATTACCCCATAGAAGAGAGAGGCGCAACAGCTTTTTAAACCTGTAGCTATAAATAATACCTCAGTGGTTCACTTCTTGATATTCAAAGGTACTTATTTCCCCACAGAAACTGAGTGTGACAAAATAATTCCACAATGCAAGAAGCTACAAAATCTCAAATTTTTATGATGGAGTGAAAAGTCATTATTGTTCTACAAAGATAACTGATCATCGTTATAGAATTAAGTTACATTATAGAATACTACCATAAGGACACTGGAGTTAGTTGTGAAACTATTATTGAACCAAGCAATTCAACATTGATAGAGGATGGATGAGCTCTGTAGTTTGCACTCCTGTTACTGCCTACTGCATGCTGTCTTCCTACCATGGGGTAGTGGGAAACATTAAATGATTTTCATCGCATTCAGTTAAAACTATGGGAGGCATAGCTGCAATGCTGGTACTGTTGTGTCCTGTGCACCTTCTCTGTGGTTGTAACACTATATTCTGCATTCTGTTCTGCTACTGTGATGCACTTTCTATGGTACGATCTGCCTGTATAGGACTCAAACTAATGCTTTTCGCTGTATCTCAGTGCATGTGACCACAATAAATCAATCACCATAAATCCCTCCTTACCTCTTACTTAATCTACATGCTGTGTAGATACAGAGATAGTCCATATGCCCTTGCTATGTTATAAATAGTGTTCAGGGCTTGGTTGCCTTATTTCAAGCCCTAGAAAGTAGAAGGCAAGAAGAAATGTTGAGTGCTAATGGTTTATTCATCTACATTTAGTATAGATATAATACCATCTACTCTTCCAAACGTAGATTATCCAACATCAGTAAAAAGTACAAATCTGTTCTTTGCTTGTTAAGACTTTCTTATGGTCATTAATGGTTAAGTTATATATCAACTCCTTGCTGCATAGCTATTTTGAGACATGAGTATTTCACTCCAGGCCAGTAAAGTTAATGAAAAAGAACCATTTGAAACATTCCCACAACAGATTTGTTTTTCTTTTGTTTGAGAGAGTGTGGCAGGAGCAGAATATAACAAAATGGTGCAGAAATTGTAGGTGAAATTACAGGAAGGCAGTAAGGAATGGGGGCAAATATCAATGGTCTGTGAAATAACTCCACAGAGGCTGGTATCCTGTCACCAAGTCACCCTTTATTTACACGGATTGCAATTAGGATTCACAATTTTTCCTGTCTATCATGTGAGGTGGGGTCTCTAAAAGAAAGAAGAAAGAACTTATATTTATGCAGTGAGCCCGTGAAATGAAAATGTTACTGAGTTATCAATATAAGAACTATGGCATCCAGTTTTTCACACAGTAGGTCTCACAAATGGCAGTGATATAATCATTTGCTTAATCTAATGATTTTAGTTAGGGGAATACTTACTGGCCAGAACATTAGGCAGAACACCCTTGTTCCTCTTCAAAAAAAATACCATAGGTTCTTTCTGTTCTTTTGAGAGGGCAAAGAGAAGATCAGCTCATTTGAAAGATATTAGAACACACACTGTGTATTGCATGGGATCTTCAATGTAGATTTTGTCTTAAAGTCTCTGCAAGGTGACTAGAGCTTACAGCCTCCTAACTCAGTAATGAAGTGCTACAACTAAGCCATGGCTGCTATCCTGTCTGCCACCCAACCTCCTACCTGATCTGTGTACATCTGTCGGGATTATTTGTCATCTGTGAAGCATTACCAATGACAGTGAAAGTCAACACTGGTCTTGACTTTAAATCCAAGGAGTTCTTTTAGCATGTCCTCTCATCTTTCCATGGCAACCACCATGGCAGATTATAGCTTATAACGGAGTATTCCTCTCCTTCAACCGCTCTGTAGTGTATTGATAAATAGTATTGTGCGTTTTGTCCACTTAAGTCTACCTCGCACACACATGTACCCAGTAGGGGGAGTCTGGAAAGAAAATAAATGGGACTCCATAAGCCTGTGCAGTTCAGATTCTAAATATTTCTTATTTAATTTCATCGATTCTTCTCAAGAATTTCAAACTTTTTAATCACCTTTGAGTGTCAGGGACCAGTAAGTTTTATCTCTGGAGAATTCACCTTTCACAGTGCCTTGGTGTTCATAATTTATGACCACTATACCTCTATATTGTTCTTTCTCCTCAATTTTTCCAAGAAACATAAACTGACAGTGATGAAAGATATAATGATTTGGCTGATGGAAACATCCTCCCCCTCATCGTTACCATGTATACCATGTTTAATATGACCTACTTAATCTTACTAGTTGCCCTCTAATGTTTTGCTTGCTTGCATTGGCAACATATTGACGGTTGAGGCAAATAGCATAGCGGTGGTTAAGGAGAAGTTGGATGAGTACATGAAGAAGAAAGGAATAGAAGGATATGCTTAGAGGGTGAAATGAAGTAGGTTACTGTGGAGGCTAAATTAAATTAGAGCTGAATAATGCTGAATACCCAGTTTCTCCTGTAATTTCTATGCACTTCAAGCCTTTTGGCATGCATATTTTACAATGTTGCATAAAAAATGTATATATGTCCTGTTCATGTCTTATTTCTATTGTTTACCAAAACACATAGTGGTTTAGTCTTTTCTGCATTCGTTCCTTTAAGACAATGACATTGAATTAACCAACCTGGAAATGTAATCCTCGAAGTGTGAGGGCTGTCCCAGCCCTTCAATAAAGTCCTTGTTATACTTTACTTCAGCAAATCATTTCTAAACAGGATTTTCTTTGTTAACAAGGAACTATTCTACCTGGCAATTACTTACAGCTGGATTAATGAACTTTCAGATATTTCTGCTTAAGTGACTCATTGGTATTGGAAACTGACCCAGAAAACATACAGAAATTGGAAGGCAATGTATCCACGATATGTATGACGTATAATAAGTCAAACAAGATCTGAGATGCAAAAAGTACAAGACCATTAGCCCTTATATACTTTTCAAAAAATACTCAGAGGTAATTAAGCAAACTGATCAGTTCATTGTTTACATTGGGTGATGAGAAATGAAATACCTCTAAAGAAATGTTACTGTACATCATTGGATCAACTTATATCCATGATTAGCACCAATTAAATAAAGAAACAATAAATTGACACATCTGAAGCAAAATGAGGGTGAGAAACAAATTTCCCAAGTCCAACAGGAAGAAAAGTGAGAAGACCCATGAGCAAAAATATAGAAACAGCAGGAAATATTAAAAGGGTAGTCAGAGAGGCAGCAAGGAACTTGGTAATAGTATAACCAAAGGCTCAGAATGTAGCAATAAAAGAAAACACTGCAAAACAGTAACAGAAGGGAGATCCTAAAGGATGTTAAAGTTGCAGAAACTGAGAGTGAACATAAAAGATTTAAAGGATGAAATGATGCTTTCTGCAAGTGTTTACCAAGGGAGACACGGCAACATGCCCTTCATTAATGGTGATAATCCAAGAAGAATTAATAACTTCAACATAAATGTGATTGAATTGCTATAGGAACAAAAAGGCCTCCGGGGTTGATGATTTTTATCATGAAAGACCCCTAACCCTAGCACTCTATAGGACATGTTAAGCCGTATTTGGAATATTGTGTACAGCTGTGGTCGCCACACTACCAGAAAGATATGGAGGCTCTCGAGAGGGTACAGAAAAGGTTTACCAGGATGCTGCTTGGTCTGGAGGGTATCAGCTATGAGGAAAGCTTGGAGAAACTTGGTTGGTTTTCAATTGAACATCAGAAGCTGAGAGGAGACTTGATAGTAGTTTCCAAAATTATGTGAGGCATAGACAGAATGGATATTCAAAGTCTTTTTCCCAGGGTAAGAATTTCAATTACTAAGGAACATAGGTTTTAGGTAAAAAGGGGAAAATTTAAAAGATATGTGAGAGGAAAGTTTTTTACACAGAGGGTGGTAAGCGCCTGGAATGCACTCGCAGAGGAGGTGGCAGAAGCAGATACAATAGCAAAGTTTAGGAGGCACCTTGATAGATACATGAATAAGCAGAGAGTAGAAGGATACAGACCATATAGAGGCAAAAGGCTTTTAGTTTAGAAAGGCATCATGTCTTGACACAATCTTAGTGGGCCAAACAGCCTCTTCCTGTGCTGTTTATTCCTTGTTCTGAGAGAGGAAGAAGAAGAATAACTTAACTGTTGATGGTCATTATGCAGGCGTTGGTGAATACTGGTTGAAGTTACCAGATGAGAAATTGGAATTCGGTGCTTTACTTTAAAAAGGAAGACAAAACAGATCCAACAATGATACCTACATCAGTTTCACAGCACTATCTGGTAAAGCAATGGAAATAATCACCTGAATTAAACCTGAGACCTCCATGATAATGACTTAGTGGTTGCTGCATATATAAGGGAAGATCCTATTGGATCATATATATCTGATTCTTCTTAAGGCTCATGTGCAGTGATAGTGTCCCTACTTATGAACTAAGAACCCCAGATTCAAGTCTCTAAAGGTTTGTAATAATTTCTTAAACAGGTTGATTAGAAAGTATCAACTTGATTTTTCTTGAGTTATCTTGTGGAAAGCTCAATAATGTGTCATACCTAGACTTGCAAGATACTATTAATAATGAACCAGTGAAAGGCTGAAACAAACTTAACCCGTATGGTTTCAATGAGAAATCTAGAAATATAATGGTAAATGGATGAGAAGTTGTCAGAAGGATAGAAAGTCATCAGGTAGAGATGACAGAATAGGGTTCACAGAGACTTAATGTAAGTTTGCCAGACCTGCAGGTAATTGCAAATTAGGAGAATCATTTGATTCTGCAGAGACATTTTAGAAGCAATAAAATGCTTCAAACAGAATTAGTAAATGTGTGATAAACAAATGAAAATTAATATGCAGGCGTGTGAAGTATTGCACACAGGGGAAAGTATGGGCCTCCTAACCATGTGATGATTGGTGTTAAAATGATCAATAATGAGTTGAAAGAGATTGTTGAATATAAGGAGATGAGGAATTCAATGCAACTCCACGTTAATGCAAGATGTATTAGTAGAATAAATAGAACAATGAATTACATATCCAAAATATTTCCACCACTGGTACATACTTGAAAAATTTATATCAAATATTATCTGTTTCTCCCTCCACGGATGATGCCACACCTGCTGAGCTTCTCCAGCATTTTCTGTTTTTATTTCAGATTGCCAGCATCCACGGTATTTTACTTTTATTAAGTAATTATTTATTGTATGGTTTAGAGTATATGCTGGTGTGGTAATTACCTCCAGGAATATGACCTGCACAATATCTTGGTGTCACTTACATCCTCTATGGTCCCATTGACATGCTGACAAGTTACCTCACCAAAGTTTGTCGTGGGAAGTTAGGAGAAGGAAAATCAGGGCAAGACTTACACACTTAATGGCAATGTCCTGGGGATTGTTGATGAACAAAGAGATCGTGGAGTGCAAGTTCATAGTTCCTTGAGAGTGGATTCGCAGGTTGACAGGTTAGTTAAGAAGGTGTTTGGTATGCTTGCCTTTATTGGTCAGTGCATTGAGTACAGGAGTTGGGAGGTCATGTTGTGGCTGTACAGGACATTGATGAGGCCACTTTTGGAATACTGCGTGCAATTCTGGTCTCCCTGCTATAGGAAGAATGTTGTGAAACTTGAAAGGGTTCAGAAAAGATTTACAAGGATGTTGCCAGGGTTGGAGGTTTGAGCTCTTGGGAGAGTCTGAATAGGCTATGACAATGAATTCTTGCCATCATGCATTCTTCTGTGCTGTTTCTCACTTCATGTTAAATATATTATAGAATGGTTGTTATGTTCACCACAGTTTTTATTAGTTGCCTATTTTGTGTACTCAGTGGAGGCTACACTAAATCCCAAATCTGTTTCTACATGTCTCTCTTTACCCTTTGTAGCAAATGATTTCTTAACTGTGCCTGTCATTTTCAATTGCTAAAAATGGGAATAACAGACAACACTGCAACAAGCTCAAAAGTTGCAGCCTTTCTAATGTGGTATGTGAGCATCAGCAAAACTTGTTGTCCATCCCTAATAATTCTTGAGAAAGTGGTGCTGATGCAGCTTCCTGAACTGCCACAAAGGGGGCTTCAGGATTTGATCTCGCAGCACTGAAAAACTGGTACTGTATTACCAAGTCAGGATGGTTGCTAACTTGGGTGGTAGCTTGTAGATGGTGCTGTTGACATTCATCTGTTCTTTTATTCTTCCAAGCAGTAGAAATGCAGTTGGAGAGCCTTGGTGAATTTTTTCAGTGCATTTGTGTGCAGTACACATTGTAAACACTGTGCGTCAGTGGTGGAGGCAGTGAATGTTTGAGCTGGTGAATGGGGTGCTGATCAAAAGGATTAGTCCAGGAAGGTGTTGAGCTTCTTGAGAGTTGTTAGAGCTGCAGTCATTCCAGCAAGTGAAGAGTATTCTATCACAGTCCCGACTTGGACTTTGTAAATGGTAAACAGGCTTTAGAAAGTGAGAAGGTGAGTTATGTGCCACAGAATTTCCAGACATTTACCCAATCTTATAGCCACAGTATTTATATGGATGATCCAGTTTAAGTTTCTGATCAATGGTGAATCCAGGATGTGGCAGGCTCAGTGATGTTAATGTTGTTGATAAGAAGAGATTGTTAGATTCTCTCCAGGTGAAAATGGCCATTACTTGGCACTTACTCACTCTCTTCCAGTATTAATTATACTTTTAATCCTATGATTCAGCAAGAAATTTGATATTTAAAGTCCTATAAATTGTAGTCTGCACTGTGCTATGAAATCCAGAACTATATAAGCTAGTATTACAGTCTTCGTCTTAATTTACTATTTTTTCAGCATTTTTCATGGGATGTAGCCCTTCTCTAATTGCCCTTGAGCTGAGTCATTTGTGAGAACATGTAAAGGAGTAATTAAGTGTGAACCACATTGCTATGGGTCTGGAGTTATGTGTAGGCCAGACCAGGTAAGGATGGAAGATTTCCTTCCTTAAAGGACATTAGTGAACCTGATGCATTTTAGCAACAATCAATGATAGTGCACAGTCACCATTACTGAGATTAGCTTTCAATTCCAGATTCATTAATTGAATTTCAATCCTACCAGCTGATATTGGTATATTTTTAGTGCATTCTGTTTCTACTAAGAAACATAAGTACTGTATCTGGAATTATTATAATCAATACTTGCATTTACAACAAGCCAGGTAGAGTTGAAATGGTGGGAGAAAATGATACAATATCAAATTACCTGCCAATGCCATCCAGGTACTCTGATATTGTTTTCATCAATATTCACAGTGCCCTGTATATGCAAAACTTGGTGCAACATTACTTAATTAAGATTACAATAAAACTTCCAAATTCTTATTGAATCGTGCCATAACAATGTGTTACTGCCTACACCTAAAACTGGTTTGACCTGCATCCATGGGTTTCCCTTATACCATAGATACACACTTATGTGGTTCTAATCTCACTGATTCTGTCTACCTTGAGGCCTGAGTTTATGTTCTGCACCCTAAACATTGTTCTCTTAGACTAGACATTCCCTACTCAAGTCTATTGCATCTCTATCTCTGCTGTTTTTAAGTGGAAGGCTCTAGGAGTAAAGTTAATTGTCCCTGAGGTATATGATAAAGCTGCAAAGACCAGAAAGAGGAGGCAAGGAATAAAAAAGGTGTTCTCACCTCTCAAAAATTAGTACTGCTGCCAACAGTCATAGGCTTTATGAGGCACAATGGCATGGACAGTGGAAGGATGATAGTGAAAGTCATTTCTACCTGGGTTTCACTATTAATAGACCTCAGAACTTATTTCAAATGGAAAAGATTTGATTTGATTTATTATTGTCACATGTATCTAGGTAGTGAAAAGTTTGGTTTTGCATGCAGTACAGGCAGCTCATGCCTTACAAAGTGTCTAGAGGTAATAGAACAGAGTGAGGAATACAATGGTATGGCTGCAGAAAAGCTGCACAAACAGCAAGACCAACGTTAAATTAAAAACTTGAGAGCTCCATTCAGAAATCTGATAATCGCGGGTTGGTAAAAAGGTTGGATTGCATTATGGACTGGGCTGTGTTCGTAATTCTCTGCAGTTTGTTACGGTCCTGTGCAGAGCAGTTGCTATGCCAAACCATGATGCATCCAGATGGAATATTTTCTGTGGTGTATCTGTAAAAATTGGTAAGAGTCTTTACAGATATGCTGAATTTCCTTAACCTACTGAGGAAGTAGAGGCATTGTTGCGCATTCTTAACTGTCACACCAACATGGGTGGACCAGGGCAGATTGTTCGTGATCGTCACTCCCAGGAACTTGATGCTCTTGACCATCTCCATCTCAGCAGCATTGAGGCAGACAGGGGCAAGCCCTCCACCTTGCTTCCTGAAGTCAATTGCCAGCCCTTTCGTTTTATGACATTGAATAGCAAATGTAGAGAAATTTGTAGAAGGAGTCTAGCAGGAGAAGAAAAGTCTGAAGAAATTTAACATTTAAAACCAATCATTCATCCACGCCAGTGCATTATCTCAGATCCCATGCACTTTAATTTTTCTAACTAGCCTCCAATGGGGTCCCTTATCAGAAGCTTTCTGAAAATCTAAATATATGACATCCATTCATTCTCCTTTATTAATTTTGTTAGTAACATGTCCAAACAAACTCCAAAAGGTTGAGTCAAACATGACTTCCCATTTGCAGATTCTCCCTGCAGTCTGTGCCTTTGTCCATACCAGGAACAAGAACTTTGGACTTATCAGACAAGGCTGAGGCTACAGCAAAGTTAAATTCTGGATGCCTGTATCTTTCTTAGTTGCAATCACACCCTATGGCCCCTGACCACAGACAAAATTTGATACAATGAATCTAAGGGGTCTGACCACCTCCTGAAACACACCGCCCAGGTACCTCTCCCTCTCCCTGATGTGTTGCAGTGTCTCCAGCGCTAAAAAGATAATTTGAAAGTGTTTGATTACAACCCTGAAGGGGTTATTTACAGCTGAGGAAGTCTGAGCTGAGTTGTATGAATATTCAAGAAAGACGTTATCAAACTCTCAACATTAGGAAATGAAAGAAGCATTAAGCCAAACTCACAGATGTCATAAAGAAGGGAACTCTCCCTGATATTTGAATAATGTAAAGGTGTGCTATTAGGATAGATTAAATATTGTATTTTATTGTGTGTTTTAGCATCTTAAAAATTAAAATTTGAAAATTGACAAAGAAAAATCTGTAGCGTTGCAGCCATGTGTTTCAGTGCAAGTCTATCTCATTAAGTTTTTAGAAATTGAATATGATTTATCAAGCCAGATTTCAATTTGGGACCTGACTTGCCCAGTAATAACGTCAGCTGGAATCATAACATATAGCAATGAAGAGAGACCAGAACTGGGATTGGTGAAGATGTAGCAATTGTTGGCAGAGGCCAGTTGTTCTGACTGACCTTTTCTAGTTTACCCAAGGATACAATCCCATTGGTTTTGTTGGAGAGTGTTTGGGCATGTAGTGCACGTTGGGCAGTTATTTCCCTCCATATATGCAACAGTGAAATGTGATTATGTTGAAGAATAATTATTTGAATTGTGACTTGTAATTTTGCAAAGAGTAACATAAATGTGGGCAACATCAGAAATGTAGATCATGAACGAAGTGGACCACTCAGGTCAAATGGCCTATGCTATAAATTCTTCATACTTTTTAATACTTTGCAACATTATTTGTACAGCTTAGAGATTTTACCTCTGAGCCATTTGGGAAGCAAGTATTTATTGAACTGTAGACAGTGACGGATGAGTAGATATACAGATACTTGCTAACAGTACAATTGCAAACAACAGCTAGTCTTTTTATAAAGTATCTTGTAAATACTGGTATTCCCAGACTACTTGTATACAAAAATGGCTAAAAGCGACTTACATTGCACAACTTGTTATTGTATTGATAGAAACCTGGATTAGTTTGACCCACAAAGAAAGTTGAAGCAAGAGAAATTGCAAACATTTTACTGTAAAAAAAAAGGTTCTTCTACAGTTAAAGTGGATTTCTAGTGGATCTTAGTTTTATCAGAAAAAGAAGCAGTTATTATGTGGAGTGCAAGAAATAATTTGCCAACTTTAGTTTATATTTCCTGTAAACTTACAGCTCTAATCAACAACTTACCCTTATAAAGGTATTTTCAATATTGTGGGCAGAATCTAATAGTGACAAAAACAGAAGTTGCCGGAAAAGCTCAGCAGGACTGACAGCATCTGTGAAGAAAAAATCAGAGTTAACGTTTCAGGTCCAATGACCCTTCCTCAGAACTGACGGTGGCCAGGAATCTGATAGGAGTGTGACTGATGCGAGCTGTGGTGAGATGTATAACAGAATTGGGGGACAAGTATGACAAAGTCCATCTCAATGTTGCAATTGTCTTGCTCCATCTCTTATGGTCTTTTACAAGCAGCGTCTAAGATTCTCGCTAGGCAGCAGCAAGGTGCCAATTGACAGTCATTAATTGCTAAATGTGTTGTTAATGCCACAGCTCCCCTGATTAATATTCAGCCTCCTGCATTACCAAACTGCCCAAACAAGCTCAAAATTGTGAAAACTTGACAGGGAAATCAGAGCATGTACATGACAGATTCGGTTCATAGAATCATAGAATCTCTACAGTGTGGAAACTGGCCAATTGGCCCAACAAGTCCACACCGCCCCTCCAAAGATCATCCCGCCTAGACCCATCTCCCTATCCTTTCCCTGTGACTCTGTATTTCCTAAGGCTAATCCACCTAACTTACACATCCCGAGATACTGTGGGCAATTTAGCATGACCAATCTACCTAAGCTGCACACCTTTGGACAGTTCGCTGCTTACTCTGAGCAACCTCCATGTTGGAAACTGGGCATCAACATCTCAGGGAATGCTTCACAGGCACTGGCCACACTCATCCATGCCCGCAACCATTGATATCCAACACATGCAAGGTTAGTGTTGTTGGGGTTTGGGTTGGGTGAGGGTGAGTGGGGATGATGTTGCAGGCAATCGTAGAACATAAGCCTTAATAGGAGGTGGGTTCAGTAGTAGAGATAGACTGTTAGGAATTGGAGAGATGATTATGGCATTTACACTGATTGAATAGAGAAGGGCATTGCCCTTTTTAGAGTGCTGGATATTCATCTAGTGGATGAGATTTCTTCATCCCGGATGACAACCATGGTCTGGAGTTATAACCTTCGCTATTGGTCCTGAGGGAAAAGGAAGTCCCACCAATGCATCCAGCAGGATCTCCAAAACCATATTCATACTAGAAGGGAACGATTTCCCCCTGTCTGTCATATCCAGAGCAATTGTCAGGAGCTGGGCGGGGCAGCTCCAGACTGTTAGTGTTTGTCCGTGTGTACAATGGGGTTATAAAGATAGCGTGGGCACAAGGGCTGCTAGTGAATTATGGGAAAGCTACTGAGAGATGAGTTTTTCTAGGAATGTGATAAGATGGGGTGGAAATCAGATGTGAGGGATATCATGTGATTCGGCAACTGATGAGCTGAGTTTGGTAATGTATGACGAAAAAACTGCTCCTCCAAAAAGCTCAATAGATTTTAAACATAGAAACATTGCTGGATTTTTTTTTTGGCTAAAAGCAATTCATGGGCAGACATAAGGAATATTAATCTCTTCCAGCATGAGGGAGGGGAAGAGGAGGGATAAAAGCTTTGGCCAAAAAGACAGAGTTTGAGTAGTATTTTTAAAGGAGAGAGAAATGAAAAACTTTAGGAAGGAAGGTCTAAAGCCAGGAATTTAGAAGGCTTTTCAGCCAAAGTGAGACAAAGGAAGGTGTGAGATAGGGTTGAAGGGGACGTGTAGAAAAAGTCAGAGACGAGGTGCATTCAGATAAAGAGATTTACATGACTAGCGATTGTGCAGATAGGTAGATAGACCATGGAGCTGAGGGTGAGGATTTAAAATGTAATCATTTGGGATCAGCATGGACAGAATGATAGAAGGCTAGGATAGCGTTCACTGACATTTATAAAAGCTGGAAGAAGGAGGCCTGGTGAGGATGGCGTTAAATTAGCTAACTTAACTAAAAATTAAGTTTGAGAATGCTGAAGACATTATTGTGGGTTTTAGTGGCACAGAAACAAGGACGGTATTGCAGATTTAAAAATAGTTTTTCAGTGAAGGGGCTACGGGTGCTGAAGCTAAATTCAAGGTTGAACAGAACAATTAGCATTGTGAATATTGTGGATAAGCCTGAGGCAGCAATGGTGAGAGTGACAAGGGAGTGGAAAACTTACTGAGAATCAAAAACAATGGAAACAGAAGTTGGCTGAATCCCTCACGTATAAAAAATAGTTTAGTTACTCTTGGTGCTGTATTGATGGTTCAATTTTCTATATAGAGTACCATTCCAACTAGAAATTGCTGGAATATGGTGTAGTTTTATTTAAGATATCTAGGACTGACATGAAAAAAAGATTAAATCCATCATTAAGGTGAAATACAATGTTATTTACGTAAAGAACACCATGGACTGAAACTTACCAGCTAAATCAGCTCAGTGTCATTTTTGGCAATTTTCATGGAGCGTTTCCCTCTGTAAGGTGTAGCGAGTTTTCTCAAGCTACTTCTCCGAATGTCTCATTACATATACAACTTTACATATATTGCCTTTATGACACCCCACTTGTGTGTTCTCCCACTTATTGTAGGTGTAAGTATTCCCCATTTCTGTAACATCCTGGAGTTGGCACCATATATAAAGCCCAACCTGGTCATGTGCTGGCAGTCTGGAGCTCCCAGCAAGGTTCATGTCATTTGGCCCAGACAGAGGGAATCCAGTGGCTGCCTTTGCAGGTAGGGACCCGGAGACGGGGTAGATGGAGTGATGCAAAGGAAGACAATCCTGTTCCCCTAGTACCGGAAAGGAGACCATGTCACCAGACCCTGCCAGTGGTTTCAACCGAGGCCAGTGCAATACTCATTGTCAGGAGGAATACTCAGCAATGCTGCAACCATGTCAATGACCTTCCCTGCTCCTCGTGGGTAAGTGCTACCATCTTCTCTCTAAATATTGCATTTACACAACCCTGTCCTGCCACATAACAATACCCATAGTTCACCATTCTATGAAAGTTTGAAAACACATACCAACAGATTCAACAACAGCTTCTTCCCCGCTGTTATCGGACTTTTCAGCAGACCTCTTATATATAAAAGTTACTCTTTCTGTGCATCTGTAACACTACATTCTTTTTTCATTCATGGCATGAGGGGCATCACTGGCTAGGCAGCATTTATTGCTCATCCCTAATTGCCCAGAGGGCAGTTAAGAGTAAGCCACATTGCTGTGAGTCTGGAGTCACATGTAGGCCAGGCCAGGAAAGGATGGCAGTTTCCTTCCTTAAAGGGCATTAGTGAACCAGATGTTTTTTCCCTATAATGGATTCATGGTTATTGTTACATTCTTAATTCCAGATATTTATTGAATTGAAATTCCACCATCTGCTGTGGCAGGACTCAAACCTAGGTCCCCAGAATGTTATCTGGGTCTTTGGATTTAACAGTCCAGCGATAATACCACTAGGCCATTGCCTCCGCATTCTGCATTCCGTTCAGTTGCACTTACGCACTTATGTAAGGTATGATTTGCCTGGATAGCACACAAAACAATACTTTTCACTGTATCTTGATACATGTGACAACAATAAAATTGCTCTTGCTCATTCTCACCCATTCCAAACCCCCAAGCAATACTAAATTTACATAGCCTCTGTGCTGTCCACTTACTCACTCGAGACATCTCATCACCTTTCCTCAACCTCCATAACAGCTGTGCCAGCCATTTTCATCTCCCTCAGTGCCTCCCTTTGTCTTATTCCAGGAGGAAATGTCCCACAATAGAGTGACATTTGGCTCCTCTCCTCTATAGGTTGAATCGTTCTCCCCTCTGCAAGTCAGCAAGCTGCCTCCAAGCAGCACAACTGAGTTCACCAGCTTCCCTCCTGTAGTGGTTACTTTTGATGACTCGCTTTGGCTTTTAGTAAACAGTCCCTCCCAGGACTGACCGTGGCTCACTCTGTTGACTTTTTAGCAGAAGAACAACCTCAAATGATAACTGACCAGATCCCTGACTGATCTCTGTGCAACTCCCCCAGGTGACTTCCTGCAACTTCCTAGAGTGGTGCACTGGACCTTTAGGGCTGACCATGACTCAATCCCCAGAATGACCCTGACTGCCCAAGTGTTGATTGTTCATGTCTGAGCCCTGGACGACTCACTGTGCCAGAATCCCCTGACTGAAGGATTTCTCCTTTGACTTTACTTAGGACTCCTCCTCTTAGGCTGTGGAACATGGCCATTTGGTTGATGTACATGCAGTGTGTTTGGTGCATATGCTGCTGGTACATGGTGCAAATGTGAGATCACACAATGATGTACAAGAATATGGCCACTCCCTTAGCTGCTGATTACCAGGATAAACAGCCTCGCTTTGTATCTTCATTAAAAGGTAAGTCAGGACAGAAGCACTGTGAGCAATCTCTGACAGAAGTGCAAAAAGGCAAGATGGAGTTGCTGTAAACATCCAAGTGGGTGCTAAGAGAGTAAGTGAGGATCTCTGAGATGCAGCCTGATCCAATCCATGAGATGGATGTCTTTGTCAACGTGCAAAGTGTCCCAGGTAACAGCATTGCAATGAAGGGTGCGGGTATGCTCCAAAGTGCAGCACAAAATTGCAGAACCATTTTACAGACAGGTCAGAGATGAGCCGAGAAAGTGCGGGGACTCTGGGACATTTCCAATGCCAATGTCAGTGGCTGTGGTGGGGTGGGTTGGGGGGGAGTTGCATACATTTGATGCCCATGAAGTGTGACCTGAGATGTCAGGGACAGGTGTCGCCATTGGAGGTCCACAGGGGCAAGTGATGGGCCGGAGTGACACCACTTTGACATATATGTCAGGAATTGCCACCATCTAGATCCTATCCAATGAGAGGGAGAGTGGTAAACTGCATGTTAATGAGGTGAAATTAATTGATAATAAGATTTAAATGCGTGTAAATACATGCAAACTCACCACTCACTCGTGAGAATCTTGTCTCACTGTCTCATACTTGATTGTAAAATGGGACATTTTGCTTTTCCTGTCAAGAAGCTGCTCATTACCGATCTCACATGATTATCACCACATTCTCACCAATATCATGGAAGGTTCCATCCTTCTGTTCTAAAAGTAAGCAATTAGAAATGTACAAACACTCAATTCATTCACCTGAAATTCTGATATAAGAGCACATATTATTCGATTACAGTAAAAGGGCCAAGTGAAATAGCAAAGAGTAAAGTTTCAGACAGATGCATTACATAGTTGCATGGATATACACTTTGGCATAATTTTAGGCCCAATCCCTTTATAATGTGATAGATGTCTTCCATGACTATTAGAAGTTCCACCCTAAACTAATGCATGTTAATTGTATAGGCTAAATTTTTATTGAGATTGTTTTTACCTCATTTACGTTTTTCAATCTAGCTAAAATGTTGGAACATAAAGAAGCATCTACATCAAATTAGTATTTTTGAGTGAGGGATTGATGAAAGTATTGAAGAAATTAGCATGTCATAATTTATTACATGCAGATCTTGTTTTGAATTCTGTGTTTAAGCAGAGACCCTCAACCTAGCTGATCTGATAAATCAATTATATTTTGAACATTACAGCCTGATTGCTGCCTATGATAGTGTTCATATAGAGACACACTTTGTTTATTCTCATCTCATTCTAGATGGAATGGAAAATGAAGCATGAAAATTCTCTATAGAAGGTTAAGTGTTTTAGTCCGAGTGTGGATGTGAATGAAGCAGCCAAGCTTGAGTAATTGAGGCTTGTATTCTGTTTATTCCCAGTGATGGAAGTAGGTTCTACTATTAAAATAATGTCAAAGTGTCCATTCCTAGCTCATATTTGTTGGGTGAACCTGGCTGTGTTTTTTAAAAGCAGTCAAAAGAAAATGGAAAATTACCAGTTTGTACTAACCTTGGCCATAAACTTTCACCTTCTGATACTTTATTCATTTCAGGGAATATGTGACGAACACTGCTTGAAATACATGACAGGAAAATTTCAACCACTTGCGTATCAAAATATTAGATTTTGTTTTCCAAGTCTTACAGGCTAGTTAAATCTGACATTTTTTAGACTTCAAAGGGAAATGTCTTTATTGTACGCTATTCTGGTGAAAGTACTTCACTTGAATGGCAATATTTAGGATTAGCTAAATCAGAAGAGATATGGAAACTAATTTGGGAAACTTCTGGTTAGTGCCGTATACTTCCTATAATTAAATCTCAACTGAGCTCATGAGCATATTACAAACATTTTTTGCCATATTTGTTTCCTTTGCCTAATCAAATTTGTAATATGGCAACTTGTAAATTGCTTGAGCTTGCCAAAGCAACTGGTTAGAAACCATATAAACTATAATTGTCATTCTTCAACTATCTCAGACCCTGCATAAGTTTCCTTTTTATATCTTTAACATGTAGTTAAATACTGATTTACTGAAAAGTAGGGAAGTTGCTGCTACATTTTTCAGTTATTACAGATTTTCTGCAACGATTAATGGCTAAACCAAGGATGTCTAAAAGATTTTAAATTCTGGACTAAATGGAGAGAAAACTGTTGCCATTAGCAGAAAGGTCGAGAGCCAGAGGAAACCAATTTAAGAAATCAACAGTGACATGAGAAATGTATATCTATGCAGTGAGTTTTTAGGATCTTGAAGTCACTGTCACAGAGTATGGTAGAGGTAGATTCAATATGAACTTTGGAAAGGGATTAGGGTAAGTACATGAAAGGATAGCAGTGGTCTGAGGATGCATAGTGGCAAGTTGACTTTGCTTGGTTTCCATCTGAACTTTTAACACGGCACCAAGACTTTTGGTGTGTTGTAATCAAAGCTTAAACATTAGTCATTAGATAACGATTGCACAGTTGGGTTTGCAGGTATGCTGATTGAGTTGGCCGTGATTTTCAGACTGGAAACAAGAAGTTCCAAGCTCTGCACAAAATCCTTTGCAGTTTGATGTTGGACTCCTCTGTGGGTCTTGCTGTCGACTGCAGGTTTTCTGGCAGGCTTCCCTGTGCAAACTGGGTGGAAACTTCCACTGCTGGTGTGATATCAGCGATCTCAATTTCTCAAATCCTCTCACTCACTCCAATCTATCACTTCCTGAACATTTTGCATTCCATTCTCTTAGATCTAACTACTGTGTCCATCAATAGTTGCATCCCCATTGTAAATAGTAGGCTGCATGAGGCTGGTGTGCTACCGGTATTTAATTCAATATGTGAGTTGAACTCAGCTCAGAAAGTAGCTACTTTCAAGGGCTACCAAGTTTAAATTCCATAGCATGGATTTGGAATAAGTCTTGTTTTGCTCATGATGTTACAGAGATTAATAAATGTGGGTAGTGATGTACAACTGTACTGCATATACTGTCAAAATATGCACACAACAAGACTTGGTTTGAATAATTTTAATTAAACAATGCCAATGACAAGTGGACAATTAGTGCAAATACAATAGAATTATCTAATAACTTAAATTAAGGGAACAATTGTAGACATTTGCTTTAAGGTGTGGTATAGATTGGGCAATATCAGATCAGCCACCTGTTTTCACATTTAGCTGATATTTAAATTCATTGCCTGTGTATAACAAGCTGTTGATTTGATACAGTCCAACATTGTGCTGCCATGTGAGATGAATTTCTATCCCTGTGAGTCAATGGTAATAGACTATAGTAAGTCTCTGTGGTGTTTCAGAGAGTAAATACTGTGTGGCACAAATTCAATTTCTGATGTTAAGTAGTGCCTGGACATAACAATTGACACCGCTGTTCTTCTGACAAAAATGCAGTAATAATAATTCAGCGCTCACTCTCCTGATTGCTGTCCAGTAAATAGCTAATAAGAGTTATCTGTCTGGGCATTGGGTGACAACAGAATTTAACCCATCTATGATTACTGCTAGAATTGAGTGATACTGTGAAAGTTCACATATCATGTTTGCATTGAAGGATGAAGTCTCAGATAATAAGATAGCATAGGCTGCTGGGATCCTGGAAATACAAGACCATATCATCAGGAGAGAAGTAAATGGAGAAAAAAGAAAATTATTATGCAGAGAAATACAATAGTTTTAAGTTAATCTTGTATATTTAGCAATTACCTTCTGCTTATTTTAGTTACATCAGGCCTGCTTTCTGGAATTTCTTGCCTGAAACCTTCCACCTTTCTGTTTGTCTCTATTTCTCATTTCTTGCCTCACCTTCTCATTTCTCTCCCCATCTCTCTATTTCTGTCTCCATCTTCAACACTTCCTCATGCTGCCAACGCTTTGATGAAGCATTCAGTCTCATCTTAACTCTCCTGTATATGGTTTGATATGAGCTACTCTGCTGCTTTGCAAAGGCCTTGAAGCAACATTTCTGGATTAATGACACAATATAAACATCATGTGATTAGCATGGTTAGTTACACCTAAGTGTTTATAACATACTAAAAAATTCAGCTCCAAAATGTTCTAACATACTACAGCTATTGCTATCTGTAAAGTTACAATGATCAGAAATGAAAACTTATTTAGCTCTTATAATTTTTAACATTGATCTCTGGTTACAGAGCTCTGTAATTACTTCCTGAACTCTCACTACCTATGCATCATTCCCTCACCTCTGCTATTTCAATATGAATAAAGCCGCAGAAGTGAAAATGATCAAGTGCACATGTCAGAGCTGCTACTTGACAGATTGGATCATCAGACTCATGTACAAACATTCAGATTTGTTCTTCTGTTGAAGTTGACTCTTTACTCTTAACCAGAAAGGACAATATTGTCCCCGTTTTGGCCAAAGTAGGAAAATCCGGCCAATTAACTTAGTTAAAAACTGTCCAAATCACATATTGCTATGACTTTGCAGTGATAAATCTTTGGTACATACACTTTAATGCATCATTACTGAACTAATGAGGAACATCTTCAAGCTTATTGGCATGTTCCGAAACCAGAAACAAAATGAAGTCATAATAGTGTATAAAGTTAAGAAGTAGATTTTTCTCTGCTTCACTGAACAAGACTAATTACCCCACTGAAGCGTTATATCCCCGTTTAGAATATCTTTTACATGTATCAAAAATTGGTTGGGGTTTACAGCTACCTCCCATCCAAAATGCACCTTTATAGAATAATGCATTAAATAACTAATTTTAAAACACACTCATTTGCAACCTAACTTTGATAAAATTAACTAAATCAATATTGACTCAGGAGTACAATTGATACACATTTAGCTAATTAGATGACATCAGAAATTGTATTTTACAAGATCGCTAAGTGTATGTAAATCTGAATAATTGTCTCACAAAATGCCCTTGAGAAAAAGTGTCATACATCAGATGTTAAATATAAGTACTCCAGAACCAGAACATGTGGAACAGGCAAGTTGTTTAAAATTATCATCCAAAGCCGTATTTGCAATTTGTTTTTTGAAAGGTAGTTTTATGAAGAAGTTGCAGCTTTTAAAATGGCTGTAATTTTTCAGTTTTCTTCCAGCACATTCGTATTCAGGAATGGCTTCTAGGTCACTTAAATTCTCTGCAGCAAAAAATGTGCACTTTATAAAGATTTATTTGAACAGACATATATTGTTTCAGGACTATGCAGAGATGTGTTTAGCTGCTGGGCAGCTCTTGTGGCAAAACATCTGCTCCTCTCGTTTTACAAAGTATATTTTAGCGAAAAGTACAGACTAGGATGAAGCAACAGCATCAAGCCAAAAGCTGGTTGTAACTGTTAGATCAGCAGTTTTTAAAAAACATTATTGAATTATTATCTAACTTTTGTTTGGAAACCGGAACATTCACTGATTATACTGCTTCATATCCAAATGTGCCAATTGGATACATTCAGATGCTATCATTTTATGGTATCCATGTTATTCTTGTTCCACTATAATTTTAACAAAATGCACCTTTTATTCTATGAGTGTGGCTGGTTTTAATTTTTGTGCCATAAAGCCACAATATTTAAGAGAAAACCCTCACGTTAAAGGGAGCCTATGAAGATAGCGAAGCAATGTTTTCACGTGCAGAAGCAAAGCCTTTGCAATTTGTATATATCACCTGTAGAGAAATAGCTATCCTCCATTTCATTATACGTAGTTACAACCAGGTGAAAAGGGGAAAATTGTCTTCCTTCCTTTCAACCTCTTCGATTAACCGCTGCAAAGATTTTTACTCTTTTAAACATGAGACTACAACTGTTGCTATTAAAACTGCAATTACCCAACATCTATTGGATTAGTAAGTGCCATTTACAAGGATTTTCAGTGAAAGAAAGAGCAATTCAACTATTTACTAACACTGATAAAAATAATAATGTAAAGCATACGAACTGTTCACATTTCTGATTTCAATTTGGATTTTGTGATATGTTAACCTGTGGCACGAGATTACTAACTCAGAGATATTACCCCAAAACCACTACCTTCCCATTCATGATAACAAGGTGTAGAGCTGGATGAACTCAGCAGGCCAAGCAGCATCAGAGGAGCAGGAAAGCTGATGTTTTGGGTCTGGACTCTTCACCTTTCCATTCATATTGTTCTTTAAATTCTGTTTTTAGGGTGTTCTAACCTCCTGGGCTCTCACATAGTGCAACCCTAAAGTCTGCAGCAGGCCTGGCGGGAGGATACTAACATTCACTGGGGAGATCGCAAATGTCTGTGCGACCAACCAACTTCAGACTGTACCATCTCAGCATGGCCTCCAACGGGATAATAGTATTTGATACAGCAACACTCAATTTAGATCCAACATCAGGAGGCCTAGCAAAACAAGAGTTAATGGGAATGAGTGAGATGGTGCAGTCTGGAGTGGCTGGTCCCACACAGCCATTTTCAGTTTGCCCAACGAATGTCAGTAGCCTTCCACCAGGTATGCTACAGCTGGTTGGGTTCATACATAGCACAAAGGAAGATGCTTGTAGTTTTTTGGAGGGCAGTCATCTCGGCTCCTGGACATCCCTGCAGGAGTTCCTTAGGGTAGAGTTCTCAGACCAACCATCTTTAGCTTCTTCATCAATGACCTTCCCTCCACCATAAGGTCAGAGGTGGGGGTGTCTGCTGATGTTTACACAATTTTTAGCACCATTTGTGACTCTTCAGATGCAGAGCAGTCCATGTTCAAATTTGGCAAGACCTGGAAAATATTCAGATTTGGGATGACAAATTGCAAGTAACATTCCTTAAGAGCATAAGACATAGGAGCAGAAATTAGGCCATTTAGCCCATCAGTGCTGCTCCACCATTCAATCATGGCTGATAAGTTTCTCAAACCCATTCTCCCGCTTTTTCCCTGTAACCCTTGATCCCCTTGACAATCAGGAACCTATCTCTCTCCATCTTAAGTATACTCAAAACCTGGCCTCCACAGCCTTCACCACCCTCTGGCTGAAGAAGTTTCTCCTCATCTCTGATCTAAACGTTCCTCCTTTTACTCTAAGGTTGTGTCCTCGGGTCCTAGTCTCTCCTACCGATGGAAACATTTTCCCAACATCCACTCTGGGCAGGCCATTAAGTATTCTATAAGTTTCAGTTAGATCCCCCTTCATCCTTCTCAACTCCATATAGACCCAGAGTCCTCAAATGTTCCTCATATGTTAAGCTTTTCATTCCTGGGACCATTGTCGTAAACCTCCTCTGAACTGGATCTAGGGCCAGTACATCTTTCCTGAGATATGGGGTCTAAAACTGCACACAATACTCCAAATGTGGCCTGACCAGAGCCTTATAGAGCCTCAGTAGTACATCCCTGCTTTATATTCAAGTCCTCTCAAAATAAATGCCAAAGTTGCATTTGCCTTCCTAAGTACTGACTCATCCTGCAAGTTTACCTTGAGAGAATCCTGGACTAGAACTCCCAAGTCTCTTTGCACTTCAGACTTCTGAATTTTTTCTCCATTTAGAAAATAGTCCATGCTTCTATTCTTTTTACCAAAGTGCATGACCACGTTGTACTCAATCTGCCACTTCTTTGCCCACTCTCCTAACCTGTCCAAATTCTTCTGCAGCCACCCCACCTCCTCAAAACTACCTGTCCCTCTACCTATTTGTATCATCTGAAAACCTAGCCAGAATGCCCTCAGTTCCTTCATCTATATCATTAATGTAAAAAGTGAAAAGTTGTCGTCCCAACACTGACCCTTGTGGAGCACCAGTTGTCACCAGCTGCCACCCTGATAAAGACACTTTTGACCCCACTCTCTGCTTTCTGCCAGTGAGCCACACAAGTGCCAAGTTGTGATAATCTCCAACAAAAGACAATCTAACCATCTCCACTTGGCAATACCATCACTGAATCGCCCACTCTCAACATCCTGGAGGTTATTATTGACTGGAACCTGAACTGGACTAGCCAACTGTGAGATATAAAACAATCTCCTCCTTTGGCAAAGATCAAAAGTTACCCTAAACAGACATACATGGTTTTATATAAGCACATATTGTCAATTAGATAATTATGAAATGGGTAAAAAGAGTATGCAAGATCAACAATTCACACTTCAGTGTAATACTTTGGAGTTTTGACAACTGCCCTGATCTGGTAATCATATACCCGTCTAGCGTAGCACATCTTGTTCTCTGTTGGTCCTGGTTGTCTTGCTGCTGGTTGCTGTCACTCAACATCACCACACAACTATCATCGTCAGAATTTTCATCCTCACTGTCCTTGTATAGTTGACATAATTGGTCTGAGCTGGCTTCTCTTCCTTCACAGTGTAACACTTTGATCAGTGATGACTTTGTATGATCTGGGGTGGTTCATATTTAAGAAACAGTTACTAGTTTCCAAGCATCTGATTTGCACTCTTTACCCAGAGTGCAGTTGTGGTAGTTCCCTACATGCTCACTGGAAGTGTATCTCTTTCATTCTCCTCTCTTTGAACAAAAGTTACCTGTCTGTCAGAATGGTGGAAAATCTGCTGACTTAAGGTTGTATGCACTTATCAAATCAGGAAAGATTGTGCTGGGAATGATAATCCTTTCTCCATTGATGATACATAAAACTGCGGCAATGCAATGCAAAAATCTTGTTTTGCTGCTGGATGCGTGATGATCGTTGATTCAAATACATGTACCATACATTCTGCTAGATTGCTTGAGCATGGATAGTGACGTGATATGAGTCACTTTCCACTTAGTACACAGTATCGAAATGGCTTGCAAGTAAACTGTGGTGAGTTGTCAGATATTGTCCATTCCAGGACACCAAATAAAATGCAAAATATCAGTGATGGTTGCACTCATGTTGCTAAGTTGTCAAACAATGTGAAATTGGAGAAATAGTCTAATGCAGGGATGTAATTTTCATCGTACATTGTAATTAGATTTGTTGTTATTTTTGTCCAAGGTAAGGATGGACTATCATGAGGATATAGAGGCTCCTTTCATTGCTGGAATTTTGCACATTTCACGTTCATTCATAAGTCATTGAAAATCTCGATTCACACCTGGCCAGTAAGCAGATTCATATGTAGCCTTTTTTTACATTCTGCACCCATGTGTTCCTAGTGTTGTGTGGTCATGATATCCTGGAGTTATGTTTTCCAAATTAGAACCTGTTTGCCTTTGAAAATAATTTATTGCGGTATACCAAGTTCATCTCTTTATGGCCAAAACTGCAAAAGTTCTCAGGTACTTCTTTAATGCTGTCAGGCCATCCTTGGATCATGGTCTTCTGTAACTTTTGCAATTGCTCATCTTTGACAATTGCATATTCATACTCACTTAGCCAAAATTTAACAGATCTATCGTAAGAATGTCTTCACCTTTGGTTGATTTGATTGTATCGTATGTGATCTGTTCTGTCACAGTGAGTACAGTTTGTATACTGCCTGTTAACTGTGAGGCAAAACACAACAGCACACATACGGAGGTGCAGAGCTAAAGAGGGATAGCATTCAGTACAAATCGAAGATAAAATATTAAGTTTAAAATATTTAGGGTGTTCTTTGAAGTGCAACGTTTTAATTTAAGCTCTTGGTTGATTAAGAACTGTCTTGCATTCTCAGCAGCTGTGAATATTTCAGTTATCTTTTAATATTCTCAGTAATCTAATGTTTCTTTTTAAACTGTTCTGTCACCAGGCACTTTTTATTTCTTGGTAGACTGAGAGAGAACTTTCTTCAGCTGGTTTCAGTCACAAATTCCATTTCTCATATTCTCTACAGCAGCTCCCTGAAATATATATCGTTTGTGCATTCTAATGTCTGAGTTCCTTGATGTCCAGCTTCATAATTGTAAATGATGTGTTTCATCTCCAGTATATGAAACCTATCTCACAGGTGTAAACCAAAAGAGGAGATAAGGATTTCTTCATACCTGACTGAATTTCTGTGCCTTTTGGGAACGTGCTAATTTTGTCTCAGACTTCTTTGTGTTATCTCACTTTGGTGTCATGACTTAGCCAACACGTCATCAGGTGATTGTGGGATCTTAAGTCTCTAATTTTTACGGCTATTTTAGTCGATAAAATCAGGTGATGGAATTTGAAAATTGATTTAATCTTGGCATGTAGAAAACAGAAAAGGTATTTAGCTTTACTTGCCTGTCTGCATCTCAGTACCAGACTGGCTGAATCCATCTTTCTCCATTTCTTTCTTCTTTTCTCTTTCATTTACATCTTCTTTTCTTCCTTCTTTTCAGTGGCGATGGTGAAAGAAGATGGAATCACCAGCAGCAAAAGCAGGAGCAGGCAGCCTGAGGCAGCTGGAGGGTGTGAGATTGAACCCAAAGCAGGGGAGGTCAAGCCCTTGAGAAGTGTACGAGCCCAGCACTGTTACCAGTGTTTCTTTGTTTTTCTACCTTTTAGCAAGAAGGACTATAAAGTTTAACTTTCCTAACATTGTTTTCCCTATTTTTCTGCTTTGTACCTAAGATTCTGTACCGAGGTACCTTTGTACCTAAGATGGCACCATAAGTGTCAACTTGTAAACTTTTCACTACTCATGTGGGTACACATGACAATAAACCTAATTTAACCGAACCCTACATGAGGTTTACTGTTTCCTGTGTTTATGTTTGATGATTAATTGAAGCAGGTGGTTTGTTTTTGTCTATGTACCCTCAGTGGCAATTTTCATTTATTTTACAATCAGTGTCAAAAATAGGGTATTTCATAGAAGTAAATCAGAAAGATTGACAGTAAATTAAAGAATGAGAGGTTCTGATGGATAATCAAAGAAAGGCTTGGTCCAAAAGGTGGATCTTATTTAGGGCTTTAAAGGAAGACAAAGAGGACCAGAAACAAGGAATTCTGGGGAGGGAATTATAGAACAAATTTCTGAATGATATAAGGTATGCAGTGGTTTCTATTTCTTACATTGTAAGTGAAAATAACTAACTTAATGTAAAATATTTTCGTCTGTTGCTAGTTGTTATGTAACCTTGAAATTTTTAGCACCGTTGATCTAATGTGTGTGTCTCTTGATTCTTTTGTTTTGGATGAAGTTTATTTATTCATTTTTTGCTTTTTCAGATTTTTGCTTCCTTCCAGTATTGTGTGGAATTCCTCTCAAGGCTCACTCTGTCATAATGAAAAAGCCAGAATATGACTTGGGGCAGTATTATTGCAAACTCTTGTTCTTTGAAACTGGTCTGTTATCACTGTAGGGCTTAAATTCTTTCTGGAGCACAAGAAAGGCATCTGGTAGTATCCCCTGATTCCAACACACATAATAGCAAAAACAGAATGTACAGACAAGGCAGACCAGACTGGAGGGGGACTTGGAAGAAAAGCAATGTTGCAGAAATCTCAAAACTTAAAAAAAAAGACATGCTCTGAGGCCAATGTAATGATTTGAAGACAATATTTCAGGCAGTTTACTGCTTAGTGGAATCAAATTGTACCCTAAAAGTTCCTGGGAAGAGATATAATTCAACGAATTATTGGCAGATTGGCAGATCTGGTAGAAAAATGAGAGAAATTAGAATGGAAGCAGAGACGGACATATCAAATTAGAACAGCATCAATAGGGAATTTGGGATGTGGATGGATTTGAATTCTGCTGGTGTTGGGCATCAGAAACAAATGATTGTACCCGAGAAGTCATGCAAGGTATCAGATGTACAAGGAGCACCAACAGATTAGACATGTCATGGGAAGTATGAAAAACAGGCTCGAAGTAATACATGCAAAAATCACACCAGAGATCATTCCGATTGTTTAGAAGCATAGAAACAAAGAAAATAGGAGAAGGAGTAGGCTATTTAGCCTTTTTGAACCCACTCTGCCTTTCAATATGATCATAGCTGATCATTGAACTCAGTGCCCCATTCACACTTTCTCCCCGAACCCTTCAATCCCTTTAGCCCAAAGATTAATGTATAACTCGTCTTGAAAGTATTCAATTATTTTAGCTTCAGCTGATTCCTGAAGCAGAGAATTCCATAGGGCCTCCACTCCCTGGGTGTCTATTATAAGAAATGACATTCCTCTTGATACATTTCTCTTGGTACTATCAATTTATATAGCAAATCTATAAAGCAAATATTTATCATATTCTTTAAAAGAGCAAACTATCAAATGGTAATGAGGATTTAGAAACTGCAGCTGTAGTCATTCACTTTCTTCCCCTCAATTTTTGTTTCTGTCTCCCTATTTGCACTTTTTGTTTCTATTTCATTTGTTTTCTTCTCACCTTGTTTTTTTTAAAACTACTAAGGATTCCACACTCTGTTTCCAAGCATTTAAAGTAACCAGAAAATAATAAAACAATTAATTGAATATCTGCTGGAACAAAGCTGAAATATACGGAAGTAAAAATTCCTACTTGTTAAGTATTGCAACAATGGCCAGGATTTTATGCAGGGGCACTAACTCAGTTCATCAGCTGAAAAGTCAGGACCAAGCCCATCTCCCCCAGCCCAGAAAGCTATGTTCAGATTTAATGTTGTCAGGCAGTTAATTGTCAAAAGAGCTACCTTTTGTTCCCATTGAGACATTATCCCACCCACAACAGCTTCTTGATACTTAGACGATTGCATCGCTCCACTCCCAGCAACATTATCAGGTTTGGTAGCCACTGCTAGGGCTACAGTTCAGCTGTGGAGGAGGATGGACATTAAACAAAGTGTGGCAGCCTCTCTGGGCGAGGCAGGTAGGGTCTGGTGAAGGGATGGCCGTGAGTGAGGTCTGGTGGTGTTCAAATAGGATCAGCCTTTTTCAATGATTCTCACTGCTTGCTCTCTCCGCATGATATGGGCATCCTTGCTGCTAGTAAAATGCCAAGGGTGGAGAAAGGAGACTTATAATTGGTCTTTACCAACGACTCAAGGGCCTCAAATGGCCCAAGGGTAAGCAGTTGAATCAGTACTATATTGGAAAAGATTCTTTTTGGAAGGGATATTGTATCTAATATTCACTATCTTTATGGTCTTTATGGTTTTTCTTTGCAGTTTCTCTCTTTGATTAAAACAAACTGAATACACAATGTACTTAATTTAGCAGTGAGATGCATGTGACTACTAGAACCTAATTCAACATAAATTGGGAAAATACATTAACACCTTTGCCATGACAACCACATGCTGTTTAGCATTTTCTGTGTCCATTTGTCCATTCATTGGGGCTTTTGGTCTTCAGTAGCAATTCTTTGCTTATTCTCAGGTATGAAACCCTGAGCACATGAGTTTATCTGACATCTAGAAAATACATTGCAGCAACTGTTCATCTGCTGTGTTTCTCCTTTATCTGATTGACAGGTGACTACCATCAACATGATTGACAAACTTACAAAAGACAGCTTGCGCATTGATGTTCAAGACACTCAAATCCTTCGTTTACAGGCTTACTCATGAAAATTGGTTAATCTAGGTCCATATTTAAGAAATGTGGATAAATAAACTCACTAGCAATGATATTGACTGCCTCTGCTTTCTCAACTCTGTGGCTAGACTAGGTCAGGTTCCTCTGTCCATGCCAGGAACACCTGACAAGCATCCAACAGTTGATATTTTGAGTTTAACTCTCACTAATGTAAAAAAGATCTACAGGTAGTCCTTGGGTTATGAATGGGTTTCGTTCTTGAGTCAAGTAGTTAGTCAATTTGTACTCGACATGGAACACAATACAGGACAATATAAAACAGCCGTTTGCGGGTTGGATTTTTAAAATTAATATAATGCACAACTCCAGTCTGTCGTGCTCCAGTAACTCTGAATAATTCAGATTAATGTGATGATACCCCCTGTGTGGAATTGCGGTTGTAGGTTGGACGTGTGTCAATCAGAGCACTCCTGTACAGATTTTGAAGAGGTATCTTATGAACATTTTGGTTCGTTGAAATATTGTTTGATTGCTTGGTTCCACATCTAAAAACATGTATACAAATACATCTTCGTATTGACCTATGGTGAACAATCTTCTTGCCATACTTCATTTACTGAAGGGTTCATAATACAATCATGCCACCCTGACAATTTTTTGTTTGGACATTTCTTCCTTGGATAATTTAGCCAATGAACAATGTTGATGTGAAATAAGTAGCTGCGTTTACTCAATCATGGAGAAATTTAATAATGCATTTTAGGTGGAGGATATCCCTTTACACCCTTCTTAAGGAGGTAAAAAGATAATTTTCATTGTCATTGATTTAGGTAAATTTTTAACTGCCTCAGTTATGGCAATGAGCAGAGATTTATTGGAGCAGGACAGACTGGAGTTGTACATCAGGTCTATGTGGAATCCCCGATGCAGCTAACTCTGTGGGAATTGTATGGGAATTGAATTCAATAATTTCCCTCTGCCTGGAATCTTCTGAAAACTTCAGATTATTCTGACTTTATGCAGCTTAATAGTTACCTGACAAACGTTAAAGAATTAAAACCATACTGTAATGGCAGGGTAGCTATTAAATTGACCCCTCCCACAACTCACTACTGACCTCTACAACTGCACCTCCCCCACCCCTTACACCACACTTCCCAAGTCTGCTCAGGGTCCCCCGCAACCATTCCCCAACTACAAACTGCTGACCAAATGTTCCTCATCACTGTACAGACTCTGCTGCTCACTCCATTACCCCCCAAGACCAGAACTCCCAGACTCCACTTCTTTTCTTGCCACTGGCCTGAAGCCCCAACCCAACGTGACATTCCAAATGCTCCCTCACTCGCTCTGGTCCGGATAAACCACTGACTGAAACAGACACTCATCCCACCCAACTGCGAGCCTAACTGCTCCACTGCCAGTGTGATGCTCCTAAACTGGCAATCGCTATTGTCCCTCCACAGGACGTGGATCCTTCCTCGATCCCAGTCGGACAGTAAGCACACATGTACTTACCTGGCATGCCATCCAGCATGCCCACCTGGCACCGCATCCACTGATGATGCTACCAACTTAATCCACCTCTCAATCTACCTACCTCACCCATCTGGCAGCTCACATTCCACCCTACTACCTCAACCATCTGGAAGCTCACCTTGCACCCTACCCACCTCGTACACCTTGCACCACACCCATCTGGCATTCTACCAACCTCACCCCTGTGGAGCCTTACATCCCTCACCCACGTGGCATCCTAAGCTCTCAAACAACTGCTACACTATCCTTACACATTTACCCTTTAACAGAAGCTGCCAAAGTGACAGGCTGTGCTGTTGGACATTTAAGTGACAGAACATGGCACATGGACTGCTGTAAAAGGGAATGTGGTTTCTATGACATTTTTCTTCCCTGTTGGATTTGTAGATTCCTGGATGGGTTTGTAATAAGAGGTCCAATGTCAAAGACACTTAAAGGTAATTTTGAATCTGATCTGGATCAGAAATAGGGTTTCCAACTCTGATCTGAATATTTGGGCCATTGTTCCAGGATCAATCAATAACAAAGTGATCCAAAATGATTTAACTTTAATCATTATGTTTGCCAAAGGAAAGATGCATGCCACATAGGGTTTGATTACATTTTGTTACATATGTGCACTTGTGATCTAGTTCCTGAAAGTAACTTTTTTAACTGTTATTTTGCTAAAATGTTTTCATTGAGCGAAGGATATTGTTGCTAATCGTCCTGTTAAACATCCACTCTATCCTTACAAATAAAATACAATTAAGAACAAATTGGTTACCTTTTTGTAACAGAAATATTTACAATTTGCATGTTTGGTGATATCTTTTTGCACATTGATTGAAAATGATATAGACAGTATTACTGCTTCTCAAAAAAAACTATCTTGAAACTTTTTTTAGCCAAAAATCTTGATTGAGGTCCACTAAGCTTGGCTGTTTTGTTTTACGCATCTAAATTGGACAGTAATACATTGCTACTGATAATTATCAGCCCGGGCTTTCGGTTATTGCTGATGCCATACAGTTCACGTTGGAATAGTTCATCTTTCTTGCTCGTATGAGTCTGATATGATGTATTAAGTGTCACGCGAACATCGCTTTTGCATGCAGCTCCATTTGATTGTGCTGCCTGTTTATGCTTATTCAGCCTTTTGAATAATTTAACACATTTCATATTCCAAATTATCTTGACAAGTTGATTTTCTATTGTTGCTTAGCTAGAAGGATGTGTGTTAGATCCTGTCTCTGTCACCAACATCTGGTGAATTCTGAAGCTGAGCCAGAATGCAAGGTAAATTAATCCAGAAGTTGCTTGCCAGGCTTTAAATTATTTCTAGCTTTTTAAATCATTAAATGTAATTGGTCGTTTAAAAGAACCATGACAGTTTCCTGATACAAGGCTAGAGGGTTCTTTCTCCATATCCCCATCTGCTTAAGTCGCTAATTGATGACGTTTTAAATAGTAACTTGTATTAGAGCCAATCCCGGTGTTTGCAAGCATAACAGTACATAACATTATTATAGAACAGCCACAGATAGACTGGGGTACTCATTCAGCTGTGGACTAATTTATAACCTAACTGAATAGTCTGGTGATAGCGAACAATTCAGGAATACATTGTTGCTTTTTTTGTGTTTTTCTCTCAAATGTAATACCACTAAGAAGCATCATCCCAAGTATTAATATGGTCAGCGCTTTTTCTGCTTTACTCCCTAAAAAAAGTCTAAATAAACTTGAAGTGAAAAAATGAACATAAGCCACCAAAAAGCCAATTTGAAACTATCTGAAAGGTTTATGAAATGGAAAAGGACACATCAGCTTTTTACGGGCCAAATGTAGGAGCACAGGTTTGTTATGAGATGGGAGCCTAACTGCAAATCATTGATCAAAGGCAACTCCTTGGAAATATAATTCTAACATTGTTGACTTAAAGTTCTAATCTTGAGTTTTCATCCAGTTGCCTTATGCCTCAAAATTTGCTAAACAGACATATTCTGTCTAAGTTTGCGTCAACAACACTTAGACCAGGAATCTAATCAAATGTTGATCAGTTCAACATTCCTGCAGAAATTTCTGCGACAACAAATTCTATAACCTGAGTAACCGTAAGGATTTCTATGTTACTGAATCTCATCGGGCCGCATTGAATCTTGACAATGCATAAAATATTAAAATTTATAGGTTTTGTTCCATCTATTTTGAAATTTAATTTGATAAAATATCTAATATATCTTTTGAAGTGTGTACTATCTATAAGATACATTGCAGAAATTCACCAAAGATCCTCAGACAGCACCTTCCAAACCCATGACCACTACCATCTAGAAGGACAAGGGCGCCAGATCCAGGCGAACACCACCACCTTCAAGTTCACCTCCAAGCCACTCACCATCCTGACTTGGAAATATATCACCATTCCTTCACGGTCGCTGGTCAAAATCCTGGAATTCCCTCCCTAATAACATTGTGGGTCAACCTACAGCAGGTGGACTGCAGCATTTCAAAAGGGCAGCTCACCACCACCTTCTCCAGGACCAACTAGGGACGGACAATAAATGCTGGCCAGTTAGCAAAGTCCATGTCCCACAAATGAATAAATAAATAATTATTTATATTGGGCAAAAATATGTTGTGTAACATGCTGACATTTTCCACTGATATATTGAACATACAGAACAGTACAAATATTCTAATATTTCACAAAATTCACAAAAATATTGTGACTTCTGGATTCTTCCTAACAAGGTAAGTTTGCTAGCCTTGTTCAATACAGCAAAATTATTCTAGTCCAAATATAAGGTATTAACACTGTGATCCGTGTGGAACCTGCTATCTCTCAACAGACCAATGATGCTATCTATTTCACACCAGCAGAGCTAACATCAGACTTCACATAAATAAAGTTTTGATTAAGGACTTATGAATTTCAATTGACATAAATTCCACAGGCATGGTAAGAATAAAGAAAGTGCTGTTGTACGCTTAAATACATCCTGGAATAAACACAGATGTACTTTCAGTCATTTGTTATTAAGCTTTAACTGGTCATTCATAAGAACATAAGAACTAGGAGCAGGAGTAGGCCATCTGGCCCCTTGAGCCTGCCCTGCCATTTAATAAGATCATGGCTGATCTTTTTGAGACTCAGCTCCACTTACCCGCCCACTCACCATAACCCTTAATTCCTTTACTGTTCAAAAATTTATCTAGCCTTGCCTTAAAAACATTCAGCGAGGTAGCTTCAACCGCTTCACTGGGCAGGGAATTCCACAGATTCATAACCCTTTGGGTGAAGAAGTTCCTCCTGACCTTAGTCCTACATCTGCTTCCCTTTATTTTGAGGCAATGCCCTCTAGTCCTAGTTCGATTCTTCTTAGATTGTTTTATTTTCACTGATTTTTGGTTCAGGGAAATAGATGTTGACTTTTTGAAGTTAAGGTTTTGCTAGGCCTCCAGACACTTCTAATAAATTTGTGGAGGTACCTAATGTCACTTGTGGTAATGATCAATGGATAGAACACTATATAAATGAAAAACATCTGTATTTAACTTGAAAAATATGATCAGTTGTTTTAGGCTTGCAAAGCCTGTTGAGTAAAATGCTGCTTCGATACAAAACAATCCAACCAATTATTGAAAATCCCAGGAAGGACTAGTTTGGCTCCACTTTTGCATCCTATTTAGTGTCTTTTTGAGTAATTCATGGCCTAGTATACGTAAGGAAGTTTTTCTCTACCTAAGGGTGACTGTCGTCTGATTTTGCTAAGTTTTTGAATAACTCGTTTCGTTTACATGATTATACACACTGTATTGTGAGGTAGTACAACTGTGTCTTCACAGACTCAAGCAGAAAATAAAGTCACCATAGTCCTACTGGACCAAGGGCTGCTCAGTCATTACAGAGAGCTGACTGGTGGTGGTTTCACCTTAGGGTCACCAATCCTCAGGTGAGGGGAAATGTTGAAAAGGAGAGTCCTTCATGTTAACCCAACCAGTTCAGGAACTGAACCCACATGTCATTCTGTGTCACAAATTATCCAGCCAACAGAGCTAACTGAACCGTCAATCAGAACTAATTGTGTTACATATGAGACAAAGCTAACACCTTTTCGAACCTAGGGGACAAAAAAAACAGTTATCATGGGTTATCACTATTAACTATTTTGCCTTCAATTGCAAATGAGCAATTATTAATACTAGAATAATACTGATCATAAGATCTAAACTAATGTGTCAATGTGAAGCAACTTTCAGATTTATTTCAGAACTTGCCTAATAGTTTTATTCAGTTGGAAGACTATATGTCAGATCACTTCGAATATTTCAATGACTTTGCTTTGGACTAGCTACAAATAGTGCAAAGTAAAGCTTAAAAGTGACCACTGTTTTAAAAAGTATTTTTTAATCTTCTTACTGTTGAATTGTCTACATGAAGATAAGTTCATAATTGTGTTGTTTTTAAAAAATATTCAGTTTCTTCTCCCAATAAAACATGTCTATTGTCTTATTAGTTCTCTTCACATACATGAAAAATATTCCATACGTGAAGAATATTCCTTTTTACGCTAATGATAGGTTCTGGATTCTCTTACTCTGATTTCCAGTTGTAGGGAAAACAGACAAAGTACTGCCACTTGCTGCTTCTAATAGTGTTGAAGCTACATCAACACTGGTTTACCTTCAAAACCTGCAATAAAATGTGGTTCATGTCTTGGTCAGTGAATATGTATACGATGCAATACCACCATTAAACAAATACTGGTTAAGTTCATTGCTCTTGGATAATCCTTCATTGTCACTCCTCTTCACATTGTGAAGGATGAACCATTGTGGATTTTGCATGCTAGAGAAACTGTATGGTAGGTGTCACCCTTACTGTCGCAGTTGACAACACTGTAAGAATATGGCTGAAGCAAATCTTTATCATGCTCCACTGAAAAAGATACATTTGTCTTTTCTCTCAGCTAACACTATCGATTAGCTCAGTTATTATGGAATTAGAGGTGAACTTTGTTGCTTTCTTAAACATCTTCTTTGTCTTGGTATCTGGGGTGGACTAGAGACTTCACATTTGAGGTAAGGGAATTATGTAGCTGACCTTATTTCCTAAGTACTGGTGTTTTCCTGCCATTCGTGGGTTAATCGTTGCTTCATAGCTTTGAAAATATGACATACAGACAACCTTAAAAGTGATTAGTGGATATCTGGGGTTGGAATTTAAGTTTCCAATGCACTGGAACCTGGGGAGTCGTATGTGACGGGTCTGACATCACACAGGAAACCTGAACGTAGGTGAGGCTTATCTGTTGGAGGAGTATTAACACAAACACAGGTTTTCTACTTTATTTCCAGGTTTCTTTACCAGTTCGATTGAGTGCATGTAATGGTGACTTACATAAGTCACTTTCAACTCTAATATTTAAAAGAACATTGTGAACATAAAAACCGAGGGATTCTGGAGTGGGAGCACAGTGCATGATTGGAATAATGTGTACAAGTTCAAAGGTGGTGCCGAGTTTCAGTTATGCCTCTTTGAATGTGGAGCTGATGAGTGTAACAACGCTTGGGCTATTTTTTATTACTAACAAGAGGAAGACACCTCCACTGAAACCAAGAAAATGTGGATGAAGGTAATGGAGGAGGTCAACAGCAAATGGGTGGTATCATCTTCATGGATTCAATGCCAACAGTGCATTCATAGTTGGTGCAAAACAGGATAAGTGAATAGGGTAATGCATTCAAGTACATCTTAATGTGTATAACTCATCAAACCCCTCATTCTGCCATCTCTGCAGGATAATATAAGTAATGTATTAATATAGTCAGAGCCTTCAGGATGAAGGTTAATGGAATCATACAGTCATAGAGTCATACAACACGGCACAGACCCTTTGGTCCAACCAGACCATGCTGAACATGATCCCAAACTAAACTAATCCCACCTGCCTGCTTCTGGCCCATTTCCCTCCAAACCTTTCCTATTCATGTACTTATCCAAATGTCTTAAGGTTGTATTTGTACCTGCATCCATCACTTCCTGAAGAAGTTCATTCCACATGCGAACCACCCTCTGTGTAAAAAAATTGCCTCTTATGTCTTCTTTAAATCTTTATCCTCCCACCTTAAAATGTGTCCCCTAGTCTTAAAATGTTGAATTAGTTAATCATCTGCATCATCACTAATGGAAGATCACATGCCAAAAGAGTCTGCTGTGAAATTATTCTATATAATGCATCTAGTCACTATGCAACTAACATCTGAAGAAGAAATGCTGGACATCAGTGCAGATTAGATGGGGAGATGTGGGTCTTCCAACTATCTGATAATAAAATTAAATATCAGCCCATCACACAGTGTATGACACTAATTGGGATCACAATGATCACCTTAAACTTTCTTAGCTTGACAGTTCCTATTTATCTTTAAACTGGGATGATAATGATGTCTCCTCAGAGGGAGCCATTAAGAGTACACCATCACAGGATCCCTGCTGACCATGTACTAGCTCAGATGTCCACACTTTGGTGACACCAGTATGGAAGACAGTTGGGTGTGCATCACAGATATGCAAGATGGGTAGAAGCAGTGACAACAATGAAGAGGTTGCATGGAGGGCGCAGGACACTTCAACATCTGCTTAGCTAGATGGACTTGCTGAAACCCATGGCCCATTGATGAAGAGGATATTCTGAAGCAACAGCAACAAATGTGTGATATACTGACAGGTAATCTAGTCATAGTGTACAAGTCTACAGAGATTTTGAAGGTGACTGTCTCAAGCATGATGTTATAGGCCTTCATCCATCAGCATGGAGCATTAAAAGCTCCAATAAAATGAGTGTGGACAGACTAAAATAAGCCAGCTACATTAAATAGGATTTGTATTGCCCTAGCATTGACTGCTCAACACCCACTGATGTATTCCAGCCACCACCACCCACTGATGTGTTCCAGCGACCAACACCCCTTTGGGCTTTGATTCAGATTAATAATCATTGCCCCTATCTATAGTTTGTCCATTAATTTGTGAATATGAAATTTGTTGTTTATGATATCTATGAATGTAGAAAATTAATACCTTAATCTTTTTTCTTGTTCTAAATTATATGTTTTCCACACATTGTTTCCAGATGGTCATGCTCATAGACTTTTCAAAGTAGTAGTGGTTTAATTATTCCATATGTTGACATTGTTGGCCTATATTTTAAAGTGAACTGCAGCATCAGTACTTGTACCAGTGGAATACATGCCCAAGGATTCATTGAATGAATGTGCAGTGATAGAGCAGAACCACAGCCAGTCTACTCACTGAACCACAGTCATTAAATAAAATGGGGCTGCTGTTTACAGTGTAGGAAAAAGTGAAAGAAGTATGTAAAACTTGTGAAGCCTGTTGTAGGGCTTTTGTAGTTGGGGAATTCTATCTGAATATATCTGCTATAATGTGAAGTTTAAAAACCCAATCCTTTTCCAGCTTCTTGTTCCAGCTTCCATTGCAGTTTGAAAGCCAAACAGTGACTGAGATTGAAACAAAAATAACATATTCTAATGGAATAAACTTCTTTTATCCATGGCTAATTCAATAGTTTCAAGAGATGTTAATTCAGGTATCTTAGAGATCGGAAAGAATGAGCAGAGCCTGTGGCCTGGGCATGAGACAATGCATTGACAATGGGACTAATGTGTTGCCTCAATCTTATTACCTTCTTGTTCAACTTTGTTCAGTACTCATCCATAGTTACTATGACATCTCATCAGTCTGACTCACATCAGTTGCATTTGTTTCCCTGTAGCCTTGTGGGGGTTGTTTGTGACACTTAACTTTTGAAGTAGAAATTGCAGAGTCATGCATTGCAAATGGAAATATTCAGACTTGAGGTGCAGATTTTGCAAATAAATTGGAAATAAATAGAGTAAATGTAAACATCAGTAGCTGAATGGACCTTAAGATGAATACAAATTTTACCATTGCTGAGGTCTCAGAAGCTAGAACAGTAGTGTAAAAGTGATCGAAATGCACGAGACCAATGTTGAACTTTTTTTAAAATGGGATAAATGAATAGTCAAGTGATTCGATAGCCAAAAATCAATCAGTGGGCGAGCACTGTAGCAACATAGGGTCATAGACAGAATTATACAGCGTGGAAACAGACCCTTCAGTCCAACCAATCCATATCAAACATAATTCCAAACTAAACCAGTCCCACCTGCCTGCTCCTGGCCCCATATCCCTCCAAACCTTTCCGATTCATGTACTTATCCAAATGTCTTTTAAGCATTTCAATTGTACCCACATCCATCACTTCCTCAGGAAGTTCCTTCAACATACGAACCACCCTCTGTGTAAAAAAATTGCCCCCATGTCTTTTATAAGTTTCTCTCCTCTCACCTTAAATATGTGCCCCTTAGTCCTAAAACCCTCCATCCTAGGGAAAGGACACCTACAATTATCCCTACCTATACCCCTCATGGTTTTATGAAGCTCCATAAAGTCACCTCTCAACCTCCGAAATTCCTGTGGAAAAAGGTCCCAGCCTGTTCAGCCTTTCTTTATAACTCAAACCTTCCATACCCAGCAACATCCAGGTAAATCTCTTCAAAACCCTCTCATATTAATCATATCCACCATGATGTATTCTTGAAAGGATAGATAGTGAAAAGTCTTTATTATATAACACCTAAGTGACTAGTTTGAATATATTAAGCAAATTGAAACTGCACACTTTGAACTTCAGAGCATTAATGTTCGAGAACTGAATGAACCAATGTGAGGCAATATTTTCTCCATGGGAAATATGAAGTTATATTATAACAGTATGATTCAATGATCATGTATGTGTTCCTACTGGCTATGGTTTTGGCAGGGGACACGTAAGATAGTAGGCAGGGCGGGTACGCATACTCCCATCTTCTCAACTATCTCAAGGCTTACCCCCAAAACACAATAGTTCTGTGAGTACCGATTTCAGCGCTGGCCATATTGAAATAAATAATTAAGGGTCGATCGAAATTTCTCACAAGCCAGATAACCCAGGTTATATGCTGCCCACGCCCTCGTATACTTGGAGTGGGCAGTCACTCAAGAGTGGGTAGCTTGTCATTCTAAAAGAGTTTTGAAAAGAGCGGGAAGGGAAGATGCCCTCCAGACATTGAGAGACCATCCTTCCTCCCTCCTTGCCGACCCCATCCCACCCGAAGACAGTACTCTCCTATCCTTCCTGCCTGATCTCCAAGAATCAGGCCCTGCCCCCACTCCCAGCCCACCCCCTCACCTCAGTCCCCTTACTATACTAACCAAGCCAATCCTGCCCAATACTTTGGATTTGCTACACTCCCTTGGGCCCTATTGTTGGGTTGGGTTGCAGTCTCAGCAGTGGCCACTATTGGGTGCTTGGTGCTGCTGAAGCTGCTGGCATGAGATTGAGGGGTGGAAGTCCTACTCTTGCACTAATATAACTCACCTGGGGCAGGCTTATGCTCAGCCCGATGGTTGGCTGCCGACTTTTCTTGTATAGTGAGCTCTGTAAAACTCTGCCCCATGGTGGGGAATACTCCCCATTCAAACCAAATTCCCATTGGAGTGAGAATGGAGTGATTTCTGTCTTTCATACTTTGGGTCCAGACACCCTGGCTGTTAATTCAGCCTGAGTACAGTGGGGTATGAAACCTCGGTATTCAGTCCAACCCTGATGTTTCTACTCCACATTAAGCCTATTACTATGGCCAGCACACTATATACTGCTGCCCGCTAATGCCCAATACGCTCTGCTTGAAACCTACAGCAGAGAGGAAATTGTGTTTCCCTAACCAGCCTGCCTATCTTCAAGACTCATCTATGTAATTTAATCCAGTATTCCGTGGAAGGTGTTCTTTCCTGCACCCTTTTTGAACCATAGAAGGAGCCCATTCAGCCTTTACATTTGTGCTTATTCTCTGAAGGCACCAAGTGTTCTCCCTACCCTTCTCCTTGTAGCTCTGCACATTTTTCCTTTTCACATAGCCATTACCCATATTTTCACCCAGTCCGCTTGGTTCCTGCAAATCAGCCTCCCCAGCCTATCTAAAAGGGCTTTCTTCACTCTATTTGCATAATTCTTTCCAACCAAACTCCCAACTCACACACTTCATTCTTCTCATTTTAGATTACTGCTTTGCAGCACTGTTGGTAAATGCAAATATTGTGTACTGTAAGTTGTATTTGAAGGTGCGTGCTATAAATGCCATCCACAGCGATAACGTCATGTGAACCAGTGACACAACAGCTTAGGAGCGATACCTAACCGTTGGTTTTCCTCAGTGTCTCTGTACAAAGTCAATTGTATCAATATAACCTGTAACTAGTTGCTAACATACAGTAAACTATATCTTGTGAACTCCAAGAGACTCTTCTAGTCAGACCAGGAAATTGTCTTTCTTGACCACTTTAGGTGAAGCAGGTCCTATAGTTTTACACCTGAAGAAGCTGGTAACAGAAACCTTCATCATGAGCAGTAGCTCATAGAGCATAGTGAGATGGCATACCGTTCCACAGTGTTTAGTTTAAACAATTGATTTATTTTCCCAATTATATGTAAATCTAGTTACTGTTCTTGCATTCATTCTTTTCATGTGTTTAGCAGAAATCTACTTCTGAATCTTGCACTATTCAACCTAAATTTTCATGGTATGCCCATATTTACTCAGTTGTGGATGCCAGTGATCCATCTGATGATGAATGGCTTTGGCTTTATTTTATTGCAGGCCAGTTTTATTAGAGACTTATTTAGGACAGATGCTGTGAAGGAACTTATTTAGGACAGATGCTGTGAAGGAACCCTTAAGTGAGTTCATTGCAATGGTGTTGTTCTGTTGGTAGGATGGACAAGGCCCATTAATGCCACACTTGTGAACTCATTTAATGTTCCAATACAGAAACATTGACTTAAATAAATCTATGAAGCCTGGGGCTTTGGTGTTTTGATTCAACAAGAAACTTGACCACTATTGCTTTATTGAAAATTGTGTTCATATAATCTCATTTTAGTACTATAGGTGTTGAACAGTTACTGCATGTCATGAGTGATTGATCCTCCACCAATAGTCACTTAGAATTCCTATGGATTGTATGTATATAATTATACATAGAATTAAACAAAACATGATTGTAGTTTATTCCAGAAATATTACTTTCATAAAAAAGTTTAATTTTTTTTTTAGAATGGTTAAGTTGTGAAGGAGACTAAGTGTAATGATCTTGGTAGAGTCCTAAAATTTGCAAAGAGAAATTCTGACATCTGGTTAACAGATGAAAGAATAAAACATCAAAATTCCAGAATTTACACTTTTTCTGCATTGAATGACTAAAAAAAAATTGTTTGACTGCTATTTCATTTTGAGAGCAATTATACTTTAAACTGCAGATAGGTACAGTTTTAGTTTTATTCCTCAAAAAAGTAAAACTTGAAAATTATGCACAATGCTAAATTGCCCAATGTGTGCAGGTTAGTTGGACTAGTTATTGTAACTATGGGGTTACAGGTGTCGAGTAGGATGTGGATCTGGCTGGGATGATCTTCACAGAGTTGGTGCAGACTTGATGGGCTGAATGGCACTGTAGGGTTCTATGATAAGTATAAGGCAGAAACCTTTTCCCCTTTACTAGTTGCAGTTTCCTCATGTATTCAGTGATATTGCCTCCAGACACATTTGCATGCTGAATAATTGCCTGTATGTAATTTATAGTTTTGAATGACAGTTATTATTTTGCAAACAGGAAAATGTTATGTTATGAAGGTCAACTGATGCAATAGAGCTTGTCAATAGGACTAATGAATTATTACTAGATGTAAAAGGAAGACATGAGTGTATTATAGTCACGTAATTAGAAATTAAGATTATAAACATGGTTTTGGATTAAATAACACTTAGAAACATTAGGTCAGTTTCAGTCTGGCACAAACACAAAAGATAGAATGTAGCATTCTACAAATATAGGTCACAATTTTATTCAAAGTCTTACAACTCAATTGGCCACTAAGTCTTTCCATTATTAGGATCTTATAACAATTAACTTTGATGGGTTTTACATTCTGGAATTGAGACTACTTGTAAGGGGAAAATAGATCACTATAGCGATAAAAATAAACAACTGACTGACAGCAGAAGGAGAGGCAACTGTGTGCTAGACAGTGCAGCTGCTGCCAACTTTAATCTCATTACCTAACTGCAATTTGCCCACAATGCTTGACATTCCTCGGTTTCTATATTTGGTTATGCATGTGGAGCACTGAATCCTTATGCTGTAACTTAGCTAAGATTCAATTCACCACTATGACTTTTTTTAGTCACTGCCAGCAATTTTTGCTTGCAGCCCTCAAGACTATGAGTACATTTTGATTCGTATCGTAGAGGCTAAACTATGAAGAATTCCCTTAACATCTATACTGCAAGATTTGTGGCAAGGGAAATCTTTGGAAAAGAGATGGTGGCTGGTTTTAACCTAAATGTAATTCACTTTAGTAGTCTTGTAACTCTTATGAATAATCACAGAATCATTATAGTGCTGAAGTTGGCCATTTGGTCTGTTGTGACTGCACTGATTCTATTATTTAATGCCAATCTCCTGCCTTTTCCCCATATTCCAAATCATCATCCAGTACCCTTCTTCAATGCCTCAGTTGACCCTGCCTCCATCACATTTCCAGGCAATGCATTAAAAATATGCAATTGTTGAGTGCAAACAAAATCAGACTATGATCCTTGATTTATTATATTCTACATGACATGTGGAAGTCAGTTAGTCTCAATGGGAAAAATGCAGGAAGTTCTTGTTGCTTTACTATCCCGTTTTTACTAGATTTGGCTTCCAGTGATGTTTGCGTCAATGTTCTTCTGCTGTGGAATTTTAACTCGGTCTTGAAATACCTGCACAGAGGTGGTATCCCATCACCAAGTCACCCTTTATTTAGACATGCACAGTACATGGACTCTGAACAGCAAGCTAAATGCCAGTCCCTAGAGTGAGGAAACTCTCTGAGACTTCTATCTATATCTGTCAGCCAGGGCTCCCTGATTGGCCCAGGTTAACAGTCCCAATCAGGGAGCCCCTACTCAATGAGATCCACCTGACCAACCTCATTCCAATCAGTACAGGTCTGATCATGGAATCCTTTCTTAAACCAAAGTGGTGCTGAAGTAATTCATTTTAATCTTACCATAGAAACATTTTTGGGAAGTATATAGATTATTAAAAGTGCTTGGAGTGGGTACATATAATTTCTACCCTTGCAGTTACAAATCCTCTTAGAGAAACCAGACCAGCCACTCGCTTCACTATAACCAATTGATTTTACATCATTTTTGGACTCTCCAGTTACAAGGATATCCTTGCCACTTTGCAGAGCTAAAGAAGTCTGCAATACAGAAGGATGTCATCTGGCTCACCCTTTTTTGTTGGTGCCTTTCAGAAAGAGTCCTGCTGTCATACATTGTCCCTATAACCCTGTATGACTCACTGCTCTAAATGTATATCCACTTGATCAGATAGCATGGTTTTTGCTTCAATCTGTTGCTAAAGAATTTCATTCTGCAATAGCATTCACACATCATTTTTTGACATTATCACCATGTAGTATATTTTCAGTTGCTTTTCTTACAACATTAGTATCAGTCATATTTGCTACTCCCATAAGTGGGATTTTTTAAAAAATTACATTTTTATAGCACTTTCGGTCTTGATGGTGTCCAAAGGTACTTGCACAAAAGAAAAGACAGAGCTTGAACATCTGGAGCAGAATAAAAATGATGTCAGTTTGGGGAAGATTTATAAGAAATGAGAGAGTAACAAAGTTGAGGAGGGGTGAGGAGAAAGTTCCAATGGTTCTGACTGTGAAATGGTGGAAGGAAAAGGTCAAGGAGGTGCCTTGTCTGATGCCTGAACACTCTATTCTGAATGTGAAACTAATTTTATGTATAAAACTTGGACACATTGTGCAGAAAATATGGTCACCTAAAATCTCTTCTTTCATGGATTAGAACCACAGCCCAGTCTCAAGAGGGAATGTTCTAGACTGATGTGAATCAATTTCCTTCCCTGAAACCTATCAAAAGGGCAGATTCTATTTAACAGATCCAAGATGGCAGCAGCGGAGTTGTGACACTGTGCCTGGGTCCTGAACCTCGGGCTTGTTGTTAGTGTCAACTTTCCTTTCTTTTCTCTGTCTCTTTTGCCTTTGCTCTTTCTTTCTTTTTACCTTCCTTGGTGGGAGCAGTTCCTTCCCATAGTGTGGGCAGCAGGGGGGAGCGATTCCTTCCCATAGTGTGGGCAGCAGTGGGGAGTGGTTCCTTCCCATAGTGTGGGCTGCAGGGGGAGCGGTTCCTTTCCATAGTGTGGGCAGCAGGGGGAGCAGTTCCTTCCCAGGGGGTCAGCAGCGGCCAGTTATTTTGCTGAAATGGTGGTCCCGAGTGGTGGTAGTGGCAGGAACATAAGCCAGAATGGGCACTGGCCACTTCCGCACTGTGTGAATTCGAGCCCAGTTCTGGACCTGGCAGCTTCAGTGGCAGCTGCATTGCTGAGATCAGCCCAGTGCTGGGTCATGCCACAGTGATTTCAGTGGAGGCAAGATGGCGCTGAAGAATGGCAACACCATTGCAGAGATGGTGGCATGGCTCCTGAACATGGCTGGTCCTGGATACCAGATGATGGAGGCTGTGGTGGTGTACAGGGACCTCGGGCATCTGAGTGTTTGCAGACTGTAGGGTGAACTTCGTAGTTTTGTTTTTCTAATGATGAGGACTCATGGCAGAGGTGATGGAGTGATCTAGACATTTCCTTTTCTTTTGATTGTTTTTAATGTCTATTTTTAATCCTGTCTTTTGTATATTAAGATGGCCCTGGAGAATAGTGACTTTGTACACTTTTCACTGTACTCCTGTATTCTGGTACTCGAGTACACATGACAATAAAAATCTAAATCTAAATCCAATCAAACATTCAAAACCAAAGACACTGACAGTCTCAACCTCTCCAAATGTGTTATACCACAACACAGGATGTTGGAATTAATATAACCAACACCCCTTAATTGGAGAAGAATCTGAACTTATTAAAAGTCACATGCTGAGGTGACAATGTTTTTTGTTTGCTTTTCAAAATCAGGAAAAGCTATCTTGAGGTGGATGCACCAGACAGATATCAAACCAGAAAGCCAGACCTCAAACCGAAAGCTAAATTGCAAGTAATCAAGCAGATTACTTCCAACAGAGTGAAACACCCCACATCCCCAAATCTGGTCTGATTTCAAGGTCATTTGAGAACCATCCTCTTAGAAATTCAACCACAAAAACAATTCACAGGCTAAAATCCTACTGCTTTACAAGGCCCTTGCTTCCATTTAAAAGAATTAAAATCAGCCATGAAATAATAGGTTCATTATAGGAGGTCAGTGTCCATGAATCAGTGTCAAAGATCATTATAATCTATTAGATTAGTTAAGAGAATAAGTGATTGAGAAGTTGTGTTTAATTTAGTATGATTGTGTAAGAGTGAAGAATCTTCTTCAAATTAAGCTCACAAAAGCTTGCTGCTGCTGTCATAATAGATGAAATCTACACTCCACATGAGAAGAAAATATACATCTACTTCACCAAAATACTGATCAAAGGCAATAGAAGAATATATGAATCATGTCTGTGACAGAAAGCAGAATGAGAAAAGTAGATAATGTGCGTTTGCAATTGAATGAATCAAAAAGATTTATAAATAAGAACAAAACATTATATTCAATGCGCTGACAATAAGGAACTAGTGAAGAGTAGTAGGAAAAGAGTGTTAGACATTTGGAGGTTTTAAGTAACAGCAAATTTCCAGCAACAAAAACATTGTGTAAATTGACTGTATTGTAAATGCAAACGGTAGCAAAGTTGATGATCATTCATCAGAGTGACCTGAAACATTTACTTTTGTCTGAATCATCTGATCTAGAAGAGAATTCCTATATCTAATCCAGATCAGATTTGAAAAAATACAGATTACTTTTGATGCAGTCATTCAGGTGAACTTCTGTGTGAGGAACCTTCATTACCATTATAGCCCAGACAAGTCCAAGAATCCGTGAAGACAGGAACAGAGAGGGTGGGTGTGAAAAGCATGCATTTCATTTTCCCTGGGATGGTTTGGATGATTTAAAGGTCTATAGTAACAGTGAAAGCAACTAGGGCAATGTTAGTGCATATGGTAAATGTGGGGTGGGTTGGCAGGCATGTTAGAGGATAATGGACTAGGGTACCAGGTAGGTGAGGGCATAGACAAGCAGGTGGGTGGCATGTTTATGTGGGTAGAGTAGCACGTGGATAAGGGTGGGGATCAGATAGCAGATAGGTGAGAGGGTTAGGGGTTAAGGTTCCAGCTGGCAGAGGGTCGGGTGGCAGGTGGGTGAGGAGAAGAGAAAGTACTGGGTAAAATAACTCCACACAGACTGGTATCCCATCATCAAATCACACTTTATTTACATGGGGAAAGTTTTTGACACTGATCCAGCTCCCTCAGAGCCAGCTCTCAGCGGAATAGGTTGTTTGACACTCCTGTTTTTATCTATCAGCTGGGGCTCCCTGATTGGACCAGATTAACAGCCCCAATCAGTGAACTTGTATTCAATGAGGACTACCTGGCTAACCTCATTACAAAAACTACATCAGGCACCAGGGAAATAGGATAGCAGGTAGGTTGATAAGTGCATATCTTAAGTTGAGGGGTCAGCTCAATGAGTGGTCAGTTAGTGGCAGAATGGGCTTGTTGTATTAGGCTGGGGTTTGGATCTGAGTGGGGTGGTGTTGGGGTGATGGGGGGGTGCAGGGTTGGTGATGGAATAGGAGAGTCTGTTCTAGAATGGACTATAGATGGGACTATACTGTTGAATCTGTTGACTATCCTGTTGAATAGATGGGACTATACTCATTGGAATTTAGAAATATGAAGGAAGGATCTTTAAGAAATATATAAAATTATGAAGGGAATAGATAATATAGAAGCAGGCAGATTTTTTCCACTGGTGGGTGAGACTAGAACTAGGTGACATAGCCTCAAAATAAGGGGGAGCGGATTTAATACTGAGCTGAAGAGGAACTTCTTCTCCCAAAGGGTTGGGAATCTGTGGAATTCCCTGTCCAGTGAAGCAGTTGAGTTGAATGTTTTTAAGGCAAAGATAGATTTTTGACAGTAAAGGAATTGTGAAGGAATTAAGGGTCAAGGTGAGCGGGTGGGTAAGTGGAGCTGAGTCTCAAAAAGATCAGCCATGATCCTGTTGAATGGTGGAGAAGGCTCATGGGGGCAAATAGCTTATTCCTGCTCCTATTTCTTATGGTCTTATCTCCTTATGTCTCCACCCCAAGTCGACATCTGACCAACTGCCTTCCTGATATTAATTAAGTTTTGAACAATTTAGGATTTGTTCCTATTGTGCCCCTGACAAACGTAAATCACTTGGGCTCTACCTGTAGGACAAACTCAACGCACTTACTCAGCAACTGCAGAGCTCTCCCTGGCTGAATTGTGCACCACCACTTCCAATCCCTGACTCAGACCTCTTCTGCATTCTTCCTGTTCTTGGCTTTTTTGAGAGAGGCAAGAGAGGAAAATTCTTGGGCCTTGACTAACATCTTTGTATCCTCGCTAGCCACTGGAGAGGCCCTGGATGACTGGCGAGTAGCTAATGTTGTTCAACTGTTCAAGAAGGGAAATGGGGATAATCCAGGAAACCACAGATTGGACACTCTTACATTCATGGTTGGGAACGTATTGGAGAGAATTCTTATGGAATTGGAATTATACACATTTTGAAAAGCATTGCCTAATTAAGGACAGTCAGCGTGGCTTTGTGCTGGGCAGGTCATGTGTTACTGACTTGATTGAATTTTTCAAGGGGGTGATGAAGGTGATCAATGAGGGTAGAGCAGTGGATGTTGTTTACATGGGTTAGTAAGGCTTTCAACAAGGCCCCTTGTGGTAGGCTCATCCATAATATTAAGATGCATGGGATCCATGGTGAGTTGGCCACGTGGATTTGGAATTGGCTTACCCATAGAAGACAGACAGTATTGGTGGAAGGGTGTTTTTCATGCTAGAGGGCTGTGACTAGTGGTGTTCTGCAGGGATCCACACTGGGACCTCTGCTGTTTGTGAAATATATGAATGACTTAGCTGTGGATAGGTGGGTTAGTAAGTTTGCAGATGACACAAAGAAGATCGGTGGAGTTATGGATAGTGTAGAAGATAGTCGAAGGATACAGTGGGATATAGGTCATTTGCAGACACAATGTGGAGGTGCCAGTGTTGGACTGGGATGGATAAGGTCAAAAATCACACAACACCAGGTTATAGTCCAACGGGTTTATTTGAGAACATCAGCTTTCAGAGTGTTGCTCTTTCATCAGGTGTAGTGAGAGAGGCATCAAGACATGGAATTTATACATAAAAGATCAAAAGACCATACAACTGATGCAAATGTACTGAATAAGCCTAAAATGGCTGGCTGACTCCCTTCTGTTAAATCTTTAATCAGTTAGAAAGGAGATGCAGGTTTTCATTGACTAAGATGCAAATCCCAGAATTCCTTTCAAGTCACTGCCCTGAGATAACTAAAGGTTTTATCAGCATATACAAGAGGTGGCATCTCAGGACAGACAATGCATTTTAGGTGTGAGGCCCTGTTTAGAACCTATCTATGTTTTAACCTGGAGTCAGACTGGTTTTATTTCCAAAGCAGGAATTTATAAAATACCCCATTGATTGACTGTGTCCACAAATTGTGTGCTTTTTGAACAAAGTAGAATGTATCTGCGAATACAAATCTGCAAATGCAAATTCACCCCATAGATGTATGTGCATGTGTGTGTGTGTGTTTGTGTGTGTGTGACTGCGAGGGAGTCTGTGTGTTTGAGACTTTTTGTGTGTGTGTGTGTCTGTGTACGTGTGTGTGTGTGTTTGTGTGTGTGTGTGTGTGTTGAGAGAGGGTCTGTGAAAGTGCCTGTGTGTATGTGTGCATGTGTGTGAGTGTGTGTGTGAGAGGTGGGGTCACCTGCAGTTTAACATGAACCAAAGATCATGGTTGAGACCATCCTCATGGATACCGATTTTGGCTATCAGCCTCTGCTTGGTGACCCTGCATTGTTGTGTATCCTGTGTCCATCTTGAAGGATGTTTACCCAAAAATTTGAGGCCGAATGTCCATGACTGCTGAAGTGTACCCCTGCTGGGCAGGAACATCCCTGTCTGGTGATTATTGCACGGTGTCCATTCATCTGTTGTCATAGTGTCTGCATGGTCTCGCCAATATACCATGTCGCGGGGTATCCTTGCCTGCAGAATAGGAGATAGACAACGTTGGCTGAGTCACACGAGTATCTGCCATGCATGTGGTGGGTGGTGTTCCCATGTGTGATGGTAGTGTCCATGTCAATGATCTGACATGTCCTGCAGAGGTTGCCATGTCAGGGTTGTGTGATGTTGTGGTTGATGTTGTTCTGAAGGCTGGGTAGTTTGCTGCGAACAATGAGTCTGTTTAAGGTTTCGAGGCTGTTTGAAGGCAAGAAGTGGAGGCATGGGGAAGATCTTGGCGAGGTCTTTATTGTCATTGAAAGCTGTGAAGAACATGGTGTAGTTTCTCTGCTCCAGGGAAGTACTGGACATTGAAGGGTACCCTATTGGTCATATCCTGTGTCTGTCTTTGGAGGAGGCCATTACAGTTTCTCTCTGTGGCACGTCGAACTGCCAATCGATGCGTTGAGCATTGTATCCCATTCTTATGAGGGTGTCCGCCAACACCTTCAGGTGTCCATCATATTCCTCCTCATCTCAACAGGTCCTGTGTATTGCGTAGGGCTTGTCTGTAGGGGCTGGCTGTTTTAATGTGTTTAGGGTGGAAACTAGAGAAATGCAGTATCGTGAGGTTATCTGTAGGCTTGTGGTAGAGTGAGGTACTGAGGTGTCCGTCCTTGATGGAGATGTGTGTGTCCAAGAGTGAGACTGATTCTAAAGAGTAGTCCATGATATGTCCGATGGTGGATTGAAACTTATTGATATCACTATGTAGTTGTTCAGTGATTTCTCACAGATATGGTGGAGAAATGGCAGATGGCACTTAATCTGGGTAAGTGTGAGGTGCTGCACTTTGGGAGATCAAATGATAAGGAAAAGTATACAGTTAATGGCAGCACTCTGAACATCATTGCTGTACAGAAGGATCTTGGGGTTCAAGTCCATAGCTCCCTGAAAGTGGCCACACAAGTAGATAGGGTGTTGAAGAATGCATATGGCATGCTTCCTTGTATTGGTTGGTGAATTGAGCACAAGAGTCAGGATGTCACGTTGCAGCTTTATAAGACTTTGGTTAGGCCACATTTAGAGTATTGTGTTCAATTCTGGTTGCCACATTACAGGAAGGATGTGGAGGCTTTGGACAGGGTGCAGAAGAGGTTTATCAGGATGCTGCCTGGATTAGAGGGTATAAGCTATAAGGAGAAGGCTAGAAAAACTCAGGTTGTTTTCTCTTGAGCGGCGCAGGTTGTGGGGAGAAATTAGAAGTCTATAAAATTATGAGATGCACTGATAGGGTTGACAGTCAGAATCTTTTTCCCAGAGTTGAAATGTCTAATTTTAGGGGGCATGCATTTAAGGTGAGAGGGTGAAAGTTCAAGGGAGACGTGAGGGGTAAGCTTTGCACACAGAGAGTCATAGGAGTCTGGAACGCACTGCCAGGGGTGGTGGTAGTGGAGGCGTTTAAGGGACTTTTAGATAAGCACACAAATATGCAAGGAATGGAGGGATATGGATCAATGGCAGGCAGAAGGGATGATTCATTTGGCATCATGTTAAGCACACCATCATGGGGAGAAAGGCCCGTTCCTGTGCTGTATGTTCAATGTTCTATATTCTCTGTTCTGTGTTTAATGAATCTGCCTACTTTGAAAGCACAGTATATGTGCTAATTGTTAGTTGCTGAAATTGATCATGACATGGTTTCTGGTTCTGTGTTCTTTCGAGGTTGCCAAGGTTCAAAAGATAATCAGCATTAAGACTAATTCAGTGCTTGCTATGTATATCATACTAGTTTATTCTATTATTCTGCAAACAATTTTATCACTGAGTTTTAAGGGAAATGACAGACATGTGGGCAGCACAGTAACTTAGCGATTACCACTGCTGCCTCACGGCGCCAGAGTCTTGGGTTCAATTTCGCCCTCAGGCAACTGAGTGGAGTTTGCATGTTCTTCCCATGTTTGTGTGGGTTTCCTCCGAGAGCTCTGGTTTCCTTCTCCAGCCCAAATTTATGCAGGTTAGGTGGATTGGCCATGCTAAATTGCCTATAGTGTCCAAGGATATGCAGGCTAGGTGCATTAACTGTGGGAAATGCAGGATTACAAGGATCGGGTAAGAGTGTAAGGTCTGGGTTGGATGGTCTTCAGAGGGTCACTGTGGACCTGATGGGCCAAATGGCCTGCTCGCAGTCTGTAGTGATTCTGTATTATTTCAAAAGAATGAATATTGAAAGGCAAAAGGAACTTGACAGAAGGTCTTCTGGTCCAGAAGCAAAAACCACAAGATTCTTATTAATCCATTGTTTGTGTGGGTATCTGTATACAATACCTATCCTTCCCAGTTCAGTGAGAAGTTCAGCAGACTGATGAAGGACAATGGAGCCAAGGTAAATTATACAGCTCTGTACTGGTCAAATAAGCCAAAATGCTGCTTCCTGCAAACTTGCTCATTTTCCAAACCAAATATGGCTAAGATCTCCAAAATTATACAGACGTTTTGCTACTTTCCTTAATTCAATCCGTGAATAATTATTGAACATAGGCTCTGATGAAATACAATCACCATTCAATCATGACTCCTAGAAAAGACCACCCCTTACCAAATTGTTAAAGTTGCATGATGTAATTGGGAAAAGTGAGAGAAAATCTGACTGTGGATGTAATCCAAAAGACCATCTTTCTGCAGACTTAATTTCCCAGAAGAGATTGCAAACACCACCCCTACTCCGAGCTAGCTCTGTTTACTCCTTCATCAAGCTTTTTGTTCTGCCACATTGTGAGCAAGTGTATGTAAATGCCCAGAAACTCTGAACGTTTATTATATTATTACCTTCTTTTAAGTCTACATAGAGTACAGAAAGCTCTTTCAAGGGCAGATACACGTGGCATGTCTTTGGTGTTCCATACTGAGCTATGATTTCATGTCCTTCAAAATTTGTGAAAGATTTTTGGACAAAACTAAACAAAACACATTTCTTCATCCTAATTCAGGTGAAAGAAATTGTTATTATTTCCAGATAATAGAAACACTCCTAAGAAAAAAGTACTGGTGTGAAGGGAAGAACCCAAACAAGTCCGATGGATTCAATTTAGATTTCGAGCTCCTCAAAGCTAAGCGCTGATGCAAACTGTGCATTAAAACCAAAATAACGCTAGCTCTGATTGATAGACATTAAATCACAAACCAAATAGATACTATTTAATAGTGGCTCACATAATGCTTTGAAGTTTCTTCTGAGCAATGTATGCAGATTGCCTGCTTTTAACTAAAATGCTGCTACTATATTTCTATAAGTGTATTGTACATCCTCAAAAGGCCACTAGAGTCCAGAGACCACAGATGGATAAAACATTTTACTAATTCAACTCACAACTCATATTTAGCCTGCCCTTTTGAGACAGGAACCTGCTTTGGAGGAAAGTAAATGTGCTCTGTCCAGTTACCCTCAGCAACAAGGCCCCCTCAGTTCTCTGGGACATGCTTTGGAAAGCCATAGGCACAGGGAGAACACATATCCTAGACCTCATTGCTACAGCCATTGAGGGGCAGTGCATCTTTGTTTTCAGCAGGATTATTAGGCTTCCAGTGACTTGGCTCTTTAGTTGTGTAAACAGTGATGCCCATCAAATAACCCCAATGTGGGGTACTCTAGTGAGAAGCTCAAACCCATTTGCCAGTCAGAAAAAAGCTGTTTACCAGAGAAACTGGCCCTGGAAATAATTTTTCAGTTTGTCTGGTTTGGACTTTAAAGGATATTTGTTCAAAGACATAACCACGATATGAGATTCTCCAATGAGTCTCCCTGTTTATGAACCAAAGAAGGTGGTGGTGTAGTGGTATTGTCACTAGGCAAACTCTTCTATCAACACCCCAGGGGTTACCATTGACTAGAAAATAAATTGGACTAGCCATATAAATACTATAGCTACTAGAGCAGCTCAGAGGCTGGGAGTTCTGTGGTGAGCAATTCACTTCCTGATTCCTCAAAGCCAATCCGCTATCTACAAGGCACAAGTCCATAGTGTGATGGAAAATTTGCCTGAACGAATGCACCTCCGGCAACAGTCAAGAAGCTCAAGAACATCCAGGAAAATGCAGTCAGCTTGAATGGCACCCATTTCAACATCCTTCACATTGACTCCATCCACCACTGACTATTAAAAACGTGAACAGTTGTGGCTCCCCTCTTTTTTAACACCCCCCCCCTTTATGTCTGTTGCAACTTTCTTTTTAGCATGTAGCAAACATTTCAATTAAACTTCATTAATTGGATCTAAAACGGAGGAGAGCCAATTCCAAGTTTTCTTCAGTAAAAACAAGTTGAATTTTATGATTTGCTGTTTTGAGAAAGAAAATGCAACGTCAAGCACAGATAATGAGCTTACAAAGAAGGAGGGGGAAGAGAGGAATGGTGAGGCAAAAACACTATAGACAGCAAGTGGCTGCTCGGCTTCTGCTATACTTCCCTATAGCTCTTCTTTCCCCTGGTCTGCTTCATATTCTGTAATTTTACCATGAAGATATCTGTTAGCCAGATCTCTCACTTTGTCAGCTTCCTTTTTATTTGCCAGCCCTATTTTATGATACTGCCTGAGCTCCAGCTCTTTTAACTTCTTCTGAAGAAGAGCCATGCCGGATTCAAAACGTTACCTCTGTTTCTCTCTCTCCACCAATGCTGCCAGCCCTGCAGAGTTTCTCCAGCATCCTCTGTGCTGGTTTCAGATTACCAGCACCTGCAGTGTTTTGCTGTTTCTGTGCCCTGCTTTTCTGCCACTTGTTGATGGCTTTCACCAGCTGCCACATCGTCTATCAGCTGCCATAGAGTCATAGGATCATGGAGATATATAGCCAGACCCTTTGATCCAACTCATCCATGCTGACCATAGTTTGTTCATTTAATCTAGTCCCAATTACCAGTATTTGGCCCATATCCCTCTAATCCCTTTCTATTCATATACCCATTCAGATGCCCTTTAAATGTTGCAATTGTACCAGCCTCCACCATCTGTTCTGGCACCTCATTCCATACACGCACCACCCTCTGCATGAAAATGTTGTCTTTTAGGTCCCTTTTAAACCTGTCCCCTCTCATCATAAACCTATCTCCTCTAGTTTTGGGCTCCCCTACCCTAGGGAGAAAGACCTCTATTCACCCTATCCATGCCCCTCATGATTTTATAAACATCTGTAAGGTCACTCTTCAGCCTCCGTGCTCCAGGGAAAACAACTTCAGCATATTTAGCCTCTCCCTGTAGCTCAAGCCGTCCCATCCTGACAACATCCTTGTAAATCCTTTCTGAATCCTTTTAAGTTTTACAACATCTTTCCTATAGCAGGGAGATCAGAACTGAATGGAATATTCCAAAAGCGCCCTAACCAATGTCCTTTACAGCTGCAACTTGACCTCCAAACTCCTATATTCAATGCACTGACCAATAAAGCAAGAGTACCAAATGCCCTCTTCCTTTTCTGTTTGAAGGGTATATTTTGCAACCAGACAAATCATTCAAATCATAAAATATATGTGTCCTGTATTAGTAAGTTTGGAACTATCTCTGCTGTTACCACACTGGTAACAAGTTCACTCATAAAGTAACCTCTAACAAGTGGCATAATTATACTCTTTCTCAAGAGCCCTTTCATTAACACACTGGAACTTAATTTATTTTCAGGTAGAAAACTTTATTTCCCACATGAATAAGGTCTGTGAACACCTGGTGCCTCAGAGAATGATGATTTCTGGTTGCTTAAAGTAATCAGTTATGTCTATCCTTTTGACACATATTTCTGACAGCAATCCTGGTATACAGACGCACCTCAGCAGATACTGACTATCCTTAATGCTACAGACAGTGGTCTTCCATCTTGAGTTTCTGGGGAACTCTGGAGCCACCAATGTTCCTTTAGGTGTCCTGGTTTCCTGAAATAGAAGCACTTGAGAATGTTTCCGATTTGTCTGCCAATTAATTTCCTATTTTTAACGTTGACGACAATTTTACCTTCTCTGTCTGGCCACTCCTTCTCACTAGCTCATTTCTACAGTATTACTGCCCCCATCTGGTTCGCAACAGCTTCCAGACCACAGTATCCCTGAGTTTATGGAGCTGTGTGTTAAAACTTAGTCATCTGCCAGAATTGCTACCTGTCCAGACTCTGCTACCATCTGTATCTCAACATGAATCCAATTTAGAAGGTGTATGGAGTTTGCTCAAGAAGAATTAACTCACAAAGGTTTACACAAGTGGATTTGATGCTTAAGTGTTCTCACCCATCACTCAAAAGCGAGCTTCTAAAGCAATTCATTTTCCAGGTATGTCTGGTCAGGCTGCTTCTTGAGGAAATAGAATATTTGACTATGCCTCTGTCACTTGCTGATATGCATTTAAAACAGTGGCACTCTCCTCAGGTAACAGAGAATAAACTTCACAAGATTTCCCTCTCAGCCTTCTCTGCAACAGTAGTGTCCAAATATGGGCTGCCCATTTAAACTGCTGTGCTAATCTTTCAACAGAGATAAAGCAAGCATCTACCTTTTCCCCATTAAAATGTTCAACGCGCCAACCTAAATACTTTAACACTTAAATCTCAGTTACATGTAAGTCCCTGACCAGAGCTGATTTCAGTTTCCCTTCTCAGCTCAACCTGTGTCAGTTTAAATTCCCTCCCACATTTGCTTAGAATTCCACCCAATTTCTTCTCTCCATTCCATTCCTGAGTCTCTTTCTCTCTCTCTCATCTCCACACCACCACACCACCCTCCACCCCACCCCATGTTCTTGGGATTGTCTTTCCTCTTTTCTCTATTGAAATTCTAATTCTAATTTCCACTGCTCTAGTCTTAATTTAACTGTTTCATTTCCCTCAGTTTTTAGCTGTAGATATTTTGCCACCCATTTTGCAATTTCTGTTTTCCTGGCTCTTTGTGAGTTCTCTAAATACTTAGCTATTACTTTCAATATTTCCAAGGGCTATTGTTTTAGCTTTCATTTACAAGTTATTTCAGCCTCCCCTATTAAAAGATTAACATCGAATAAAGCCATTCCAGCATGTTTAATGCTATGTCTTTATGCTTTTTTTTTACCCCTTAAAATAGCTTTTAAGGGAACAATCTCTTTACTTCAACTATTTAATTAATCAGTTAGTTTGTCATGGACTGAGTTGATTCAAAGCCATACTAGTTTTTTACCTCCCTCTCAATCATTCACAACAATTTTTGTTTGTTTAAGCTTTTTGTTTATCACATTACTATCATTTCAATTAAATTTATTTAACCAGGTCAAAAATGAAGAAGGGCTGGGTCCAAGATTTTCTTGAGTGAAAGGAAGTGGAGATTTATTACTTACTACCTTGAAGAGAAAAGGAAAATGGCACATTAAACATACATGCACACAAACACAGGCAATAGGCTTAGGAAAAAGCTGTAGCAGGTTGTGTTTAGCAGAGACAGAAAATGAAATGCAAATGCAGTTACAGATTTCGGGAACTCCCTTGGGTTGCAAGAATGAAAAGATGCAAGTCTAACTGTTTAGCTATTGTTTTGTTTCTTTAGCACCTTTTTCACTCTGATTAAAAGAGAGAGAGACTCATCAAGAGACAGCTTACAGCCCCAGCTCTCTTCCCCCTCCCCAGTCCGGATGAAGGGTCTAGGCCCGAAACATCGGCTCTCGCGCTCCTCTGATGCTGCCTGACCTGCTGTATTCGTCCAGCTCTACACTGTATTGACACTTACAGTTTTCTTCCTCTCATGTCCATGTTACTTCACCTCTCTTTTCCTTTTGGTATAATGTTCCTTTGTGAAGACTGATGTCTGTGTCATTGTTTCATGTCAAGCTAGATATACTGTTGGGGTTGTTGTCTGAATATATAAATGAGAGTTTGTTCATCTTAAAGTTAATTCTTACCTTGAGCTGATTTTTGAGAACCTTCCAGATCATTTCTGTATCTTTCTGATTGTTTGTGGAAAGACTAGATTTATTAATTCTATGAAGGCTCTCCTTCCCAACAGCAAGCAAGATTTTCAAAGTTTTTGACATCATCTGACTTGATCTGTAGAATAGAATTGCTTATATTGTTTAAACTATTGTAATTCAGTAAAAGTGTTATTGATACCCAATCAATAATGAGGTTTATGCTATCCATAAATATGTCACCTTAAAAACCGTATACAGTAATTTCTTTAGCCTTCTATAGATGACTTTTTGTCAGTGTAAATTAGTACTACTGTTCTGTTGGCCTTGGTCCCTTTGAAGTTGCTCCTTTAATAATTGCAAGCTTGTAGCAGCATATTTCTGCCTGTCAAAAAAAACACTAATCACATAAGATTTTTTTTAACTTGTGTGCCAATTTGGATGAGAAAATTGCAGAACAAGCCAACTTCTAGACACAAGTAAGCCTTCATCTGGCAAGCTACTTTCTAAAGTGTTCTAAATTATTTTTTCTTCTAGCAGTGTTTTGAATATATGATTTTGGAGCTATTAAGCTGCATTTTAAAATTCTAATCAGCAGCCTTCTTTTTATAGAGAGAGATTTGAGTGCTTCAGTACAGATCAGTAACATTTTAGTTTTGTTGTATTTGTAACTTCAACCTTTTTTCGTTTCAAATAAGATACACTGCGAAATTATTGTAACTCCAAAGAACTAACATTCTAATCAAATCGAAATTAGTTTTGGCAGTCAATGCCCTATCTACAGATCTGTACAGCAGTATGTACTCACAGAAACTGAAGCTGGAGAAGGAAGAGATAACAAGGTGTAGAACTGGATGAACACAGCAGGCCGAGCAGCATCAGAGGAACAGGAAAGCTGACATTTTGGGCCTAGACCCTTCTTCAGAAATGGAGGAGGGGAAGGGGGTTCTGAAATAAACAGGGGGAGAGGGGAAGGCGGATAGAAGATGGATAGACGAGAAGATAGGTGGAGAGGAGACAGACAGGTCAAAGAGGCGGAGATGGAGCCAGTAAAGGTGAGTGTAGGTGGGGAGTTAGGGAGGAGATAGGTCAGTCCAGGGAGGACGGACAGGTCAAGGGGGCGGGATGAGGTTAGTAGGTAGGAGATGGGGGTGGGGCTTGAGGTGGGAGGAGGGGATAGGTGGGAGGAAGGACGGGTTAGGGAGGCGGGGACGAGCTGGGCTGTTTTTGGGATGTGGTAGGGGGAGGCCCCACGCCCTCCACTTCCTCCAGAACTTCCAATTCCCCGGTCCCCAACACCTCATCTTTACCATGGATGTCCAGTCCCTATACACCTGCATTCCCCATACAGATGGCCTAAAGGCCCTCCGCTTCTTCCTGTCCCCATAGGCCTGACTAGTCCCCCTCCACTGACACCCTCATCCGCTTAGCCAAACTCGTCCTCACCCTCAACAACTTCTCTTTCAATTCCTCCCGCTTCCTACAGACAAAGGGGGTGGCCATGGGTACCCGCATGGGCCCAAGCTATGACTGCCTCTTTGGAGGTTACGTGGAACAATCCCTCTTCTGTACCTACACTGGCCCTAAACCCCACGTCTTCCTCCGTTACATTGATGACTGTATTGGCGCTGCCTCGTGCTCCCACAGTTCATCCACTTCACCAACACCTTCCACCCCAACCTTAAGTTCACCTGGACCATCTCTAATACCTCTCTCTCCTTCTTGGACCTCTCATTTTCCATTTCTGGCAACCACCTAGAAACCAATATCCATTTCAAGCCCACTGACTCCCATATCTACCTAGAATACACCTCCTCCGACCCACCTTCCTGCAAAAATGCCATCCCCAATTCCCAATTCCTTCGCCTCTGCCGCATCCGCTCCCAGGATGAGGCATACCACTCCCGTACGTCTCAGATGTCCTCATTTTTCAAGGACCGCAACTTCCGCCCGTCAGTGGTCGAGAATGCCCTGAACCGTGTCTCCCGCATTTCCCGCAATTTATCCCTCACGCCCCCCTCCCCGCAATAACAACCAAAACAGAATCCCCCTCGTCCTCACATACCACCCCACCAAACTCCGGATCCAACGCATCATCCTCCGACACTTCCGCTGTCTGCAATCCGATGCCACTACCAAAGACATTTTTCCCTCCCCACCCTTATCTGCTTTCCGGAGGGACCACTCTCTCCGTGACTCCCTTGTCCGCTCCACACTCCCCTCCAGCCCCACCACACCTGGCACCTTTCCCTGCAACCGCAGGAAGTGCTACACCTGTCCCTACATCTACCCCCTCATCCCCATCCTGGGCCCCAAGAAGACTTTCCACATCAAGCAGATGTTTATCTGCACATCTGCCAATGTGGTATACTGCATCCGCTGTTCCTGTTGTGGCCTCCTCTACGTCGGGGAAACTAAGCGGAGACTTGGGGACCGCTTTGCAGAACATCTATGCTCGGTTCACACTAAACAACTACGCCTCCCAGTCGCGAACCATTTCAACTCCCCCTCCCATTCCTCAGACGACATGTCCATCCTGGGCCTCCTGCAGATCCACAATGATGCTACCCAAAGGTTGCAGGAACAGCAACTCATATTCCGCTTGGGAACCCTGCAGCCCAATGGTATCAATGTGGACTTCACAAGCTTCAAAATCTCCCCTCCCCCTACCGCATCCCAAAACCAGCCCAGCTCGTCCCCACCTCCCTAACCTGTCCTTCCTCCCACCTATCCTCTCCTCCCACCTCAAGCCCCACCCCCATCTCCTACCTACTAACGTCATCCCACCCCCCTTGACCTGTCCGTCCTCCCTGGACTGACCTATCTCCTCCCTAACTCCCCACCTACACTCACCTTTACTGGCTCCATTCCTGCCCCTTTGACCTGTCTGTCTCCTCTCCACCTATCTTCTCCTCTATCCATCTTCTATCCACCTCCCCCTCTCTCCCTATTTATTTCAGAATCCCCTTCCCCTCCCCCATTTCTGAAGAAGGGTCGAGGCCCGAAACGTCAGCTTTCCTGCTCCTCTGATGCTGCTGGGCCTGCTGTGTTCATCCAGCACTATACTTTGTTACCTCAGATTCTCCAGCATCTGCAATTCCTATTATCTGTGGAGAAGGAAGACCTTTTTTTCAGCTTGCTGTTCTCCAATGCTATCATCAAGTTGTATTCAACTAGCATTCCAAATATTTGCCACCAATATATCGGAGTATTTTTGTCAGATGGCCACTGCTGTTAACATGATGTCAGTTCATCTCCCAGAGGCTAATTTTGTTTCCTGATGAGACAATGCTTTTGTTATTGCCCGTACTTAAGAATCCAGGCATATCTCAGACCTAATTGAGGAATCCAACAATTATTGATTACAGCTAACTATAACAAACAAAATTTACTTTCACAGGCATATAAGTGTCTGGGCTAGCTTTAAACTATTACATTACAACAGAGCAGCATAATTTCAATAGCATGTCATTCTGCAAGTGATCCTGGCATAAGAGGCACAATGAGACCTTTATACCATCAGGCTGTGATACAGTGAAGATATCATGAATATGTCTCATAAAGGTATACTGACATACTGTCTGTGAAATATTATACAACAAGGCGATGGCAAATAACTGCAGTACTTTGTCTAGCATAACCATGGTCCCATCCAATGGAAGTTTATGGTTAATATTGCCATGTAGGAACTGAAGGTAGAGAATGAGATTATTGGTAGCAGTTCGGAGCACATTGGCTGTAACTCATTAACAGATAATGCCTGCCAAACACAGAACCCCTATTGGTTGCCCTGAAATGCTCCCTTCAACACTCTCAGGTCTGCAACCTCTTGATATTCTCTCTCTGCTGTGTTCCTATTTTATATAAAAAGAAGGATGCATACAATGAGATTAACATTGGTTACCACGAGCTGCAGGAAGCCCAGCTGTCAGGAACTATTCCACGATGAATGTGATGACAGATGCATTATCATCTTTGTGAGCTTTTAGTGAGGTGACTGTAGAAGAATGTACGTGGTGGAGCACTATACATATGAAGGTCGGTCTGTGCTGTCTCTTGGGCATGCTTTTTAAGCAATTCAAGTAGTAAGGGGGATTATCAAGTGGCTAACATTTTTAGTAACTCTGCATTGCCTTGCTTTCTCATCTTAAGCATAGTGAATCTACTGCCTCGCTTTGCTATACTGGTTCATCTAGCTACCACCTGCCACTGCTGTTTTCCTCCTGTTCTTACATTCCAGATTACCAAACAAAGCTTTTCTCTTCTGGGTGACTTCATGTCAAAGTATCTTAACAGCTTCATCTATGACCCTTAGGCTCTGGGCCTTGCTGTAAATCTGAGAAATACCTTTGTACAAATAGACTTTTTTTGGTGCATGGGAAGCAGTTTGAAGTGTTGTGGTTCATTCATATTGTTGCAGGCTTTTGAAATCTACAACAATCTGTGATTTCCTATCCTCAAACAGCTGTTGTCCATTTTCATTGCCAAGAGCTCACCTTCCATTCAGCAAATTTTGGTCATGATTTGCAACATTCAGTATTCCAACCAGGACAAAAATCCAGGCTGATGCCTATTTCTGCTTATTCCTAAGGGTTCCACTTTTCTGAACTCCAGGGACTCTTCTCCATCCAAGTCAAGTACAACTCAGTGAGGGCCTCAGCACATGCACATAATATCCGCCAAATGTATGTGGAATAAACTGACCACAGTGGAAATTTATACCCCGCTAGATGTGTTTTCAGTCAGGGGTGTTATCAACTAAGAGGGTCTGGCTGGGATGCCTGAGACCAAATGGACCTAGGGAATAGATGATGGTTATATGTTAATTAAGGGATAATTAGGTGAGGGCTGGGTGTATGGATATGGGGAACAGGTAATTAGTGGTGTTAAAACTCACTCAGAGATAGTAGGAACTGCTGATGCGGGAGATTCTGAGATAACAAGGTGTGGAGCTGGATGAACACAGCAGGCCAGGCAGCATCAGAGGAGCGGGAAAGCTGACGTTTCTGAAGAAAGGCCCAGACCTGAAACGTCAGCTTTCCTGTTCCTCTGGTGCTGCCTGGCCTGCTGTGTTCATTCAGCTCCACACCTTGTTATCTCAAGTAATTAGTGGTGTTGGCATATTGTGATGTGAGCGTTGGAATAAAATTCTGATTGGAAAAGTATAACGCCTGGACTCTTGTCAAACCAATTTTAACCTCTTGTGTCTATCAATGGGAGCATTGCTGCCAACCTCTGACTTGGTCCCTACAATACAGGAGATGGTTAAGATGTGCATTAACTGATTTGCACTTAAGCCAATTGAGGTCCCTCTGTAGGTTATTGTTACCCACTTAAATTCTCACTCCACTTCTACTGCCACAATATGCTGGGCAGTGGGGAACAGGTAGCACTAAGAAGGTTATTTTCTGACCCAGAACAGGCTACAACCTTTCGGCATGGAGGAAGGGGGTGATTACATGAATGCCCTGGAAGTATGCCCCATATATTGTAGCCTCCATTTCTGCCTTTTTTGCCTGGCCTGTTAAACTTGCATACCCAACATCTCACCTCACTGATAGGTCCTATCACACTGCAACCAAAAATCTGGGAATGATCAGGTACGCTGGGGCCCCCTTGGCTCAGCAGTTAGCACCTTCACAGCACCAGGGACCCAGGTTCAATTCCACCCTCATGCAACTGTCTGTGTGGAGTTTGCACATTCTCCCCATGTCTGCATGAGTTTACTCCAGGTGCTGTGATTTCCTCCCACAGTCCAAAGATGTGCAGGGTAGGTAGATTGGCCATGGGAAAGGCAGGGTTACAGGGGTGGGCATAGGTGGGATGCTCTTGGGAGTGTTGGTGTGGACAGGATGGGCCAAATGGCCACACTGTCAGCATTCTATGACCTGAGTCGAGCAACCATTTTCAATATTTATGCGCTCCCTTTCAGCCCCAGCAGCAGCAACCACTATCAACTGCCCGGTTTGGAGTTTGCTGTGGTCGACAACAACCTGATACCATCATCAAGAATCAAAGCAACTGTAAGATAATGAACTCATTCCACCCTTGTATCTTGGATTCTTGATCCACAGAATTTGTTCTTATTTGCCCATCTTTTCCAGCAAGGATACTTCTACGGAATGGTCAGTCTTGACCGTCCTGTCTATGGCAGGATGTGCATGTATAATAGGGGTATAGTTTAAGCTTGCATATTTGTAATTAGTAATCCATTTTGTGACTTGTTAAATGCTAAGTTTGTATCCAACAAATAAGCTTTGTTTTCTTATTTATCGATGAAACATGGCTTGAGTTTCATTTACGTTAGATAGTGAGCATCTTAACAATTAAATTAGTCTTTTGTACACTTCTGGTGGCTCAGGGATTAGAGGGACTTGATATCCAGTGCACACGTGCAATCAGGGTCATGAAAGTGACACTCTCATCTTTGAATCACAAGGCTCTGGATTCAAGTCCCACTCCAACGCTTGAGCAGAAAAATAATGGGTGATATTCCCAGTGCAGTACAGAGGGAGTACTGCATTGTTGGAGGTGCTATCTTTTGGATAAATCCTTAAATCATGGCACCATCTGCCTATTCTGGCACACCTAAAAGATTCCATAGCACTATTTCAAACAAAAGAAAGGAAATTCTCTCCAGAACTTTGGCTGACATTTATTCTGAAAGCACATGACTAAAGACTTCTACCTTGTGTTGGGGTGATACTTACTGTGATAAGTTGCCTTACTGAGATAGCCCCAGAACTGATACTTAATTTTATTTTGATAAGTTTTCTTTAAAGATTTGTGGGTTTTTTTGTTACAAGTGCTCACCAATTATTTAATTCAGTTAAATATTTTCTGTTTTCCCAAAAGTGAATAAAGGGAGGCTTCTAGGGAAATGGGGTGTTGGTTGGGGAGTGGGGTAGACATTTGTGATGTTCCTTTCTATAATTAATCTAGCATTAGTTGAAGGATTGGTATCGGGTTTCATGCTTGATCATCTGGCTTCAGGATAAAATGACAACATTGTCAGAATAGGTTATATGTGGCAAAAAAATACAGTTAGGTACAGTTCATCATATTTGAATGAGCAAATGATATCTCAATTTATATAACATCCCTACGCAAAAAGAAACACTTTTCCATACTTGCCATTTGTTTATTCCAATTTAAAAACTTGTTAATCACAACACCTAGGAATATTGTACTTTTGTCCTCGATATGACTGACACGAGACTCCCTAAGCAGGTGCTCTACTTCCAGCTTCAAAACAGCAGGTGAGCCCCAGGTGGACAGAGAAAGCCCTTCAGTGATACCGTCAAGGCTTCACTGGCAAAATGCGGCATTCCCACAGACACCTGGGAGTCACTGGCCCAAGACCATCCAAAGTGAAGGAGAAGCATTCGGGAAAGCATCGAGCACCTGGAGACTTGCTGATGGGAAAAATGGAAGCCAGACGAAAACAGTGAAAGGAGCGCGCTGCCACACCAACGCCTCACCCACCCCTTCCCACGACCACCACCTGCCCCCAAGTGTAACAGAGCCTGTGGTAGCTGCAACAGTTTGTACAGCAACCTACGGATGCACCCTGAGAGTGAAAGGGAGCCATCCTCACCTGTCAGGGACCACCAATCATGATGACAACTCTTTGATGATTTAATACTTTTAGAGGACAGTCACCAGTTTCCTTTCCAATATTAAAGGATACAGGAATCCTAGTTTTTTTTTTAAATGTTCCAATTTTAAAATAATTATTATACTCTTTGTATTAAGCATTCTTCTATTTCCTATTTTTCTTCTTGCAATGTCCGTTAAGGCCAATGAAGCCATTACAACAGAATATCAAATCTTGACCTACAGATATATGCAAACTGACTCTGTCCTTTACAGTTACAATAATTAATTTAAAGATTACTATGCTTAGATTTGTATGTTTTTGTTACACTCTCAATGACTGCATTCCCACTTCTGAATTACAAGTTTCAGGTGCATTTGAGAGACTTGATAATCTAGATTGATGCTCTAGTGCAGATACTATCATAGAGTTTCACAGAATCCCTACAGTGTGGAAACAGGCCCTTCGGTCCAACAAGTCCACACCAATCCTCACAGCATCCCACCCAGACCCATCCCCCTCTCACCCACCTCATCTACACATCTCTGAACACTATGGGCAATTTAGCCTGGCCAATCCACCTAGCCTGCACATCCTTGGACTGTGGGAGGAAACTGGAGCACCCGGAAGAAACCCATGCAGACATGAGGAGAATGTACAGGCTCCACACAGACAGTCGACCGAGGCTGGAATTGAACCCAGGTTCCTGGTGCTGTGAGGCAGCAGTGCGAACCACTGAGATCATTCAAAGAAGGCATTGAACAAAGGTCCTGTCTGCTTTGTCTGGTGGCTGTAAAAGGCAGACGTGAAAGATCCATGACATCATTCAAATGGGAGACCCGTCCATGGGCTAGCAAGTATTTAGTCTTCAACAAACATCACTAAAATAAATTACATGGTCATTTGCCTCTCTGTCATTTGTGAGATTTTGCTGTGTAGATATTGCTGCTGTGCTGCATTACAGTCAAGCCTTTCAGGACTTCCTGAAGTATATCATTATAAACACAAGTTCTTTCTTTCTTATTCATGTGTAATTATTCAATTGAAGTTTGGATTCAGTTATGTGGAAACGTTTGCTCAAGTCCTATCTAAAATCATCATTGTTACCTTTGTGAGTGTGTGCATATGACTTTAACATTGTCTTTACTATAAAATATAAATTCAGGAACCTGAACTGTTGTTACATTATGACATTCTAGCCTTCACTCTGTTCGAGATGGTTTATTAACATGCCCAGGCTATTACAATTCTTTGACTTGCAAAGCCATCCGATTTTGAACTCTCGTCACAGTGGGAATCAGCAGACCTTTTGAAAAATTCTTCCCGAACTGACAGTTAACTCTGAAAGGTGCTAGAAGGAAGTTTAGTAAGCTAATGGTCAGAGTTATTTCTAAAGATCGTGTGCATTTCCAAAGACAATAAAATTAAAAACAGTACACCACTCAATATTCAGTCAGGACAAAAATATGGAGCTGGTGATTGTGCCTGGCTTGCTAGATTTTTTTTCCTTGTTCGTAGTTATGCTGACTTGCTGTCTCCCTCAGTCATCACAACTCCATTATTCCCCAAACCTTTTTGATTAATCGAGCTTCTGCGGGCAGAGATTCTTACTTTTGAAGTACACCCATTGATGTTCTGGTCTTATGTTTCTCTCTTACAAATTGGCTGTGATCAGGGTTGATTTATAGATGAAAGTGTCAAACTGTGGATCATCAATGCTAAAATGTATTTAAATAAATGCTCAAGGAAAGCTACATGTGCACATTTTAAAATTACATGATCATGTTGGCTTAACATTAGACCTTTCAGAATCTGCTAGTTTCACAATTACAAACAATGCACAACTTTTATCTAAATATTTGATAAGTGTCACACAGCTTTTGATTTTGGAACTTTCCGTGAAGTATTTTAAGAATGGAATTTATATGAAACAGGGCGAGAAAAAGAAAATGAAAATGTTTGTCAAATTAGAAGAAAAGTGGAGAAAGAGGACCAAGGAAATATTATATAAATAAAAGTGGTAAATTACTCTTTAATTTTAACCACTCTTTGGTTAAAAGAGTGTCAAAACTACATGAAAGCATCAGAACAGCATGGTGGGTGAATGGATAATATGTTCATGATAATCTAAACTACATAATCTATAAAATATCCAAGTTACCAACAGAATCTATCACAGTTGTATTACCATTAATATTTTTACGCTCTTTCAACTTCACTAAATGCCTCTGGTTTAATTCCATAGAGATACAACAACACTCATCAGTGCTAGATGCTGGAATAATGTGGCTCAGTGGTTAGCATGGCTGCCTCACAGTGTCAGGGGCCTGGGTTTGAATCCACCCTCAGGCGACTGTCTGTGTGGAGTTTGCACGTTCTCACTGTTTCTGTGTGGGTTTCTGCTGGGTTCTCCGATTTCCCCTCACAGTCCAAAATTGTGCAAGTTATGTGGATTGGCCATGCTAAATTGCCGATAGTTTCCAGGGGTGTAGGTGAGTTATCTATGGTAAATGTAGGATTATAGGGTGGGCGAAGGGTCTGGTGGGGATGCACTTCGAAAGGTGGGTGTGGACCCTTTAGGCCAAATGGCCTATTTCCACACAGTAGGGATTCTAACATCACCAAACATGGTTGCTAAAGCTGATTGACTGTGTAGTCCTTTGTTAAGAGTGCCTAGGTTTGTACTATGCCCCAGTTACCTATAACACCAATATTGCTGAATAATACACATTGTTTATCCATTAAAGGGTTACAGATATTATATCACCAATTGAAGAAGAAATAAGGGCTGTCTTTCTTATTCTACAACCTCATAATCACTTGGCTGATGATAGACAGCCTCATTCCTTCCAATCTGTCCATTGGTCTTTCATAATCTGGAGAGAATAGTTTAGCTAATATCATGGTTGTAATAATGCACTGATATTTAAATGCATTATGGATTTGTTGACTGTCAATTCTAATTTTTTTTCCAATATGTCTGGCAATGTTGAAGGCAACATGTATTATATCCCAAGTATTATTTACAGGTCCCAACAGCTCAGTAGATATTTTTGGGGTGAGACTTTTTTTGAGTTGCTTCTTCCATCAGGTGCATTTGTGACCAACAGGTAGTGCAAATTTGTACGTATCATGCAGAGGATTTCCCATTCCATCATCATCATGCCTTACCATTAGTAAATGTGCAAATGTTTTTATATTAATGGCTGTTGATAGGATAGAACTTTAGTGCTGTTGGAAAAAAAAAGCATTCTGTCAAAGCTTTCAATCTTGTAGATATTGTGACAATTCACAAGAGTGGCATATTTTGGGAAAACCAACATCTATACTGTTTGAGAGCAAAGTGCTGATTAATTGGCAAGTGGACACTGATTAATCCAGGCATTTCTAGTCAAAGAATAGAATATTTCTATTCTTTTCACCAGAAAATGATAATTGACAGTTACTGTCAGCCTCTTTAAATCTTAAACCAGGCAGGTGTTATAAAGTGAAAGGTGGGTAAATGTACCCTGACTAACTTTACCCAGTTTGTAGTAACCCTTTTTAACTCAGGCACGTTGCTCAGTGAGATAGACAAAGCGGACAAGAGTCTGGGAACGTCCAATGCAGCTTTATCAAACTCTTTATCAAAGAAAAACAACATTTATCAGACTATACTATCATACATTAATTAAACTCTATCAAATTTTATCAGACTCTTCATAGGACTCTTCAGTAAACAGTTTCAAATCTATACTAGTTATGTACTTCTGACATGTGCTTCTGAGGATTCGCTACATCTTATCCATTGGTGCCTACTGCTGTATGTGAACTGTTTGTCTGAAGAGTCTGATAATTCCCATTCACTAAGGCTGTGACATTCTGTTCCTTGTTCTTTGAGGGTTGGCTGATGTTTCAGGATCTGCAGTCATCGATTTGGGCTTCTCCACTCATCTAGGACTGATTCTGGTCTTTGGGGTGCGCAGGGTAGGTGAATTACCATGGGAAACGCAGGGTTACAGGGATTGGGTAAGGGGTGGAATGCACTTTGGAGGACCAATGTGAACTCAATGGGCTGAATGGCCTGCTTCCACACTGTAGGGATTCTATGACTATGTCATGGTCTTTGGAGACGCTGTTGAAGAAAGTGCCAAAGCAAAAGGAGCTTGGGCTCCAGGTCACCACCTTTATTTCCCCCTCTTCACACCCTTTTCGAAGATTCAGTGGCCTGTGTTCAACACTACCATCAGGCAGGAGCAGGAAGATCCAATGAGATTACTATGTTCCACATTTCTGCATTAATACTGTCTGGACCCGAGATGCTGACTCTGGTTTCTCTCCACAGATGCTGCCGGACCTGTTGAGTTTTTCAGCAATTTATGTTTTTGCTTCTGATTTCCAGCATCTGCAGTTCTTTCGGTTTTTTGAATCCTGTCTGTCCGAGCTGTGCAGTTTGAAAATTGAGGAGTCTGGCTAGGTTTAAATTTGCCTTCCATGTTTTTATTGATGGTCATGGAAAAGTATCAATAGTTCTGTTACAATATAGGGTGGCACAGTGGCTCAGTGGTTAGTATTGCTGCCTCATAGTGCCAGGCACCAGGGATCGATTCCAGCCTCGGGCAACTATCTGTGTGGAATTTGTGCATTCTCCCCGTGTCTGTGTGGGTTCCTCCCAGAGTCTAAAGATATGCATTGCACATAGTGTCCATGGATGTGCAGGGTAGGTGAATTAACTATGGGAAATGCAGGTTTACAGGGATGAGGTAGGGAGTGGGTCTGGGTGGGATGCTCTTTGGAGGGCCAAGTGAACTCAATGGGCTGAATGGCCTGCTTCCACACTGTAGGGATTCTATGACTATGTCATGGCTCACTTGACTGCAAATGTTCACCCTGAATGGTGAAAATATTGCACTGAGAAATGAACCAGCAAACAGCTGTTGCCTATTTTGTTGAGTTCAAAAAACTTTCAGTGTATGTATATGTTCCCTTTGTTTGCACAAAACAGAGTCCAGCGTATTACTATATGTAGCTTCCAGTACACACAAGTATGTCACATTGCCAGTCTGACTGACTATCCTAAACTGGTTGTCATTGTCTGTCTGGGCACACTTGGCACATGAAAACATGGTATGGAACGGGGTGTCACATCTGTGCCCTTGATCACCCTCGGCAATGCTGGAAGGGTTTAATGAATTCTGCTGCCATCTGCTCCAGTTGACCTACAATCTAATTTTTGATGCAAAACTTGATGAATATAGAGGGCAAGCAACCAACACCTTTGACTAACACATGAAACATTCATGGAATACTACAAACTGACTCTTAGGACTGTTTCAATTATTTTAGAGACTGACAACTTTAAAAAAAAGATATTGAGTCTTCAGTGACTGACTGGAAGAATCGTGAGAGAAGATTTCAAGCTTTAAGGTGTTTCCTGTAACAGACTGGAAACAATTTTGTATAAGCACTATCAGCAAGCAAATGATACACCAAACTGGAGAAAATTCTCTTCAGTTCATCTTCAGGATAGCCTCCAGAGTTAATACTTTTATTCTGCCACTGCAGTGAATATTTTAGTCTCTAGTCCACAGCCCTTCTCAGCTCCTGATGGCTTGCATCTTTTTCTTTTTCTGGCTGGATAACTTCTAATCCTTAAACTAACTTTCGCAGTCAGAGTTACACTGACAACTCTTTCTTCCAGCCAAAGCTGCCAGTTCTGGATAAATCCTCACAAATTTTGTCTAATCAGTTCAAGTAAAATCTCCCACATGCATTCAATGTGTTGAACAGTAGATTTTGACTGTCTGTATTGCTCTGTTCACTTTCTCTTTGTTAAATTCCTCTACATTGACTTGTCTGAGATTTTCAGGGATATCTTAAGTAAAGCTCTGAAACTTAATATTACAAAGGCTTGCTCTTGATTCTGCTCCTCTTACAGCTCATCTCCATGACAATATAAGAAACAATAGGACATGTATCTAGGTAAAAATGCTATTAAGCTATCCTTTAAAACCTCTGATACTATTCTGTCTAGAAATTAATTAGACAGTTTAAAGTATAACTGTTTACAAAACCTGATGTTCTTAGCTCCTCTGAGACCTGAATACTAAATGCCTACCTAGATTCAAAACAAATACCTTTGCCATTGTAAAGAGGGATGAGGGTCTTGTACGTTCTTCCTTCAGTCTGAGTCTCACAGTGCTCATAAAAATGAAACATGTTGTCCACAAGGACACAGGAGGACCCCCGTTCACTACTCCATTTTGCCAGACTACCCCAAAACATCTTTAAACAGGACTTGCAAATGCATTGTCATGAAGGCCAAGATCTTGATTTTCACACCAAGGAGACACCTGCCAACAGCAGAAAGAAATGGTGACATTGCCTGTGGACTGGCATGTGACATGATGATCAGTGGCTACAGGAACTTGGCAATACAGAAAACAGACACTCACAATGATGCCTGATAAAAAATATATGCAACGTTTGTGGTGGAACCTATCTCTCACAGGTTCATCTCTTCAGTCCTTAAGAAGGGTTATACCTGAAATGTTGACTGTTCCTTCCCTCCAGACTGCTGCTTGGAGTTACTGTGCTCTTCCTGCCTCCTAACCAAGTCTTTTCAGCCATCAGCAAAAATGTGAAGCCACCCCATCTCCAACAGATTTGCTGCATGGACATCACTTTACACTGATGAAATGGTGCCAGGAAATACTTTCACCAAACAAAAGTCCTTTTCATCTCAATCTTGAAATTTCCGATTAACATTACTGTAGCAACTTTCATGGCTAGGTGATGGTGCACTGTTGTTGGCAAGAATTCCAGTTTTTTTGCTTCTCTTTTGCTTCATAAAATGAAATGTTTTCTGATACCATCAATGCACTGTGTATCCCTAGTTTTAAGATTTTCTTCCTTGTTTTGGACAAATTTTCTACTTTCCACTCCATCAAATCCCTTACCCACATTATAAAGCTCAATTACATTGTCCCTTAACACTGTTCATGGAAGTTCAAAGTGAATAAAATCCAAAACACATTCTCATTCTCAACATTTTTGTACAAATAATCCCTGAAGAAAAAAATGATCAATCCTATAAAGTTTGAGTGTGATTTATATACATACTGCTAATTTTGTTATTTTTTATTATCTCTTGCTATGAGAATTCACATTTAAAAGGCAGTCTGGATTTTCCAGTGACAATCACTGTACAGTTGACTTCTGAATTTTTAGCAGCAGGTAAGATAACACCATTTTTCTACTCGCCGTACAATGCTGGTAATGACACACCACTGAAGGGGTAGAATTAATGACCCGTTGCCGGATTTTTCAGCTTCCTTTCATTTTTAAATTGTGATAATGCTGCATTGTCATTTTAAAGCAAAAATACCAGTTTGACTCCAAATAGAAACCTCAGTGGAGCAGGACTCCAGCTGTGTGTTAAACAGTATTCATGGGAGACTGCAGGAAAAGTTATGTAACCAGGCTTAGCTTACCGCTTGGGTAGACAGTGCCTCCTTACCATTGGCACCGCGCCAACTTTGGTGAATAGTCCTTTCAATATTTTAATCTGGTGGTTACTACTGGTATAATAAAATGGCTGAACCCTTTGACTCTGTGAGCATGCAATGGCACAATTCGTCAGGAAATACATGAAATGAACAACTGGCATGTGTGAGGAAAAGCAGACTTAAGCTCAATTTAATTACTGTTCAAACCAGGTGAAGGTTTCATTGAGTTATTTTGATGCAGGTCCATTCCCCCTTCAGAAGCTCTGTTAATTGTTCACACCATTCGCTATGTTAGTAATCCAAACAATTCTCAGATTATGCCCATTGCTTTCTGCTTATTTTCAGGAATTCTGCTTTTTGAGTGCACCTCAATCTCCATATCTTTGACAGCAAGCTCTTTCTAAATATTGTGATACATTAGTGACTGGGCTCTGTGTACAGTAACTCTACAGGCAGTCATGATTAATGACTCCACAAGGGAAGCTCAGCAGATTATTCATGAACTATGAAGCACCTTTTATAGAGCACATCTAAAATTTAATTTTAAACACCTCTGTATTTTTTATGACATCTCAAGATATAAGAGGCATCCATGGTTTCCAGATTAAGCTTGTGGTATAAATTCATAAATTTACTTAGTATAGGTCACCACACAAAGTGCTATACAAGTAAGTCAGTGGATTATCTTGTACTCTATTTATCCACATTAGTATGTTATAGCAGTCATGCAGAATAAAAGCTTGTCTATCTGCTGAATGTGACCAAATGAGGCAAGAAAAACTGATTCTTACATATTACAAGTTTGATTATGTTTGCACAACTGAATATAAATAGAGTGTTAGGGGAACCTGAAGTCTGGAAACCAGTTCAGGAACATTATGCTTCACTGAAATAGAGTCACTGCATCTTTGCTGTAAATTTAAAATGCCACTGGCAGACCCAGAGTTGTAAAGAAAAAAAATAGGTAATTTCTTCAAGACATGGGAGACACTGCATGAAAGCTTCTGCATTTTGAATACACTTCTAGATTCTAGTAGAACAGCTCCATCACTAAGGAACCAAATTTCCTCGATGTATAAGAGCTGGTACACACATTGAATACTGTTGTGTTCTCATGTTAGGGAGTCCATCATTGCTTCTCTTCTCTCTTGAAATGACTTGCGCATCAGTAGCCATTACACAGGCTAATATTAAAGATATTTCTGCTTGTTAAGTCCTTCTTAATGAGCAATCAACTCATTAAGAAGGATTTAACAAGCAATCAACTTGCAAATTTCTTCAGGATTAACTTCATTTACACATCACACTAATTTTCTCTAATTAAAACTGGAGTTAAAGCCCTAAAGGGAGGAAGCAGAGTTTGAGAATTGAATAGAGTAGGAGATAATACAGTTCATTGCACCATAAGGTGGCTAATTCAACCAGTGCATGAGTATATGATGTTCAACACTGGAATACAGCAGCAGGTCAAATGACAGATCCAATTTTTTGTCATGAGTTGTATTGCAGGTTACAAGTATCACTGATAGTATTTCTAATTCCAGACCTACTCCTGCAACACATTACTAACAATGATGGTTTCATTAATTATCCCACTGCCTGCTCTTGTGCTTCTGTACACATGCTGCTTTTGGTTCTGAGGAAGCTCTGAGGAAGGGTCACCAGACCCGAAATCTGAGCACTGTCTTTTCCTTCACAGATGCTGCCAGACCTGATGAGCTTTTCCGGCATCCTTGTTTCTGTTGCTGCTTTTGGAGCCTAACTCCTGAAGATGGCCACCTATTTGTTTGTTCAGTGCAATATTACAAGATCTCCAAATCTGCTTCATTGTTTAGTTCAACAAAACTGGTCATAATTGCTTGGATTTTGGATCTCAATGTTTAAAGTTCATCAGCGTCAACCTCGTTGAGAGATATTTTGATGTGTCAGCTACGTGCCGAGATGAAATCCCCCCGTCTCCACATGTTACTAATGATGCTTCCTAGTCAATGGCAGCCTGCAGTGCAGAGAATGGTCGTAGATTATCATACACAGTTTGGCAGTGGATTGTTTGAAACACCCAGATCAGCTGGCATGGTCTTCGACAGGGAAATGGTGTCTCAGATTTATACACTTAATGGTAAGGTCCTGGGAAATGTTGCTGAACAAGAAACCACAGAGTGCAGGTTCACAGTTCCTTCAAATTGGACTCCCAGGTAGACAAAATAGTGAAGAAGGCATTTGGTATGCTTGCCTTTATCGATCAGTGCTTTGAGCATGGGAGTTGGGAGGTCATGTTGTGGCTGTACAGGAGATTGTTTAGGCCACTATTGGAATACTGTGTTCTGTTCTGGTCTCCCTGCTATAGGAAGGCTGTTCTGAAACTTGAAAGGGTTAAGAAAAGATTTACAAGGATGTTGCCCAGATTGGAGGGTTTGTGCTATAGGAAGAGGCTGAATAGGCTGGGGCTATTTTCCCTGGAGCGTCGGAGGCTGAGGGGTGAACTTATAGAAGTTTACAAAATGATAAGGAATGGATAGGGTGAATAGCTAAGGTCTTTTCCCTAGGGTACAGGAATCCAAAACTAAAGGGCATAGGTTTAAGGTAAGAGCGGAAAGATTTAAAAAGGACCTGAGGGGCAACTTTTTTAAGCAGAGGGTGGTATGTACATGGAATAAGCTGTCAGAGGAAGTGGTGGAGGCTGGTACAATAACAACATTTAAAAGTCATTTGGATGGGTATATGAATAGGAAGGATTTGGAAGGATTTGGGCCAAATGCTGGTAAATGGGACTAGATTTATTTAGGGTATCTGGTTGGCATGGACGAGCTGGACCAAAGCATCTGTTTCCAATCTGTACAGCTCCAGAACTCTATGACTCTATGACTCATCCAGCTGATGCCAATGTGGGATGCCCCATTCCATAGCTGGCTCTATGAGATCAGAATAAAGGCACTCTCCATCAAGAAGAGCCTTATTCCAGCTTAAGTTTCTCTCTTTAAAGATTCTTAATTCCTCTGTAACCCTTTGTTAAACATACTAATATGATCAAAAATACATAACTCTAGCCCTTTGTCTGCTTGAAGTAGTATGAACAATGCAGAATGACAATTTAAGAATTGCAGGAGCAGCTTTCTGTAAGAAGAAAAGTGCAGGCTGAGCATACAGGTATTGCTATGCTTTGTGCACTTAGTGTTTTGCAACGAGCCACAAACACTACTTTTAACCGTGTTCATGTCAAAATTATTGTCACAGCAAATATATATGGTTGCCATTGATGTGATGAGAGCAATAAATACCTTCACAGCCTTCAGCATCTTCAGGTTTTGTATGCTGTCCCAATTTAGAATGGTTTGATTGTAGTGGATAATGAGGCTCAACCTGTTCACGTCTCGGGTGCTGTTATCTCTTGAACACCCTACTTCTATGAAGAGGACAATCCTTGCAGCATAGATTTATGCAAAGTGAGGGACAATTTACAGAATTGAGTCAATGCTTTTGAGCATAATGGAATCAAAACAAACAAAATGTGTAAGATTAGAAATTAGAGGACCTGCGGTTGTCAGTTTTAGATATATTTAATCATCCGGTTTGCATATTTTATGATATACATCTGGAAGCAGGTGGCCCAGTCATAGAGATACTTCCACTGCGACACAAAAGCCGTCTCTTTTTTGTCAGTTCTGGATTTCCTTCAAATCAACCTGTTCAGTGATATTATGACACACCCCTGGAGCAGGTGGGAGTTGAACTTGGACCTCATGGCTCAGAGGCAGAGACGCTACCCTGGCTCCTTTTTGTCACTTTTTAAAAAATCTTGGCAATGCTATTGCACACAATTAAATGGCTTTTTCCACCACTAAAGCACTGTGGCAATTTTCATGTGTTTGTAACTGTTCAAAATCTTTATCATTTCTATATAGGATGAATCAATCTTTCTCACCTGCAAACATTCGTGATTCCTTGCTTTGGGCTAGCACATAGGGGCAGCCCAGTGGCTCAGTGGTTAGCACTGCTGCCTCACAGAGCCAGGGACCCAGGTTCAATATCACCCTCAGGGTGACACCTTCCAGTGAGACTTGCTGGAAGAGGATAACAGAGGGGGAGACATGTTGACATTGGACACCAACACTCCACCTCAACAGATGCAGTAAGCAGTGGAAGGGGCTGAGTGACAAACACACATCAGCAACACAACACCAGCCTCCCAAACCCTACAGCCACATCAAACACTGAACCTGACACTGCATTGAGCTCACACAACCATTCACACTTACAGACAGAGGAGGGCTCCACCTTGTGTGGCTCAGACAGTATACTTGGAAGTTGGTTTCCCTTTTATACCATCATTGCTGATCACTTTAACACTATAGATATGGCCAGGTTCCATTTACAAGCACTGATCACCTTTAGCCAGGATCTGACCCTGAAACTTCATGTCATTGATATGGCAATGCAACGATTGCGAGTCGAACATAATTGTGCTCTGCAAATGGCAGCTTCATCTTTTGGTCACTACCATGTAGTGGAGTCCAGCGAAAGTTGTTCCCATGCTTTTGACAATCAATCTGACAGTGATTCTGCTGTCCCTACACACTCCATTACAGCTCTTCTCTTGTCACATTTCACCCCTAAAGAAGGGAGGCTTCAGGCCCACAACACTGATTGCAATGAACACCATCAGCACTGGGGCCTTGCTTGATCTTCAGGCAGCCCTCAGAAGTTCCTTGTCCCCCTATTACCTCGCACTAACCTGACAACCCATCTTAAACCATACCCTCCAGTTTGCCGATCCACCACATTGAACTTCATCTACAATTGGCCTCCCTGAACTGCAGCATTACACCTTTAGACTCCCCCTGTGGAGACCATGCTGATAGTGAGAGTCAATAACCTCGCTCCTGTAGCCTACCATGCCTTCTGATGATGTTCTGAATCCTTCCTATTTGACTTGAGACTTCCCCGTCACCATCCTTATCCCTACAACTATTAATGCCTCTGCTTGCACCACTCAAACCCAGCCATGACTCCCCTAATCATCCTAACATTGATTCCTCTGCTGCTCAAACCCATGAATATGACAGGTACACGGTCTAGTGTCTTTATCCAGTTTACCTGACTTCAGGCTCATTCAGCGAGTTTGGCAGAATGGGAGTCTGAATATTAATAAGACAAGTTGTGACATTAAAGAGGTAATTCCTGTCAATTGGCATCATGTTGCTGTCTCACAAGAATCTTGCTAAATCACTTGCAAAAGCCAAAAAAATCCCAGGAGATGACCTAGACATTGAGACGGACCTTGCTGCACTCGTCACTGGATTGCGAGACACATCTTGCCACAGGGTCACGTTGCTCACACCCCTGTAGGATCCACCCTGTTGTGTTAAGCACATTATAGATGTATTAAAGCTGATACTAAGTGTGACCCCAAGAAATCTTCAAGTTCTTGAAATGTCCATAAAAAATTATGGTTGATTGTTTGTTTTCATAGGTTGGCAACAAAACATGGATTGAAATTAATCATTGCCGAAGATAATTTGTTACCCTTTTGGACAATAGCTGTGGAATCTTCTGATAACACCATTTTTAAGATTAGTCTATTAATCCTTTCGAAAAGAGTTAGCTGTCTGAATATAAGATCTATGAATGGATTTGGGGTACATTCGAGGTTCAAGTGCATGAAAGCCAATGGTTTGTTGATTTTGCTAAAAACATAAATGGATATTACAATTGCTGTAATTATCATGTTATTTGCACAAATCTCAGAAAGACAGTATACCTTTAATAATGACATTATCACACGAGACACTCTAGTATAAAGCTTACCCTCTGTACACCGATCAGTTAGCTAGTCAGCTTAATAATTAATCAGCCATTCAACTATCTACGTTTTTTATAATTTATTCATTTGTGGGATGAGGGCATAGCTGGCTGGGCCAACATTTATTGCTTGTCTCCAGTTGCCCTTGAGGAGGTAGTGGCGAGCTGCGTTCTGGAACCATTGCAGCCCACCTGCTGTGGATTCACCCGCAATGACATTAGGGAGGGAATTCCACAATTTTGACCCAGCAATAGTGAAGGACTGGCAATATATTTCCAAATCAGGTTGGTGAGTGGCTTAGAGGGAGAATTTGATGGTGGCGGGGTTCCCATGTTTCTACTGCCCTTGTCCTTCTAAATTAAAGTAGTCATGGGTTTGGAAGGTGCTGTCTGAGGATCTTTGGTGAATTTCTATGCAACAAAATGCTAGTATAAGCAAGCATAGAACCCAGACTATGTATAAATCTGGGATGGCTTATTGGTATACACAGTTTATTGTTAAAAAAACTTCCAGATATCTGTCTCAAAATGACCCCAAATCACCCACATAGAATGCCCCATCATATCAGTAGCTTGAAATTAGTCACCCAGATATGCATCATGCTGTGTACAGTTTCTATACTGGTAGATGAAACAATTGCTCATCCAATAGTGTACGATCTTTAAAATTGGCAAAGTTAGGAGCCAAAAAAAAACCGCAAAGGAAGTGATTTTACGCCAAAAGTTTCTATCGCTGCCTATATTACAAGGTGAATCTTATCCATGTGCCTGCTCCTTGCATTTATGCAGTCATATTCTGATTCTCCTCTTCTGGCAATAGAATCATAAACTCAGTTTTTTGAAGTCCATGATTCTGCAGAAGGATACCAAAGCTGATTTACCAGGGTAATTAGGAGGAGTTGGCGTGTATGTACTAAATTTCCATTTGCATTCCAATAGAAAGGACTGTAAGAGGAAACAATGGCAAATGTTCAGGATCTGGCTGCGAGTATACAATCTTGATAGAGTAGCCAACATACACTTGTGATAAATTGAAACTCACGTATTCCACAGGCGCCACCTGAATTTAAAGAGGTAACCTCAAAACTCCTTTTGGTTTATTAAGAGGGAGAGAAGGCCTGTTTCACCTTAACAAATGATTCTATTTCAAGCAACTGTACAAAAGGCTTGAAGCTGTTTAGTTGTTTCAAAGAAGGAAATTAACCTTTTGTCCACTGCTTTGGATCCTTCATTGATATTTGTCTGCACAAACAGTGGCTCATGACACTGCCTCGTCTGAGGAAATTGATGTAGGTCTGCCCGCAGTACAAACAAATTTCTCCCCTGATAAATTTTAACCTGTAGTTCTGCAACCCAAGACTTTCAACCCTAACTCTGACAGAATGTGGCCTACATGAGAGGAGTCTGTTATTCAACCATGGTTGAACAATTGTTCTGCTTAAAATCATCAAACAATAAATAACATTGTCGGATCATTGAATTGTGCTCTATATTTGCCATGGCACTTTTTCTCAAATTAGACATTTTATTGAGCACATCCTTGATCACACAATGGATTGGGGCTCACTTAAATCAATTTCAAAATTGGATTGCCTGATTATTATATGATCGCCCTTAATCAAAAGCTATGGCAAATCTTTTTGTCATCTCCATGTTCACTGGGTAAATGTTCATTTTGACTCTGTCATAGCTTCAACTAAATCTTTTCAAATGATCTGAAATGGCTGAATGTATTTCTGTGTGTTACCTCAATAATGTTGCAAACTCTTGCTTTATGCACTTTCAGTGTGGTAAGACGAAACTCAAGGCCCACATGCATAAATGTTAACTGATGTAGACCAGGAAAAGTATTTTCCTCATAATCTCAATCCATTAGTTTTAGGAAGCTATTTCTTTCCAATAGCCTTTTCAACACGGATTGACAAAATTGAATTTTTTTTACCATTGATGGATGCAATTTGTTTTTTAGGAATTTATAATAATGCACATTTTATAATACCAGTTTTTTCCCTAGACTTTATAATACACTCCAAGTCTATTATTCTCCCAATCTACATTGTAATGTCTCTGCTTGAGCAAATGGGCTAGATTTTATTTGGGTTACTCTAGTTTCTAAAACGGAGTCCTTCTCACTCACCACAACATTTTTCATTCTCACACCCCTGTGAAACTTATCATTTCTGAAGTAAATTTTGTCAATACTCCAGTTTTTTTTTATTGAATTGCACTTCCAGTATACGCTGTAATCGTTCCAGTTGCCAAGATGAGTCATGCTAAACATTTCATCTTTCTTAAATTGGGGCACCATTCTGTCTTCACGAGGAAAATTCTTCATGGACCTCCTGTTTTGTGAACGTATTACCCTTGACCTATCATATCTTTCTTCCTATTCATCCAATAATTATTGGACTTTACTTTTGTTCATAGAAACCATAGTGTGGAAGCAGGCCATTCGGCCCACACTGACCCTCCAAAGAGTATTCCACCCTGACCCACTGCCCTACCCTGTATTTCCCACAGGCAATCCATCTAGGCTTCATATCTCTGCACACTATGGGAAATTTAGCTAGGCTAATTCACCTAACCTGCACATCTTTAGTCTGTGGGAGGAAATCCATGCAGACACGGGGAGAATGTGTAAACTCCACACAGACAGTTGCCTGAGGGTGGAATTGAACCTGGATCCCTGATGCTGTGAGGCAGCAGCACTAACCATTGAACCACCACGTCATCAAAATTGTTGGACTTTCCTTCAGTTCATTGAGTTGGTGACTGAAATGATACTCATTCTCACTTGAATTAATATGTTTATAACATTTCTTGATGCTCCCTCCTAAACTCACAGTTTGTATTTCTTGAGTTTTCATGGAACCATATCATACAAAGGAAGAGCATTTCACTCTTTTCATCTGTCCCTGCTTTGTGAATTTGCGATCTAATTAATCCCACTCATCTCAGCTTTTACCATAGCCCTATGCATTTTCCTTCTCAACATTTTTCCAACTACCTTTTGAATGCTACTTGAAAGCTTTTTGAATAATTTTGCTTTCAATACCCCTTCAGCGCTGTGTTTTAGATAATGACTTGCTGTCTAAAAGAAAAACTCTCCCTCCTCCGTTTACCAATTCATTCGATGCCCTTATATTGTTTTTATTCTTGGGATGAGGGTACAGCTGGGAGTTGCACCGAGAAACTTGATGGTGCTGTTTTTATCTATGGCAATTGTTCTTACAGAAGATATTAACAAGCAACCAATTAGTTTGGAATGTAGGTCAAATGATGTGGGTGTGACAGGTGTTCTTCTCTGAAAGAAATGAGTTAAGCCTTTTTTTTAAACTTCATTTTGGGAATTTGAACATCAATGGCAATATGAGAACTTTATTGGCCTCCCTAGTTGCCCTTGAGAAGCTTTCTTCTTTAGTCACTGCACTATGTGGCAAATGTTCTCCTACAATTCTGTTAGGTAGGGCGTTACAGGATTTTAATTCAGTGACAATGAAGGAATGGTGATACGCTTCCAAGTCAGGCTGTGTGTGACTTGCAGGAGAACTTAGAGTTGATAGTGTTCCCGTGCCCCTATTGCCCTTGTCCTTCTGAGTGGTGGAGGTCACAGGGTAGAGAGGTGCGACAATCGCTTTTGTGATCATTTTATCCTGATGTCAGCCAGCAATCTACCAGATTTATTGAATTCAATTTCACAACTTGCCATGGCAGGATTTGACCTCATGACCTTGCGGTTGCTCGTCCAGTACCATAATCATTACAGTACCATCATTCATTGGTCTTACTTCACACTGTAATTGACTCTGACGCTCCTGCGTATTGAAGCAATTTGCTGTGGTGCTCATTCTCTTTGCAAAGCAATGGCCAAATTTCTTTTCACATGGAAATTGCTGCAAGGTTTTCCTGACTCAATGTTCTTTCTCAGAGATTTGTTAGAACAGTTTGATTTCTTAGAAGGATTCGCTACGTGTTTTAACTTTCAGCAAGAATAAATCCTTACTTTCCAGTCTTAGTTTCTGACAGCAGTTTGATTCAGTGTTGCTGTGTCTCAGTGATTTGCTGCAATACTATTTTTTACAGTACGCTACCACTCTTCCGTTTCTCACAGCAAATTGCCATGACTTTCTCTTTTCTCACTTCAATACTTATGTTTCTCACTGTGATTTACAATTGAGTTTATAGTTCTTGCAGCAACTTGTCACAACACTTACTTCTCAAGGATACGCAAATAAGTGTTCATCTTTTTTGGAGGGGTTAATCAAGATTTGTTCGTTACTCATATATATTTACAGCAAGATGCTTGCTCCATGCAGAAATCTAAAAATGTTTGTAGTTTTGACAATTATGCATGTTGATACTCCTCAGGGTAAAAGGATACCTTTACCCTCTTTCATTGTCTGTGAACATTGCTGTGATAGGTGTATATTGGTACTAATGATCTTTTACCATTAACCCACCTTGAGGGGAAGCAGCAAGAGTGGCTTTTCCACCAGTGTGAGGCGGATATCACAGATCAGTGTATTTTTAGGTATTCAGAGCTTTTATCAGAAGAGACTGAAATTCCTGAGATAAAGTCATAGAGTCATACAGCATGAAAACAGACCCTTCGGTCTAACTCGTCCAAGACTACCAAGTTTCCCAAACTAAATCATCCTTGTAAATCTTTTCTGAGCCCTCACCAGATTAATAATATTCTTGCTATAGTGGGGTGACCAGAACTGTATACAGTACTCGAAAAATGGCGTCACCAAAATCCTGTACAACCTCAGCATGACATCTCAATTCCTATACTCAATGGTCTGAGCAATGAAGGCAAGCATGCCCTCTTAACCACCCTGTCTATCAGTGACACAACGTTCAAAGAACTGTATATATGAATCCCTAGTTCTCTGTTTGACATCACTACCCAGGTCCCTATCATTAATTGTATAAAGCCTGCAATTGTTTGTTTTCTAAAATTCAATACCTTGCATTTATCCAAATTAAACTCTGTCTGCCATTCCTCAGCCCTTTGACCCAGTTGATCAAGATTCCTTTGTCATCTTGGATAACCTTCTTCAGTGTCGACTTTATCACCAATTTTGGTGTCATCTTAAACTTAGTAATCATGCTTCCTAAAATCTCATCCAAATAGTCTATATAAATGACAGACAAAAGTGGACTCAGCACCAATCCCTGTGGAACACTGCTGTTCACACACTTCCAGTCTGAAAAACAACCCTTCACCACCACCCTCGGTCCCCTACTGTCAAGCAATTTTGAACCAATTGGCAAGCTCTCTGGGAATCCCATGTAATCTAACTTTACTAATTGGTCTACCATACTGGTCATTGTCAAAGACTTCATTAAAGTCCATGTAGACAATATCTACCACTCTGCCTTCATCAATCATTTTGGTGATGTTCTCAAAAAACTGAATCAAGTTTTTGAGACATGATTTCCAACATACAAAGCTGTACTGATTATCCCTAATCAGTCCTTGTCTCTCCAAATGCATGCAAATCCTACCTCTTAGAATCCCCTCAACAACTTACCCACCACTGATGTCAGACTCACTGGTCTATAGTTCCCAGGCTTCTCCTTATAGCCTCTCCTAAATGAAAGCACAACAGTAGCCACTCTCCAATCCTTTGGTACCTCACCTGTAGCTGAAGATGATACAAATATCTCTGGTAAGGATTCTGCAATTGTTTCTCTAACTTCCCACTATGTCCTGGGATATATTTGATCAGGGCGTAGAGTCATAGAGTCCTAGAGATATACAACGCTGAAACAGAACCTTCAGTGCAACTTATCCATGTCAACTAGATATCCTAAACAAATCTAATCCCATTTGCCAGCATTTTGCCCATAACCCTCAAAATCCTTTCTATTTATATACCCATCCAGATGCCTTTTAAATATTGTAATTGTACCAGCCTCCACCTCTTCCTCTTGCAGATCATTCCGTACATGCACCACCCTCTGCATGAAAAAGTTATCCCTTATGTCCCTTTTAAATCTTTCCCCTCTCAGTTTAAAGCTATGCCCCACAGTTTAACTCCACCACACCAGGAAAAAGACCATGTCTATTTACCCTCTCCATGTCTCTCATGATTTTATAAGCCTCTATAACGTCACTACTCAGCCTCCAACACTCCAGGAAAAATAGCCCCAGACTATTCAGCCGCTCCCTTTAACTCAAACTTTCCAAACCTGGCAACATCTTTGTAAATCTTTCACAAACCCATTCAAGTTTCATATCAGAGATAAAAGGTACTGCAGATGCTGGAGAATCCGAGATAACAAGGTGTGGGGCTGGATGAACACAGCAGGCAAAGCAGCATCATAGGAGCAGGAAAGCTTGACGTTTCGGGCCTAGACCCTTCATCAGAAATCAG